>VXBT01009757.1:362535-507731 GCA_013400235.1 Oriolus oriolus | reverse complement strand
CCTCTGTGTTCTCAGGACATACATATATATATATATATAATATTGATACAATAAATATATGTTGTGGAATATATACTTTTCATTTTACATGTATATAGTTAAAGCAGTTTCTGAAGCTGGCGGCTGGTATTTTGTCCGGCGTTCCGGCGGAGGGTGCAGGTACAGAGGGAGGGGACTGCAGCCAGCGGCAGCGCCTGGCCCAGGGACAGGTGCCACGGAAGGGGAGGGACAGTGGGCGCGACGTCCCCGGGCGGAGGAGGAGGAGGAGGAGGAGGAGGAGAGCCCGCCATGGCCCCGCGCGGGCGCTGCTGTTGGGCGCTGCTGCTGGCCTGGCTGCCGGCCGGTGAGTGCGGCCCGGGGCTCGCTGCCCCTCCGGGCCCCCGGCCCGCCCTGCCCCGGGACACCCCCGCGGCGCTGGGGACGGGACTCGGGGGGCGCCCTCGGGTTTCGCCCGGGGTTAAGGTGGTGCAGGGTCGGGGGAGCGGCGGCGGCCCCGCGGGGAGGGGAAGGGGCGGCCCGGTCCGGGCGGGCGCTGTTCCCCACGGTGCCCTTCCCCGCCCGCGGGGCTCTCCCGAGCTCGGTACGAAGCCTTGCGGAGACGAGTTTCGCTCCCCAAAGGTGCGGCTGACCTCTCTCCTAGGAGGAAGTGGCCTCCTGCTTCCTGGCAGCCTCCAGTATCGGTCGCGTGCGGCCAGCTCGGCTGGGACCTGGGCGCTGGGCACGGCCACGGGGGCGATCCCCTTTGGCCTCTCGCAAGCGCCCACCCGAGCTTTTGCTGCCGGCTCAGCAACCCCAACCTCTTGGGGATCTGGGGTAGCTGCAGTGCTGCTGCACCTGCTGGGCACCTGCTCGTGTGGGGAGCAGGAGCTCCCCTCCGTGCCCACGGGCGGCCTTCAGCCAGCAGAGTTGTCTCTGCCAGCCTTTGCGGGTTGCCTGACAGTTTCTAACCTCCTCTTGGAAATAAAGTGATCATTTCACTTCTTGTATGCCTGGGTCTTGGCTGATGATCTGGCTTTAAATACTGAAGTTTGGTTTTTCACAGAGAACCAGTGAAGGAAGCAAAAAAGTATGGAGGGTATGCTTGTTTATTGTCTTGCTTGAAGCCGTGTTCCTGGGAGATGCTCTAGCCAAAACTTGGGTACGCTGGCTCCAGAGGTTTGTGTCTTCACTGCAAAGCTATAGATGTAGCCAAAACTTATTGGATTGATAGTGTCCATATTTGTTCTTTCTAACTGGGATAAGAAAGATAGCATCCTGCAGTGGAGTTAAGCAGTCCAAGTTTAGGAACCAGCCTGAATTTCACTTTTCCATTTTCTTGGAGGAGGTTAATAAGAAACACTAGACATGCCTTCACTGCAAAGCTATAGATGGAGAGAGAATAGTCCCCATCTCTGGGGAGAACAGTAGGTTTTCAACCTCTCTAGAAAATAAGGAACTTACCTTTCAACACTGGCTGTTTTGCAGAACAGAAGTAATGAGAAAGCATCCCTTCCATAAAGAGATGTGGGTTTTGTTAGTAAAAAGCATATAGTGATTCTGAGTGTTTTATTCTTGCCAGAGAGATGCTGTTGTAGGAAATCCATGGAAAATGTTCTGTTCCCATGAGCCTTGACCAGTCAGTATTCATATGGGATTTCGTTTAATTGACACTGAGATCAAAGTTTTGCCAATCTTGAGAGTTTGAATTGGTTTCTTGTGATTATCTACATTAAGATCCCAGAGTGAGCTATTTCACAATGAAAGCTGAAACAAGATGTGTTGAACTACAGTGCTTTTAAATAAGAGCAACTGTAACTACCTGTCAACAGTCTGGACCTTGCTGTGCTACACCATTGTAAAAACTTGTTTCATCTAGAGGTTTGCACAGCTGCTGGTGTTTCTGTGTTTAAGTGCATGTGTGTATATCTTATGCTTTCAGTTGGCTGACAGGGTGTCCCATTTCAAACCAGAAACTGAGCAAGTACTGCATTGACAGTACCCTGCTGCAGAATGACCTGTTGAGGCAGCATTGCACCTCTGCAGCATCTTTTCCACAGTGTGGAAACTGTGTGAGCTCGTGTTTGCCTGGAATGTAGTGTGGAGGTGCAGCCTAAGAGGACAAAGAATGATGTTTGCAGTTGTGGTCCAGATGTTACTACATAGTAGTAGCAGTTTGTTCTCTTGCTCTTATCCTGAAAACATGGAGTAGAGGGAAAATCTTTGAATATATGATAAAAATCGAGTGTTGGTTCATGGAGATCTGTTCAGTTGGTACTTTCAAGAGTCCCACTTTCCTTCCCGCCTTTCCTGCTGTCATGGTCCCCAGTTAAGAATCCACTAGCATAGCACTGCAATCCCTGCCTGGTTCTCTGGCGTGTACTCCAAACAGGGCATCCCACACTTGCCCTACACTGTTTGTATTCCCTTATCAAAGGCAACTGGTGATAATTTTTGCTATTGTTAATGACAAGCACAACTTACTGTACTATCAAAGTTTAAATAAGATAGAGATGTTTCTGGAGTATAGCTAAACCACAGCTTATGAGAAACTTTGTAAAACCTCCCTGAGTGTGTGCAGCTGCTTGGATAGAAAGTGCTGTGGAGGTTGTTAGGATGAGTACATAACAAATACATAACGATAGCTTAATTAGAAAGGAAAAAAGGGGGTAATTGATGCGTGCTGTTCTGAAGCAGTGATAAACAATTAACTGCAGTGCTACAGCCTGAAAGTTTTATTGTCTTAATCCTGGTCACCACTAGATAACATTCTGATGAGTGTGTTAGCAAGACCTTGATAAAACTCATTTGGTGTTTATATGAACATATGGCGCTGCAGAACTTTTCTGGTTAGGATTAAAAGCCAAGGGAGTCCCATCCCATGTGCTTCTGGGAGAGTTTTCCCCATGTAGAAGGAGAACACAGAGTGATATGCTGCATAATGGCTACTTATACTTTGGAGAGAATAATTCAGTCCATAAAGCGAGCCAGTGAAGCTTTCTTCTCTCAGGGAATGATGGGACTCGTGTTCTAACCAGGGTTTGTAACCCCGGATGACTTCACCAGAGGGGCTGGGAGGTGGATAGGTGCAGGTCCTGGATGGGCCCAAAGGAGATGTACTTGGATCATTGGTCTGGTGCAGATGGTGTGATGGGAGGCCTGAGGAGTCTGGGTTGACGGCCTCCTGTGTTCTTGTTTGCAGGTTGCCTCTCCCTCCTGGTGACAGTGCAGGATGTTGAGCGCTACACCACCTTATTTGCCACTGTCATCCTGAAGTGTGACTACAGCACCTCAGCGCAGCTGCAGGACGTGGTGGTGACCTGGCGCTACAAATCCTTCTGCAAGGACCCCATCTTTGACTACTACTCAGCCTGTAAGTGTCAGGCTTGTCTTCCAGGGAGTCCCCCTTCAAACGGGAAGAAAGGGGAAGGTAGACTCACTGGGGTAGTACAGGCTTTTGACCACTTCGTATGCAAAAACCAGGTGGTGGCATTTCCCTGCACTCCAAGGAAATGTCTGTGACTTTGAGGAGTCGTCAAGGCCTTATGAGATCGTAGAAATCCCATCCAAAGCAGCTCTTTTGTCCTCCTTGTCATTGACTCAGTATGCAGGGCAGTTCAGCCATGGTTGACACAAATCAATCTTGGCAGCCCCATCTTATGCTTCAGCATGTTTGAAAGCAAGGGCCCTGCAACAGGTGGGCTTTAGGATTCCATGGGAGACTTGTGGTTGGAGCTGGATACCTGTGACCAGATGTTACTGATTTTAGGGAGTAGAAGAAACACATGCATTTTGGAGGGCATGAAGACTTCTGAGTAATAACAGTTAGTAATGGTGGGAGCACTTCATGTGCAGACATTCTGGTGTGGGCAGCCTTAACTCAGGGGTGTTTAATATGGTACACAAACTGCATCCCAGGATAACCACTTGGTCAAAAAAGGTGATGAACCCACTATGTTTCGTGTTGGTGTGGCCTCATCTGCAGTATTGTGAGCAGTTCTGGGTCCCAGGATTTAAGGATATTAAGGTACTTGAATACATCCAGAGGAGGGCAACAAAGCTGATAAAAGGCCTGGAAGACACATCCTGTGAGGAGCAGCTAAGAGCTTTGGGCTTGTCTAGTTCAGGAAAAAGGAGACTGAGGGGTGACCTCATTGCTGTCTACAGCTTCTTGAGAAGGGGAAGTGAAGAGAGAGGTGCTGATCTTTTCTCCCTGGTATCCAGTGATAGGATGTGTGGGAATGGCTCAAAACTACATCAGAGGAAGTTCAGACTGGATGCTAGCAAGCATTTCTTTGAGAGACTGGTCAAGCCCTGGAACAGGCTTCTTAGGCTGGTGATGGAGGCCCCAAGCCTGCTGGTGTTTAAGAAGTATTTGGACAGTGCCCTTAATAAGATACTTTACATTTTAGTCAGTCCTGAAGTGATCAGACAGTTGGACTCGATAACCTTTGTAGGTCCCTGCCAGCTGAACTATTCTGTTCTGTTCTATTATTTGTAAACCCTGCAGAATGTTTAGGTGGCCGGCCATAGCGTAACTGTACACTTAGAACTGAGCTCACAGTGGGTGCTTGGTGTCCAGACTCTGCTTTATGCAGTCTGGGTGGGTTGGGTAGGCATCTTAGCAAGTGCTCTACAGCCTAGTCCCCAAGCAGGTGGGTCCCTGGCTCAGCTGATCCCAGCATTATGTGAGTGCTTTTAGCCCAGGCTCAAGCTAAGAGTCCCCAAAAGGGACTTTGTGCTCTGTTTTAGGTACAGCAGTGGAAGAGCCTTTGACAAGCTTTGTCCTCATCTCTCTTCACTGCAAGCCCTTCACAGAAAGTGCTGACTGAATCAGCTGCCTCCCCAAATCTCAGCTCCCAAATACTTGGAAATTCAATGTTGGTTTGTGATGTGAGTCTGTCAGGAGAGTATTGTACAGAAATTGCCTCTAGTCCTCCATTAATTCTGTTGGGTATCTTTACACTTAATCCTTAGCTGGAGTCAGATGATGGATTATTTTCTGTCTTTATGAGCTCCACAACATTTAACGGGATACAGGAGAGAAAGGGAGACAATCCTTAGAGCAGTTCATGTATGTCTGGAGATTTTGTTTGGTAGATAAACACCTTTTTGTTTTAGTTCTAGGACTCCTGGGTGTTTTATGACTTTTTTCCTTTCAGCTTCATACTGGGAGCTGCCTTCCAGCCTACCACCATTAGCTTCTTTCTACTGTTGTTCTTTCAGTTGTGAGTACAGGAGGCATCTCCTCTGCAGCTCCTGCATTCTCAGAATCTCTGCCATTCCTGTGGCTCTACCTCTGTTTGTCTTTGAGTACTCCAAAGCAACTTACTGGTTTGAAGCCATGGTTTGTATTGCTAAACCGAAGCAATTGCACACATGTACTCAAGAATTTCTCCACTGCTCACAAAAGGATAGAAATGGGTCTTTTGAAATAACTTTTGACATCTCTTGTGATGTGTGTTTGTAGCATACCAGGCTGGTTTAGCCCTTGGCCAGGACCCCTCTAATGACTGCAATGACAGCCAGCGGAAGGTGCGCATTGTCATCCAGAAATTCGGGCAGAAGGACCCTGTGCTGGGCATCGACTACCAGCAGCGAAAGATCACCATTCAGAACCGTGAGTGACCTCCCAGGCAGGCAGTGAACGCAGGAGTATCTGGGTCTGCTAAGTGAAGAGAGGCATAAACATGGCTAATGTCATCTGTAGCTTACATACTCCATATGGCAATGGAGTAAGAGCACGGAAGGGCCCTGTCCCCAGCTGGCCTGAGGGTGTTGGAGGCACTACAACCTAAGGCTGAGCTGAGGATGCCAGAGCATTTTGCTGAAGAGCACAACAGCTGAGGAGCTCAGAGGCTAGAAAACAATTCATTCTTCCAAGTACTGCGTAATTGTCCAGGTGTATTATATGCTCCTGGCTGTCCATGGAGCAATAGATATTGCTCCTGCCAGAAGAGCTTTTGGGATTGCTGACCTAACAGGGACACCGATCTGTGTTCCAAAGCCAGTAGGGTTGGCTTCCAGTAACACAGAAAACATGGACTGGCAGTGAATGCTGTTTATAGGAATTCTCAGTGGACTCAAATGGGATTGTTTGAAGGTGATGGTTATGCTTGGGAAGAGGGGAGATGCAGTAGTCTGTGTCACCTGCAGGCAGAGGGCTCTTTTCAGCCTGAAAGTAGTGTCTATTAGTCACAAATAGCCCACTGACCTCTCTGTCCCTCTCCCGCAGGAGCAGACCTTGTCATCAGTGAGGTCATGTGGTGGGACCATGGCATGTACTACTGCACTGTGGAAGCACCAGGAGACACCTCAGGTGATGCGGACAAAGAAGTTAAGCTGATTGTTCTCCGTAAGTGCCTGTGCTTTGTTGCCAAGATATCTCCTCCCCTTCTCTTCTTCTCTACGCAAGACATCTCCAGCAGTGGAGAGGTGCTCAGTAACTTACCATGGCCAGATATATCAGGATCAATCCTTTTTCTCTCTCCTTTTTTCCTACAGACTGGCTCACAGTACTCCTCATCATTCTCGGTGGCCTCCTCCTCCTCCTTCTGATTGGGATATGCTGGTGCCAGTGCTGCCCCCAGTATTGCTGCTGCCACATCCAGTGTGGCTGCTGTCCAACACGGTGCTGCTGTAATCAGAAAGGTGAGGTTCAAGCAAATGTGCATCCATTTATGGCTTCTGTCAAGACAAAAGCTTGGCAGGGAGCTTGCTGAGCTCCACTTTCTCCCTTCTGCTTAGCATCTGTATAAACTGAGACGTTTCTTTGACCAGTGTGACTTCCATGACCAGCTAATCTGAAATTAGAGGAAGCGATCTTGGATACATGGAATCTGCCTTGCTCCTCTGTGTCCCACTATCAGAAGTTTCTCCTCACTCACACCTTGTTTCCAGCTTCTCTCACACCACCCAGGGCACAATCAGTTCCCTTGTCAGAATAGCTGAGGACTTTTCTTTCCTGTCTTGTGGTTCATATGTCTGTGCATGTGAGAAAGGCAAGCAAATGCCTTGGTACTACTCTCCAAACTAGCCTTACTTTCAAGTATGTTGCTCTGAGAGAAATTACATAAAAATTGGAAATTTTTTATCTGCATGTTTTCTTCAGAGCTGTTCCTTCTACCAAAAAAAGGTTTTGTTTGGTTTTCTTTGGGGAAAGAAGTGAGAAGAAAGTGGAGAAAGATGATCTCTCTTGCTGGTCAGCCTTGCAAGTGCATTCTGAAGTTTTGAGGGTCAAAAGAAACTTTGCTGTGTTTGCTTTTAGCAGTAATAAAATTTCTGCAGCCAGACCCTGCTCTTTTAATAAGGCTACTGTTTGAATTTTGGCTGTTAAGTTCATAGAACCTCTGCATACCTGTAACTGGAACCTGGTTAGCAACAAGTAGACTAGTATCCCTGAAGCTTACACAGTCTGACAGTAACAAAATACAACAAGTAAGTTTATTTATCATTGAAATCACCAGATTCTTACCCAGATGCTACAAGGAGAGGACTTATGAACGAGGAGCTCTGTTTCAGGTTTACCTTTACTTTCAGAACAGCTATTTAGTGTACCTTGGGTGTTAGTAAGCTGTGAGAATTTTACACTTAAGCTTAATTTATTTAGCCCTTGCAAAGAGTGAACAGAACATCCCTTTTTTTGCTAAAAACAAAACAAAATATTGGAGACTTTACAGGTTGTTGTGTAAAATGTGTTAGTTTTGAGGAGGCTATGGAAATTTGGCAGAAAAATCAGTTTCTGTGAAGGGGGAGAGAGGTGATGGAGATGAGAGACTCACGCCTCCAGAATTCCTAGTTCTCAGCAAAAAAGAGATTCAGAGTTTGTGTGAGCTCCTTTCTGTTTTTCTGTGCTGCAGATTATCGCTCACTCCAGACTGCTGTTACTTCCTGCCTCCTGCTAAAGAGGAGGATTCTTGCAGGGCTCTCTAAACCTCTACGTGTTCATGAGAGAAGGTACAGACAAGTCCAGCCTCCTGACTGGATGCTGGATTCTGTGCCTGTAATTTCCATCCAAGCTGCCTGCCCTCTTTATCTACTTTGCAAGGGTTCCACGTGCCTGCTCCTCTCCTCTAATACACACCTTCAGTTCATCCTGCCTCTGACTTAATTTTTTTGCACTCCGAGAAATGAACTGGAGGCCTTAAAAAACACAAGAAGATAGGTTCAGGGGACATCTTAAAAACAGTGCTGAGGAATAACGTTCCATAGCTGAAGAGAAGGCGGAAATCCTCACCTGCTATAGGATCACAGTGTGAGTGCGGGTGCTTCCTTCCCCGTTGTTGGCCACTAGAGGACAGCGTGGATCTGCTGAACAATCAGAGGTGCCAGTGAGGCACGATAATCCTGGGTGCTGTGAATCAGGCCATTAACTAACATGGGTTTGAACCGAGCAATAAAAGAAGTGGATTGTTTGAGTAATTCAGGATTGATATGCAGAAATATTAGACATGCCCGAGGAGCAAGCCAATTACATTCCCCACGGAAAGCTCTGAGAAAAGCCCATCAGGGTAAATATATGTATGACCTCTTCCTGGTCCTATTAGTTCTTTTCTGCTGTGGACTTCTTCCAATAATGATTCAGGAAAAAATAGGATATACTTGCACCTGGGTCTCACTAAGTTGGAAAATACTTTATTTTTATAATTGGCCCAGCAGCTGTTAACGTCTGTCAAAGGTGAAGAATGGATTTTTCCAACAGAGAGTAAGTGGAGGGAACAACAAAACATTCTGGCAAAGCAGGTAGGAGTTTTGGAATGAGGGCGAATCTGACTTTCCTCGGATAAATATGTTTATTTAAAAAGATCTGTAACTTCCATTTTGCAGAGTATATATCGGATTCAAACTGGAAGACAAAGTATCTGGGGAAGGAAGAAGGGCTGATGGTAGTGAAGGAAGACCAGGGCTAATTCTGGATTTGTTCATCTGTAGGGAGAGATCAGAAAACAGGGACAGGATGACTTTGGTCCTAGTGACAGCCTTCCTGCCTTAAGAGGGAGAACGCTAAGTAGGTATGCCCACAGATGCTGGGCTCCTCAGGCAAAGACCAAGGTGAAAACCACAGGACATGCAGTCAGCAGGCTCTAGAGCATTCTCAAGATAATACCTGGAGGACTGGGAGAGGGAGAGATAAGGCCTTCCCCTTCTATTTATCCCTTTTCTTTGTATTCTTTCTCTCATCCTGTTAAGTTTGAAACATAAACGGGAAGGAGATCCCTTGAGACAAAAAAAAAAAAAAAAAAAGCAAGTTTGACATAAAGTTCTTGGAAGCTGCTACCCCAGACCACGCAGCTTTGAAGATATCAGATTATTAGGATTAAAACCTCTGAAATTTCCAGGTTTGTAGTTCCCTCTGGCTGAAGCCAGACTGGGGAGGGGAGAGAGTTTGCAGTGGAGAATGAAGTGGAGCTACATGAACTGTGGAGAGAAGGAAGGATGTGTGGAGAGGCATGGTCAGTCCCTCTTTTTGCTGCAAGTGGTGCTTTGGATAAATCCAGTGAAACAGCTGGAGGAGGACATGTTTAATAACTGGAGTGCTACCTAAAGTGGAGAGCTCAGTCCCAAAGAGCGTGCAGTCTAAATGCTGCCTACTGCAGTGAACCCAGGGGACAGAATTAATTGGAGCTTAGCTGTAGGCTGGTTTTTAAAGAAGCAGATCTTATGCAGTCGACTTGTCTGTCTATCCCTTGTCTCTTTCCCTCCAATAGCTTTTAATTTCATCAGCCAAATTCAGCCAGATTTATCAGAGGGGTGAAAGTCTCACAGGCAATTATGTTCCTATCTGTTTCTTGAACTGTAATGTTCTGTTCGTGCCTGACCAGACAAGAGGCTGCAGTAAAAGTCTGTCACTTCTGAAACTCCAGGAAAGCCATAAAAGAGAAATTTTGCAAAGGCGCTGTTGCTGAAAAGCTTCACCCAGTAATGACAGACAAACCAGGCTTTGTAGGGTCAGGGACTTGCAGAATTTACTTGCTTGTAAACTTAAGTTTTGATTGTTTGTGGTAGAAGAAGTAAGTTTCTGTAAGATGTTTTTAGGTATTCCCTCAAAAGAAGCAGCAATGAGCTATGGTTTCAAAAGCAAGTATAGTGAGCTTGTCTGTGTAGAGGAGGAGAGATAGAAATGCTGAAAAAAGGGAAGTGAAATTGGAGTCTGACCCCACGAAGAGGGGTCTGGAGTTAGCAGTGGTGGGAACCCTGTGAAAAAGAGAAATTTCCACTGTTTGCTCTTTTGGCACACTGGACATTGCTGTTGAGAACAGGAAATTTAGTTTGTTCACCAGTTTGACCACACTGTCTTAGAGGATTTAATTTTAGCAGTCATTCTGAGGTAAATTACAGAGTGACAAGAAGAGTGGTCCAAAGACTAGAAAGGGAAAAGCTGGCCAGTGCACCTCTGAGTGCCCTCTTTGTGAAACAGAGAGAAAATGATGGAGTATAGACTGGAAAATATGATCTGGGCAGAATCCACGTAATGGTGGCAAGGAAAGGTCTCATTTAGCTGGAAATCAAAGCCAAAAGGAGAAAGGACCAATGATGAGCTGAAAGAATTTTGAGAGAGAGAAAACTGTTGCATGTCTTGCTGTATGAAACGTTATTTCCCACCTTTCTGCAACTATACTCGTAATGACAAGGCAGGTAGAAGTCTTAACTTGGTTATGTGCTGCATACCTAATCATAATGTTATTTGTTCCCAGTTCTGATTCTGGAACCAGAATGTTAGGCAGTAAAGTTTTTCTTCTGTTTTAGGTACTTTTTTGAAGATGTACAACTTCGTATTGGAATTTCCTGTACTGTTTTACCTTTGTCATAGGGTGGAGAGAGATTTTAATTTTGTCAACTTCCTGTATCCATAGGCTACAGCCTGTGAAGCAAAATGGTATGTGATCTGCAGGCTGTGCCCTCTGGACAGGTGGTGTAAGCTTTCTTTTTCTTTTCCAGTACTGGAACGGCACCAGTTCATGAAGCGGGCTCAGGCACTTGCACCTTGGTTGTCACCCAACATGTTCTACGGAGCTGGCGACAGGAACTCAAAACATTCCTCTTATCAGCTGAACCCTCTACTGCAACAAGGTGAGACCATGGGCATCATTTCAGAGGGAAATCAGGATGAGAAACAGGTAACTTCTTCGGGAAGTTCAGCATTGAGGCTTTAGCCTCTCCATCAGAAAAGAGAGGAAGATGTTCCTAGCATGACTGCATGCCCTAGAATGACAGCTCTGTCACATCTGCAGTGCACCATAGACTTGTCTGGGTGCATAAAAACAGCCTGTCTAAGTGTCTTTCTGGGCTCAGTGCTGGGTGAAGCAGTTTAACACTAACTAAGGTGTATCTGTGCTACACCCCAGCGACTGCAGGGTAAATATACCCAGCTTATCTTGCTTTGTGTGGCAGAGGAGGGTACTGTCTCTTTGTTCTGCCGTGCTGGTCACGGTCAACTCCTTATAGCCAAAGCTGACATGACAAGTGAGGTGCAGTTTGTTTGAGTTCTTATCAAATGTCTAGTCTTCAAATGATTAAGGGCAAACTGCCTTCTGTGCAACAGATCTAGCCTGCATGCAGCAAAAAATGAAGGACTAATGGACCAGGAAGAATTTTCTTCTCCATTTGCTACTTATATCTGTACATACATGTATGCATATGTATAAAAATGTTTTTTTTTATTTTCTTTTTCTTTTGCAATATTTCTTCCAGTTCAATGGAATATAAAAGGAAACACTATGATCTTTCTCTGATTATTTGTAAATAAAATATGGTATCAGTGCTGTAGAGAAAAAAAGTTCCTCTAAATACACAGACTATATTTCCAGGTGTGCTGGACTTCTTACCTCTGCACTGCCTAAACCATGTTAGATCATGCTGCAGCTTATTAGTTACTACTCTTTGCACCATACCTCGTTTGGTCTGGATGTGCTGGTTGTGCTGCCTAAGACTTGTGCAGCTCTTGCAGTGAGGTGGAGCAGGAAAAGAGAAGGAACTCAGCCAGGATTATGACTGCAGAAGAGCCTTCTCTTCAGTGTTTGCTCTTGACTTGCTGCGCTCTGCTGTGCTTTTATCCTTAGATGTATCCCTGCAGAACAGTCTTCCACTGGTGCAGCCACAAGCTCAGCTTTCCCGTAGCAACGGTGTTTTGGACTACCTGGAGTCTGAAATCCACAACCTGAACATGTCCCAGCTGCGGCCACCCTCCCACCAGCGGCAGGCTATGCAGCCCAGTTTGCTGTCCTCGCTGGGCTCCGACATCGTGCCACCCCCTCTCACCAACCACATCTCCTCCATCCACGGGAGCAGCAACTCTTCATCACGGCTACAAAGAGCTGCCCGCGCCCCCAGGCCCTGGGACTCTGCAGCAGAGGACAGAAGGGAAAACCGGAGATGGCCCTTGCCTTCCAGTGGGGATTCCCATTCCAGCTACAGTCAGGAGCCCTGGGACAGGCAGCGAGAGGATCATCCTCACAGGCAGAGGACAGGTGGCTACAATGGCAGGCCCCAGCACAACAGACGGGATGTGTCACCCCCACGCCAGGCTGAGAGGGGCAGGAGCAGCAGCAGCAGTTTCTATCCAGAGGAGGCCAAGGAGCGCTCCAGCCACCATCGTGGTGGGAGGCAGGAGCCTGGGGGGAGGCGAGAATACGAGCACCATGCTGGGAGGAGCAATTACTCCGGCCAGCGGCGGCACAGCTACTCCCCCCCTTCTCGCAGGGGCTCGTGGAGCTCCTCAGAAGAGCACGTCCGTGTCCCGGTGTCAAACCGCAGGCGGAGGAACCGCCGGTCCCGGGAGTGGCCAGAGGATAAACCCCCCAGTTATCGCTCCTTAGAAATCATCCCAGCCCAGGACAAGAAGCACAAAGGCAGCGCAGGGACCCGCTCGGTGAGTCAGCTGCCTTTGTGCTTTCCCATCTAAGGGAAAAGGTGGGGTTTAGGGAGCCAGAGGGAATGTTTGCTACTTTCTGTAGCCTGTTGTCTTTCAAACGGAGCTTAAGGAGCAAGGGATGCTCTGCACAGCGTGGTTATGAAGAGGCTGCTGAGTACCCTCCTTTTGTGCCTGGATGCAGTGTGTTCAGGGGCAAAGCAAAAAGTCAGATCCTTGGAAGTGTTCAAGGCCAGGTTGGATGGGGCCCTGAGCAACCTGGTATAGTGGAAGGTGTCCCTGCCCAGGGCAGGGGGGTTGGATCCAGGTGATCTTTAAGGTCCCTTCCAACCCAAACCATACTATGATTCTGTGATTCCGAAATGAAGTAAGTCCCCTACAAGGTGACATGTTACATTCCTGTCCCCATCCAGAGGTCTTTAGGGTTCTGTGTATATACTGGTGTTAAAATAGCTGTTCTGGTACTGACTGGGGAGAAAGCACTTCCAGACTAGGCAGCAGCATCCATCCCTCTGTAACCCTCTCTGGTGTTGGTTTACTTCTGATTTCTTTTAAAATGTGCATGATATTTTTAAGATGGCTCATATGGGAAAACATCCAGGTGAGATGGCTAAAGCTACATGAGGTAGTCTTTAAGGTCATGGGTGGCATGTATGAAAAACTTGTCGTTCTTCAGGCCAGGTGGAAGAGGATGACTCACTTGTTGGGACTCCTGAGAACTGAATATACATTATATGGACAGTGAACAGCTACTGTTCGCAGCTCTTCTTGTCAGTTTGTATTGGAGTTAGACTTCAGGTAGCAACCTAAGCGTGAAAAGCTTCATATCCAATCGCTAATCTCCAAATTAGACACTGTATTTCCCCTGAAAAAAATGAAGATTCTTACAAATCAAAAAATGTTAAGTGTCCTTTACCACACATATGCAGAATTTTACTAGGTGGGAATATTCTTAGGGGCTCTATGTTGCGCATTGCCATTTTCCCTTCTATGTTCTGGAAGAAAGTGCAATTCTAGTTCCAGCTGGGATGTGTATATCTATGAATGGTTTTTGTTATGGTGCTCAGAGCAGGTAGGGAGACATAGGATTTTCATTCGTCATTCCTTGTTCCTGAATCTTTTATTTTCTCTTGCAGGACAGAGGAAGTTCCCACAGTGGAAGAAGCATAGTCATTTAATGTCAGTACTGGAAGAACTAAGATTCCCACTGGACTCCTAGTTTTTCTACTATTCAGGTTGGGATGGTTGCTTTTGATGGAACAAACAAACAGCAGTAAAACAGATGAAGCAGCTTCCCCTTGGACTTACAACTCTGAAGAATATGTGTCAAGGGCCATGAAAGCCATACATAACCTATTTTTATTGCTGTGATTTGGAAACTTAGGTTGGGCTAAGTTCTAATGGGCTGAGGTTCGTTGAAAACATTCTAGTAGAAACATCAAGTTTTTTCAGTAAATAATGTATTCTCAGTCTTAAAGAGAGCTACCAGTTCTCTTTGTTAAGTGCTGTGGCACTGCAAGGAGCCCAGTCTATAGAATGCTGGTCCTTTGCACACCAGTTACCGGAGGAAGGTTCCAGTGTTCACAGAGTTGTAAAGTCACAAGACAGTAGAATAATTTAGAGTGGAAGAGGCCTCTGGAGGTCATCTGATCCAGTCCCCTGTGAGCCTTGTGGGGGGAGGCACATCTTTCTAAGGCCCTTTGTTGTGCATCAGAATGTGTAATGTTTGTTGCTTCTGCCTGGCTGCTCAGCATAGTTGGGACAGTTGCTCCCTTTTGTCCCCACTAAGCCTCTCTCCCTAACAGGAGGATCACGGTGTTGGAAGAACGTTGAGTGCCTTAATTAGGTCTCACTAGCATGTCTGCAAATTGCCAGCTTATCTGCTCTTTATTGACTGAAACAACCTGCTCTACTTTGAGCTTAGACCTTAGTGCCTTAAAAGATACTTGTTCTAGCCTTTCATCCAGACTTGAATTTATTTGTAAACTTAAAGGGCTAAATTTACGAAGGTTTGTCCTTCCCTACAGGGACTGAGCAAGGTATGACTACTGTCCTTTACATGGGACCAGAATTTCCTTCAACTCCAGGAAGCATGGTTTTGGTGAATATATCTTGCCTAAGCCATGTACTCTTTTCCATACATTTTATATTCTCCCTTTCCTCTCCATGCCATGTATCATATACATGGGGTGGGCTAAAGGGCTCTGAAGAAGTCATACAGTCACTATTTTTACTACTGTCCTTGATCTTTACCCTGACACTTACACAAACCCTGCATGTGGGGTGCATCTGATCTGGAGCTGGATTGTAGGGTTTCCTCGGTTCTCCCCCTGCAACTAGAACACAGAATTTTTCTATGCCGTTTCTCCTTGATGTGATTAATCCACGGTTTTAATTAAAATGTGCTGGAGAAAGAGAAGCTCTCTGGATGCTGGCTGCTTCCACGGGAAACTGTCTTGCCAGAGGCGCTTCTTGGATTTAAGAGACTCCACGGTTGGCAAGGAGCTTTTGGAGAATCTTGTGAATTATTTTGTAACCCAGAGGCACTGGAGATTGGCCAGTACCAATGACTGTCTTGCCTAGCTTATTTCCCAGCCAGTGCCTTTATGGGACACTTGCTACTGTTTGTTCTTTAATGTCCTAATTACTGATGTGCTTATGCTTTTCCCTGGAAGACTTGGAGAGACTTTCACTTTGTCCACCCCCTTTTTTTTCTTTTCTTTGGACAATGATCGGAAACACCACCCTTCAAGCAAATGGTCCTAGCTGGATATCCAATGCAGTTGCTGGTCAACCCAGGGCTACCACAGAGTGCTCATCTTCCTAGAGTTTCTTGGCTGAACGTGCTTATTCGTAATTCCTGCCTATGGAGACAAAGCAGGAGGACAAACAAGCTTCTCTGGTTGACTTTGTTTGAGAGCTGGAGGCCTACTTGTTGAAGACAGAGGGTCTCTTTGCCCACAGTTGATGGCTATCACAAAAATAATTTTTAAAAAAAGAGTGGAAAGACTAACTCCAAATTTGAATTCAAGAAAGGAGGGCTGTAATCAGCAGAGTACTTGTCTGTGTTAGGCCGAGACTGAGCAATGTGTATTGGCTTATGAGTCACATTTGAAATACAGGGAATTGTGCTGGCAGAACTTGCAAAGCTAGTCTCACTATTGAATCTGTGTATCAGCCACTGTCTCTGGATCATTTTTTTCTCATTTTATGACATGGTGAGGATTTTATAAACCACCTTTTTGTATGATGGACTAGTATTTTTATTAGTTAAGAGGTGTTTATGATGACTGCAATGACAGAAAATTCCATGGGGCTGCTTCTTCCAAAACTAGCAACCAGTTTTGACATTAGCTTTACCTTCTGCTGACTTTTAGCAGATAGCCAGGGCCCTGCAGATTCTACCCTTGGAAGCTGAATTGGTAACTTGGCTCTCTCCTTGTGCTTCCAATAGGTTCACACATTATGCAAGACAACTTTTTCCTGTCCTAGCCCAGATGTCCAGGTTTCAGGAATGGGCTGCCCCTTCCTCCATCAATGAGTAGAGGCTATTTGAGACATGTGGTGAGATCCCAAGATAGTTGCATGGATGGAGTTCACTTTCCTTCACATTCAAGTGGGTACAAGCCAACACGTATCCAGCAAGTTTTCCCAAGAGCAAGAAGCCACTTGCACTGCAAGAAAACCGAGGTGACTCTCTCTGTAACAGGAGCAGCTGCTGGAGCTGCTGGAGTATGAGCACACTAACTGCAGAGGTGGTGCTTTTTTATCTACATCCTAAGAAGGAGCCCTCCATCTTTATTTGTTCCTCTAGTCCCCATAATTGAGCTAGAGTGACTAATTGTAGATTTGTGAATGCAATTCATAAATTGTGAAGTCTGAAGAGTTTTATCTGTATCATACTTGATTTCCTCTTCAGTCACTTTGTTCATGTTTATGGAAACATAACACAAAACTCTTCAGGGAAAATTGATTGTATCTCCTTGTTAACTCTGTAACTTCTTAAATTGAGACAGAAGTAGGTTGGGTGATCCAGCAGGGAAGCAGAAATGATACCAGGCTTACTGGTCTGCAGACCACTGCGGTTCATAACGCATCAGTTGGTGGGCTGTGAAATAACAACAAAGGAAATCTATCTTTGTGTGCTTTACAACTGCAAGCAGACAGAAAAGTGGGAAGGAAATAGGCTCTGCTTTAGATGCTTATTTCTGATTTTAATTGGCTGTAAATGAAACCCATTGTAGCAGCATTGCACAATACAACGTGGACCCTCTTCCAGTAAGATCACAGGGTCTTTGACTTTTTAAGAGAGAGAGAGAACTGAGCAGCTCCAATACAGCACACTGAAAGAAATAACAGTAGGAAATATCCTAGCCTCGTTCTTTCTACATTGCAATTTATTCATGCTTAACTTTTTAGCCGTTCCAAGGAGCTGATGTTCATATTTCAGCCCATTCATGATGGAAAAAGTTGAATATTTCACATGGGGGAGTTATTGCTATTCTAGACTTTCGTTCTTCCCTTCATGCTAGAACAAGGAACATACCTTACCCGCAAAGAATGAATCTTCTGTCTCAGATATAGTGCCTTCATAGCCACTGGCATTACCCTAATTTAGAATAATGTAATGAGTAAGTGACCATGCCACATAGGAAGAGATAAGGTCACCCATGCTACAGTGAGCTGCTTTCTACCTCAGACCAGAGATGCATAAGAGAGATAAAAAATCATGTAATTTTTCTTTGATTAAGAAAGTAATTGTAATATCTGGCTTTCTTGCTTATTTGCAGAGCGCCCTGCCATTCTGGAATGCCATTCCAGGAACGGGGGGCAAGGGCTGCTTCTGTGCAATCATTGATCTGGTCTTGGCAAGTGCCTATTTGGCACTAGAAAGTGCTGAAACACCCAGTTGCTATCTCTGGGACTGTATTCATGATACCACTGCCTAAAGTTAGGCTGACTTCAGGGCCAGGGAAGTTGCCTTGTGTGTGATAACAGCCACAATGCAAAGCTCTTCAGCAGTATGAATTACCAGACAGGGCAGCTAAGTCCCTTCTGTTACTACCTCCTGCAGCACATCAGTTTAAAACACCCACTTAGAGCCTCTCATTTGTTGACCTAACATAAGGAAGAAAGGACGCTTGAGGTTATCTTAGATTAACCCCTACAAGTAATGACTACTCATTCCTGTTTCTGCTAAGTTTAATGCCTGTGATGTGCCTTGTGCTGGTCTTCTGAATGTTATTCCAGCTGTAAAAGAAGATGATAAATGTGTAGATTCTCTTCAATGACTGTCAAGTGTGTAATTGAAATATAAGAGAACTTTCAACCAGTTGCTCTTGTGTGCTCTTCCTTGACCATATATTGCTTTTTAGTGTTTTCACCAGAAGTGGAACTGAAAAGTCTCTGTTCTTATTTCTCGAATTAAACTTTTTACACGTCAGGAAGCATCTTCTGTTGTTATTTTTTGGACAAAAATGCAAAATGGTTTGCTTGTATGTGGGATTTTTTTTTCTTATTTTGGGAGACTTTTTTTCTTTTTTTTCCTAAGAAAAAAGGTCATTTGAATAAATACCCAGACAGTGGAAAAACATCTGGAAACCACTGGCAGCCCTCTTCAATGACATGACTCACCGCAGCTTGGCTGCCATGTCTGTAAAACGAGAACACTTACTCTTTGGTTTTAAAGCACTTGCAGCACCATGAGAGAAAAAGTCTTCTAGAAATCTTGTTTGGTTGCTAAATGAAGGTACTGGTTGAGCTTTTCACACTTCCCACATGCGACAGTCCCCTAATAAGTGGTTGACATAAGAATGGAAATCTGTTGGGTCTCACACAGTAGGCTTAATTTCTGTCCTCCCATTCCCCCAGCTGATGGCCTTTGTAGCTCAGTGTTGCAGCCTTTCTGTCTCTTGCCCCTGGCTGCATGTGCCAAACACAGGTGATTGGACCTACTGGGGACCCAGGGGGCACTTGGAACCTGAGCTATGGGAAAATATTCCCTATAGCAGCAATGCAGTCCCTTTCTGACTGTGACCGGGGAGCCTTGGGAGATGTTACCATAGAATCATAAGAATGGTTTGCGTTGGAAAGGACCTTACAAAATCATCTCATCCACCCTGCCCCTACCTTAGGCAGGGACACCTTCCACTAGACCAGGTTGCTCAAAGCCCCATCCAACCTGGCCTTGAATACTTCCAGTGTCCACAACTTCTCTGAACAACCTGTTCCAGTGTCTCACTACCCTCACAGTAAAGAATTCTTCCTTGCATCCAGTCTAAATCTACCCTATTTCAATTTAAATCCGTTTCTCCTGTCAATACAAGCCTTGGTAGAGTCTTTGTGTTTCTTATAAGTACCCTTTAAAGTATTGAAAAGCTGCAATAAGATCTCCCTGGAGCCTTCTCTCCAAGCTGAACAGCCCCAGTTCTTTCAGCCTTTCACCATAGGAGAGGTGTTCCAACCCCATGATCATTTTTCCCCTCTGGACCTGCTCTAATGGCTCTATGGGTTCCTTGGGCTGGGGACCCCATAGCTGAATGTTCCTCCTGGTAAGTTTTGACAGCTGTCTCGGAGGTATTCTCATCTAGTCAGCCTGTACAAAAAGACTTGGTCACGGGGAAAGAAGTGTGAGAGGGATGCACACCTCTGTGCACCGTTTGGTTAATGCATTTGCTGTAAATGGAGGGGGAAATGCCAGCGAGTGTAACAGCTGCAGGTAAGTGCCAACTGTCAGGAGCAGTGGGGTTCGGGCACAGGAGGAGTGGGGGCAAAATTCAGCCCAGCTCTAGCTCCTATTAATGTGGAATTTGGTCAGCTTATGAAAGGGGCCTCTATGACATGGCTGCCTGCAAAAGTAGGGGACTCAGTGACCCAGAAGCTGCCTTCCACATCTCTTGGGCCAAGGTCAGACTGACCCTCCATTACCAAATCTCAATAACAGGTCCAGAGTCCTCCACAGCTTCTTGCCTGTCCCACTGAGCTGGATGTGCTTGCAAAAGAGCAAATGGGGAAACAAAGCAGGACCTTTGACCCCTTGCTACCGCTATATTAGCTCTGCATGAATGCCGGGGTCTCAGATGAGCACCTACCTCAGCTTCGGCCTGAGAAAGAGAGAAAGGAGGACAGGTAAGAGCTGAACTCTCTCTTCTGGGTGGCATGGACTTAGTGACTGGTGTATCTAGATCACAGACAAGTCAGTGGAGGTCGTCTTCTATTTTGCCCCGTCTCCTACTGCAAACCAAAGTGTGAGCCTTTCTCACGCTCCATAGGCAGGAATGGTGCTGAAATGGAGGAGGGTGGGAGTACCTGGGGTAACCTGGTCTGAAGCTGAGTGATGGATGCTCCATAAAACACTCATAGGAGGGTCAAGCCCATGGTAGGAATTGCAGAGTTTCAGTGCTGGGAGATACAAAACCTTTATCCAGGTGCCTTCCCCACAGGGACTACAGATTCTGAAGGGGGTAAGAGCATCAGTTCATGCTCCTGGGGAGCAAATTTATGCCTTTTGTGTACACGGAGAGAAACTGGCTCTGGGATTAAAAATCAAGGAAGGGTGATAAAGGAGCAACTGTGCAAATGTCTAGTGCACTGGGTGGTAGTTTTTGGAGGTAATCTGTGCACAGAAGGAAATAAAAATGGATGGAAATCTCCTTACTGTGGGATAAGAAGGAACATTGACTTGTAACCACCTGGTATGGGATTTAGCAAAGCATTCACATATAATAGATTTGCAGCCTATTTTGCCATTGCAATTCCTAAAACTTCAATGTTTTCTTCACGTTGCTCTGAGCGATGCCTCTAATTGGAGGCATAAATCACATTAAATTTTAATTTCTAAACACCTTTTTAAGTGCAGTGTGTTTGAAAAGCTTATTTAGGTGTAATGTCATATTTTCAGTGTACCAAATAGCAAGTTTTCAGTTATCCAATTCTGACTTTTTTAAAAGACAAAAATAAAGGAAGTCAGATGCTAAATTTTGCACTCACTTGTGGGAACTCGTTCTGCTTGGGCTACTGTCTGCTTCATTAATCCCAGAATGAAAAAGGCAAGGAAACCTAGTTAGCTAGTTGGGACTTTGCTCAACTGAAGCAAGACAAAGTATTCAGATCACTGGGTCACTAAGATGATCATTGTATGTGATGTATTCACTAGCACAATGTTCTTTAGAGCAGTTTACCAAAACAAATCAAACAAAGAAATCCCATATTATGAATTTTTCAGTTGTACTTATGCATGGAGGAAACCTGTTCTGACCTCTGGCAGTTTTACTGGTTTGCTCATGTGCTGAAACAGGGGATTTTAGCTCTCATATAAAAGACCTAGCTTTAACTGTCCATATTTCTTTGTGCTCTGAAAGGTATTATTGTGGATATTTGTGAGTATACAAATAAAAGGACACCCTCATTTTTATAATACCTTTTCCTCACATCTTCTCAGGAACTGCACCATGATCTTTCTGTTCTTATCTTCATTTATTGGTTAGGTTTGTTGGAAAAATCTGGTGTTTAACAACACGTTTTATTTCTCTGAAAACAACCCAAACATTGTGTGCTGATTCCCACAGGTCTCGCTGTGTAGAGAGCAGAACTGGTACTGCAAACCATGCTGCAATCCAGGGCATTGGTGATAGCTCTGATCCTGCTCCTTAGCACCACTCTCCCTGGTAAGTCCGGAAAGCGTTGCTGTTTGCCTGATACAAAGCTGAGCGCTGCAGGTTCTCACGTACTGTGAAGAAGGACTGAAGCCTAATCATTCAGTTGAAGACCACGACTACACAGTGCTTGGCAGCATGGAACTAGTCAGTAGAGACCTGGCATGAAAACTGCCCATACTTGGTGCAAATACTCTGCCATGGGAGGTCTGGGACTTAGATACCCATGACTGGGTTAAGAGGTGCTGCTGGATGCTGCTAGAGCGAATTCTGGGAGAGGTTCTGAATCCCAGAATTTCACATCTCTTCCCCTGCACCGGGGGGAAGATACCAGAGACACAAGTGACATGAGAAGCCTCATGGGGTTTTGCCTTTTTTTCTCAGAAGTGCAGTCAAAGTCCATCTTTGAGAGAGACCGTCGTGACTTGCTGGCCATCCCTGAGGCTATTGCATCTTACTTCTATGAAGCTGTGAACAAGGTGTCCCCTAAAGTCAGTCAGTTCTTGCTGGATACTGTCCAGAGTCCATCAGTTGTTGCGGCCAGGTACGGAAAACTTCTCTGTGCTAACACTCCAATAGCCATGCGTGAAAATGGAGAGGGAGGCGTGGGAGAAAGAATAGATCAATCAAGTATCTATACAGGGAGATCCAAGGGGAAATTAATCAGCAACCAAAGCCTGACTTACCAAGGGAGCAAGGTGCCGGAAGGTGGGGTGAGATGCTACGGTCTCCTGTGAAAGCACAAGCTCTTCCCAGAGAGGCACATTGTACATGATAGTGTTCACAGGGGTGGCAGGTACTGCTCTTTATCCCTGGGTGGTGAGGGAGGAGGCTGCTGGCTGGTGGGGGATCAGCTCCTCTGGAAGGGCGCTGCAGTGCTGGGAGGGGCTGAGTACTCAGAGTGCCAGGATCACTTGATGCGAACCACGGAAGTGGCTCCAGCTATGCATGTGTCTTGCTCAAGGAAGGGGAATGAGTTTCCTCACAAAAGGAAAAGCGTGATCACCACAGAGACAGTTTGATGTAACTCATGGCACACACACACACTGCCTATTCCTGTCTTCTGTGGAAAGCCCCTCTAGGACTGCTGAGGAGTTCAGCGACAGGCAGTGTGATAACTACAGCAGATGGGGATTACCCTCACATACTTGTGTATCTTACCACATACTCTGTTGTCTCCTGCAGACAGAGATTCGCCAGAGAAGCAGCTAAAGTCAGTATAATGTTTGAACAGCTGATTGAAAAAATAAAGAACCTGTGGTACACAAGAGTCCTAGGCTATTAGCCAAATGAAGACAAGCCAGTGTTTCCTGATGTGAGTGTGTAACACCCTGCAGTGTCCTCTTTCCCCCTGCCCCTCCTACGGACCAAGATCAGTCAATAAGACAGAATCGATGCTCCTCTTAATGCCACTAGAGGGAACCCACCTTCAAAGACCAAAAAATGGAAGGCATCTTCTGAAAGCATCTGCTGAAGGCATCTGAAGCCTCCCCGGAAAAAAATCAAGCGGCTGGGCATGGGGAAGGCAATGTAGAGATTGTAGAGCTCTTCTGTAGCCAAATCTTGAAAATTAATTCCTCCTGAATGGCTTGGCCATTGCTCCTCTAATAAAAAAATGTTGGTTGTTACACTTCCTTAAGTTTCTTGTTTGTATTGACCATTACAGAATCCCACTCCCCTTGGCATCCCATTCTGCTGAGAATGTAGCTGTGATTCACAAGAAGGTTTTGCAGGCAATGCTAACAAACCCTGAGTGTTCAAGCACTAAGCTCAGAGTCTTCTTGGGTGGAGGAGGCACTACCTGAGCATCTTTCAGAGTAGCCACAATTGGTTGTGCAACTGATCATGCTCCTTGGTTAGGCAGGAAGCAAGTAGGTGCACCTGTATCACATGTCTGGAGATTTCAGATAATTTGGGAAGACAAATGCCAATGAATTGAACTGTCCATCAACCTGAGCAGGACTTTGGAAGCGTGTTTCATTGGCCAGCCAGAGAGGCTACTGAATGAGCTTTTCCAAAGGAAAAATGAGTGGAAAATTTCTCACTATCGTGACCAGCTTATGAGAGGGACACCTATGCCCAGCACTGTGTATGAAGACCTGGCAGATCCTCATCAGTCCTGTGTAACTGCATCAGTTCAAATGCCCCCACTGGACAAAGAAATCCATCTACTCTCTCACTAAGCAAGCAGAAGCAAGTAGGCAATTTTTCTGAAATCACAGTGGGACACTGACAGAGGCTAAATCAAGTCCATTATTTTGTTGGGGTTTTTGTTTCTTTAATTATCAGTCAGATCAGCTACAAGCTTGCACTTAACCACTTGCCTGGAATAAACTCCCCCTCATTTTCCATTTTCTTTGTCCCAGCAGCTCCGTGTTACCATGTGCAATCACAATGAAATCAGTGTCCCCATGCAGAGCAGCAAGTTCTTCCACCTCTGGTGGCTTCACCACTTCTGCAGAGCTGTTTTGCAGGTTTATTCATTGGTGCTTCTTTTCCTTAGACAGTCTGTGCTTCTCTGGCCACAGTGAATGCCCATGCATATGTATTATGTAAATGCACCAGTATTTAGGAGGAGATTAAGAAAAGCAGAAGTTTTGGCTGATAAGAACATTTACCACAGGAAAAAGCCAGGACCTTTAGCTCTTTTGCTACAGGGATGATTTCCTTCCTGCTTGTTTTGCATGTGTCTGTTCAATATATATATTTTTTTCCCCCAAAAAACAACACTTAGAAGGAGAAGCCCTGCAACTTAAATGCCCTCTTATCCCAGGGAATAAATCAGCATTCTGAATTTTCTCAGAATAGAGCTTGTTCTTCTGGCATTTCAAAAGTATTTCTTTCTGAAAGAGAGAAAGTCATGAGTCATATGAAAGAGCCTGAATGTGTTCTTAAGAATTTGGTGTCCTGGAAATCAGTGCTTCAGCCTTTTCAATCTACTTGTATGCACAGCCAAAAAGAATAGGAGAAAGTTTGGAACATATAGGGGTCCTCGTGTTGCATTTGGAGTCTGTTGTGTGACTTCAATGCAACCCAGTGGCATTTCTGTATTGCATCACTGCACGGCAGGAGCAGCACAGTAGCTGGTACGAATTCTGTGCTAAAACTTAGCAAAGTTGACATTTTATTAAGTCCACTTCATTGTATCCTTTTTCTTCTTTGCAAAAGAAAATCCAAGCCAGATGAATCCTGATTAGCAGTTCGATGTCAAATTTTAGCAGATGGGCAAAACAAAATCAGACCGTAGTTCTCTGTGTTTGTTTGTACTCAATCTCCTGATCATGTGGTTATCTGTGCATTTTTATGCTTGAAAAAAGTAAGCAGAAAGCCTTCCAGGTAGTTAATCTCTTGTACAATCTACAACGTGGGGCAGCCTATGAAGAGCAAGGTAGACAACCTTCCACTGCCACTTCTGCCCCTGATGTTACTGGCATCCTTTAAGACAGAAACTAGCAGCTGAGAGCATTCAGGCTGGGATTGGGTAGGGGGAATAAAAGCTTTTTATCCCAAAAAGGACCCTGGGGCTAATTCATGGGATGCATAATGAGAGGGCCATGTATTTTACATCTCAGTGTTAAAATATTTCATATCTACTCTCAGTTTTCAGTTGGAATAAACAGGTTCATCTGTAATTTCTTTTTAAAACATGTACAGAAGTTAGTTCCCAAGTGATTGCAGAGTTAACTGAGTGCTTCAAGATTCTTGGAGAGGCTTCATAAATGAAGCATTCATTTCAGTGAGATTCATGTCACAGAAACTTTCTTTGTGAGTAATCATCATTCAGTTTGCAGCTCTGGATAAGCTTGTGGTGTAACTGGTTCAACTGAGTCCATTAAAATGAAATCTTAACAAATGTCAGGTTTCTGTTGTTTCTGAGATGGGTGAATAACCCCTCAGGTGTTCCTGATTTCTGCAAAAAAACACCCTTTCTTGAGAAGTATTTATGATGGTGGATACTTTACACCATTTTCAGTGGCTCAGAGTGTTGATGGCTTTTACACTTCCTAGCTCCCCTCGCCTCTTTAACACTTGGCAAAACCACTAATTAATGCTAAGGGAACGCACACTTCGAGCTCTGTGCTGCTTAGAGCAGTGGTTGCTGCCCTTGTCGAAAAACAGTCCAAGTCCTTCAGCGGCAGAACATCCAGCGTAGGATGTTTGAGAAGACAAGGACTGAAAAAAGCCATATTTGAAACTTATGACTGGTGCTCACACCTACACACATGCAGACATTCCACCTCAGGGTACCGCAGTTTTTGTCCTCTGGTGAGGGCTGCGAGGGCAGGGAGCAGGCTGAGATGCTGGACGCGCACCAGGGCGCAGAGCCGACACCGCCATCGTTCTGATGGTTCTGCCCGTCCCACGGCCTTTTGGCAAGGAGGCTTTTCCAGATTTTAAAAGTAAGCGCCAAAATCACAAACCGGGTGCTTGCGTGTGCACGGCTACGTGAAGTCAGCAAGGAAAAAAGGCACGAGGATGCAGCGGGCGGCTGGGGGCAGCGCTCCCTCCCGAGGGGCTCGGCGGCACGCGGGGAGCCTTGCGTGCCGGGCGGGCGGCCGGGATCAGTCAGCGCCCGCTCCCTTTCGCTCCCCGCCCGCGGTCCCGGCCGCAGGGCGAGCGCTGACTCAAAGCGGCACCGCCGCCGCCGCCGCTTCGCACGCGATGTCGCCGGGTCCCCTCATCCCCCGCATCCTCCCGGCCGCGCAGGGAGCCCAGGCGCGCTCGGGCGGCGGGAGCTGCCTGGCAGGGACAAGGGGTCCCCAGCCCATCAGGGGATGCTCGGGGAGGCGGGAGTCGAGCAGGAGTGGCTGGAGGAAGGGACGAGCGGGTTTGCAGCCGTAAGCCCGCTCTTTGGTGCGGCTGGGACAGGTAATTTGCTCCCTGCTGGCCGCCTGAGCCCGTGGAACGGGAAGCGTATTTCGGCACGGGCCGGGTTGGGGTTGAGAGGCTGCAGCTGGGCCGGCCTTGGGTGGGGAGGGTTTGAATGTTGTTTCCGTAATACACAGAAAGTTTTTCGCATGTGTTTGCTCGCTTACCTGCGTGCTCACCAGAGGGGTGGGGGCTCCTTTCGTCTGGGTGTGTAGTGACCATGCTGCGCTTTGCAGACCCAGTTTTGGGAGGGGAGAAAGGGTGTGCCGAGTTAGGTGATCCCATGTTGCAGATTTCTTTATGTTTAGATTTGGGGGTGATATTGCGACTAGGTAACCTCTCAAAGTGCTTCTTTGTGCAATGTTTCTTAAGGAGTTTCTGCTTTTGCTATTCAAAAACCTAGAGAACTGCAGCACAAGTCCCAGCTAACTGTTTGGACAGCAGCTGTGGTGAAACTGCTTTATTAAAGTTTCCCAGTGCCATAACATGGCAGCGTTCAGATGTGCACCACAGCACCACGTACCGCTCGTGTCTCGTGGGAGATGCATTAACCTGCTCGCTGCCACGCCGGGAACGTATCTGGAAATGGTTTAAAGAACATTTGCTATCGACCCCGAGTTGCACTGATTGCTGAAGATCTTAGGAGAATAAATATTTACAAGAACAGCTGCTATACATGCCAGTGAAGCGCACAGATCGTTTATATTCACAGCTTCCCATCTCCAGGTTTACAGTAGCATCCTTGTTAAAGGGGTTCAGATGTTGGTTTTGGGGCTGTTTTATTCTCAGTTCACTTGAGAGACAAAAACTTCAGATGTGAGGGAAGATGTGTGAGTGACCCAGTGTTTGAAAACAAGTGGATTAAGGTCCCTGCTTAGAAAAAAAATACTTCTGGATTGTTATGTTTGCCTGATTGTAACGTTTTCTCTTTTTTCCAAAGGCCTCATCGTCTCTTGCATTTCTCTGGGGTGCCTGATGTTAAAAGTCCTGCCAGTGAAGGACTGCTTCCTTTGGAGTGGAGCACAGACCCTCCCAGGTAACGTTCCCTTCAGCAGCAGCTTCAAAATGCTGTGCTCAGGTCGGCTCTCACACTTAGAGAGCACAGAACTGCAAAGCAGCCAACATGGCTGTGTGACCTGCAGGACTAATCTGTTTTCAGTCGTGGTCAATTAAATCCAAAGTTTTGTTGTTTTTTTGATGTGGTTTTTTTTTTTTTTTAAGGAAGGAAACCCACATAAATCAAACCTTGTTAATAGCCACAGGCTGTTTTGTCCTTAATTTGATGCTGCCTTCTGTCAGTTAAACTGCCACTGTGGCTGCTGGCTAATTTGGCCTTTTAGGTCTCCCACATTTCTGAGCTGCTCTGCTCAGCATGAAAGTGGGAAGTCTCCTATTTCTTCTTTTTGGGTGTCAAAAATAGTTGGAGCTACCTACAATTATTTTAGCAATTAAAGTATCTAATTAAGTCTTTTTTGGTCAGGAAAAAGCTTGTGATTTTTAGATTTCAAATGAACTCTCAGTATTCTAGTAGTAAGGTTGACTTGATAGAAGTCCTGTTTTCCAAAAATAACTGGTAGATTTTGCTGGAGGGAGAAAATTATAATTTTATTTGGAGTTATCTGTTTTTCCAAATAGTACTTTGATACTCCAGAAAAATAAAGATCTATTATATAAAATCAACACACATACACATGACATGTAACACTTTACTATTTATTGAGAAGCAATGCTTCATCCAAAATAGTCATTAATCTGATTAACTGTGTTTGCAAAAACGTCCTTTGTTCATATAAACTCCATCCTTCTTCTGAGGCCTTCTTAATAGTGGTTAGGTTTAAAAATTTTCCACTTCAATTGTAAGCGCCTTTTGCTCCATCACATAATATTGTGGAGGGTTCACAGGGTGGTGAAGGAGAGAGGGAAAGAAATATTTCTCTGTTGAACTGACTCACCATAGGTCAGTAATTTTTGCCAGCTCATGTGCAGTGTTAGAAATATGGTGCGGGCAATTGTCATCTGTAAACCTAGAGAAAAATTCTTGTCTCAAAAGACAAGGACAGAAGGCACTGCTATAAGTGTTTTGGGAAGCTCATGGGCAGCTATCCACCATAGAGGGCTGGCACGTAATGCAGACATTGCTAACTCGTGTCATAACACATAAAGTCAGAACACGGAGCATGAATGCAGAAAATACTTCAGTCCTTGACATGCATTTGCTCCCACAGGGTACCAGGGTTTATGATTGACTCTCCTGATGAAGAAAATCACAGACCTGGCTTAAATAACTGAGTAAATAAGAAAGCTGGTTTTGAAGCACCTAAATTGGCATGTGAGAGCATATCCATTCCCTGGGTGGAGTGACTCTGTGTGATGCTAATAGGTGGTTATATCCTTAAAACCCTTCAGCTTTCCTTTTAAAGGGATCTTTGTTTCCCTTCCAGTGTGTGCAAGGAAAGTGTGCAGCTAAAGAGCAAACCTACAAGTTCAAAAGCAAGTAAAAGGAACCTCTGAATAGAGCTGCATTTCATCTCATGATTTTCAGTGAATTTTGTGAGTTCTGAGGATAAAGGATGGCTACCTACCCTTACGGGTTTTGACAGATATATGTGAAAAATAATCTATTAAGTGTTTGCTCTTAGTGAACTAGATGATTGCCTGCAGCTTTCTCCAGCTGTGCTGGCGATGCCACTTGTTAGAGCATGAGTCAGAACGCAGGTTTGCTTTTTCCAGATAAAAAGGACGAAGAAGCGTGTCACTATTTGTCCTCTCCATGAACATGAGACACTCCACAGCTGTTAGCAGACACTTCAGCCACTGTGTTTTTACACTAGAGTTTATCCTGTCCTTACAGCCACAGGAGAAGAGCAGGGAACGCAGATGCCCGAAGCAGAGAAAACAGATGCCTAAACCACTGTGACTTTGCCCCACGCTTTACCCAAGCTGCTTAAAGGCACTTTAAGGAAGGTGCAGGCAGCAGTATCAGGAAACCTAGTCCAGCAGCACAGCTGGCAGCACCCATTTGGACAGCTCCTGTCTCTGTGTGATGCCACAGAATTACGAGTTTCATGGGTCTTCAGAGCTTTTGGAGGTGAATCGTTAGCATGAATTCTAAGAGACACACTAACCCAGCTGGGTTCGCTACTGGGTAGGTAGTCTGTGAGTTAGGCTTTTAGTCTTCTTAGTCAGGCAGACCCCAGCTCTCTTGAAGTTAGTCATATGAAGTTCCAGTTGATATTCAACAAAACCAGCAGTTTCCATACTGACTTTAATTAGTATTTATTTGGATGACAGTGGAAATAAAGACCTACAAGCATCATAAGTCTGGTTGCACAAGTACTTAAAAATTAGAAGAGTAGGAGGATTACCCCTCCTTTATGAATCAGCAGAGGTTTCAGACATTTTTAATAGCCTCAGGAAGGTCGCAGCTTCTTAAGTGGCTTTGCAGAAGTGTGTGTCACAGCACCATCAATGCAGTTGCCAAAACGTGAGTCCTGGGGATTATAAGGGTTGTTCAAGGTTTATTCTCTTCTTTTCTCTGGCTAGATCAAGTCTTTTTTCCATGCAGCAGCTCTTCTCTGAAATGTTCTCTCATTAAGTGCTAGCTTAGCTTCTCATGGGCACCTTGTTTGAGCACATTTCATATCCACCATATACTCTTTGTTCTATTCATGACAAAAGGAAAAAAAAAGTGCTTTCTTTCTTTCTCAAGGTCTCTCCTTGTCTTTATTCTCCTAATTCTTCCAAAGCCTCCTTCTGTCTACTGGTGAGACATCTGAAAAAGTTCTTCAGTTACTTGAGTGTGTTCCTAAGTGGTTGGAAGTACCATGTTCTTTGACTAGATTTCATAATATCTCATACCTTACCCAGAGCTGAGGTTTTGGGCATGCCACTGCACTTTTCAGTGCATTTGTTGCCCTCTCTTTGCTTCTCAGCACCCCTCTATCCACAGTATCCTGGCTGGTTACGAGGAGAGCAGAAGTTTATGTACATATATGTGTTTCTTGAAAGCTGCCAAGCTTCTGCTCTTACTTGCAACACTTTTTAGGCAGTGTGATTGTACCCACGGTGGGTAACTCCCACAGGTTCAAACACAGGCAAAACCAAATATGCACCTGTCTCTTTTCTCTCTCTCTTTTTTTTTTTTTAATATTCTTTTTTGTAATGGTTTGCATGTTTTCTCTTTGTGAGGCATGGGTAGAAGTTTCTGTGGTTCTCAGAGGAGGGGGGGTGAGGAGTGGGTGACAGGGGGAAATGGTGGTTGTAGTCATGCAGTTGTTTAGGCAGTGCATAGAGGGAAGTCACATGAGTGGTCATGTCAGGTGCATGGTACTATATATGGCAAACACTTGTGCTGTATTTATTTATCCATGGTGTTTCTCAGTGCTAAAGCTGCTCTTTGTATTTAAAGTCTGACTTTTTGGATGTTTCGTGTAACAGTTTTAAAGCTAGACTGAAAATTTGGATGGATTTAAAAACCACTGACCAAGTTTCATTCTCTGAGCAGATGCCACACAGTTTCACAGTCTGGTTTTCTTTGCCTCAAATTAAGGGTTAAAGAAAGGGCATCCTTTGAGAAACAGCTGTTCTTTTATATTCATATGAATTAGTTTTATCAGTGTAGAAAGAAAGAGGGCATCAGATTTTGGGGACTCCACTGTACAGCAAAAGACAGAGGGTTTGTTTTTTTTTCAGAATTCACTAGTAACTTTTGGATACATCTAGTTATTTCCTGATATTATTGAATCCACTTTACTTTTGAAGGATCTGCTGTTAAGAAAGTGAGTATTCACCTTTTCTGAATATCAGTGCTTTGCAAAGGGTCTGAAGCTAATACAAATGAAAGCCTCTGAATTCACCTTGTGGGAAGCATTTTCTTTGAGATAAGATTCTCACCTTACATTCCCTGTGACCTACTGTAGTCCACAAAGCAGCAAAATGCAGTCCAAATTTCAAGAGAAACATTTGCCTTTTCTTTTTTGAGACCTGTTGCTGAGATGCCTCCTGTAAAATCTCATGTACTCTAGAAAATGTGAGAAGTAAACAGCAGAGGATGTATGTTTACTTACTAGACTTAGTGGCAGATTATGAGTAAGAATGTGGTCTCTTACTAATAATGAAACTGTTTTGAAGTATGAAAATATGTATTTTGGTCACAATGCATTATTTAGATGATTGATATTGATAATGTTGCGTGCTCTCGAACTATAACAAGTGGCCTCAATTTCCAAAGCTGCTGCAATCTGTTACAGAAACACAGGTGAGGTGAATTGGAAAAAAACCCCCTAATTTTCAACTCATATTTTTTAAAAAGTATCAACACAAGCAGCCTGGCTTTTGGCAGGAATTTTTTACCAGCTCAGAGCTGGAAGGCTGCCTTTCTTCTTGAAGGCTGTTGGTTTCCAATCCACTTGCTTTCTCATCTCCCCTATTTTTCAGTCTTTTACTTCGTTATGAGCTCAGGTCTTAGCTGCCCAGATGTTTGGGGCCAAACCCCCTCTGTCATTTAGTGAGACTGGAGTATTCCAAAACCTCCTGTCACTTGCAGGAAGACTCCAGCAGGGTACTGAACACCTGCATCTGCAAGCTGAGCAGCTGCTTGGGTTGTTATTGAGACCTAGAGTGCACTAATGGCAGGCTTTGTGGTATAATGTTAAAATGTTAGATGAGATAACATGGGCCCTTCCTGGTTTTCTAGGGTGTCCCAGCCACCTCTGTGTGTGACATTTGGTAGCATTGTAATTACTTCTGAGGCCATTTAGTGCATGGCCCACACATGTTTCCATCAGTTGTGGATTTAGGTAGCTCTTTCTTCGTTCCTGTTCGTGAACTGATCTCCCTTTCTCTGACAATATGCAGAATGATGACGTATTTGGTAAATAGCCCAAGGGGATGGATTTTCCATTGCAGGATTGTGGTCACTGCTTTCTGTGCTTCACTTGCCCTGAAATGTGCTCCTTAACTGGGTGAAGCCTTTTAAGCAAGAGAAGAATCATAGAATAATTTAGATTGGGAAAGACCTTTAAGAGCATTGAGTCCAAGTGTTTCAGTTAGAAATTTTGGGATGCGAAATGATTTGTGCTCACAGCTTGCAAATCTACTCACAAGTTCCTGCTGACTTCATGAATGTAAGTGATCCTACAGGGGTAACAAATTAGTATTCCAGTAGTAAGAGTGTAATTGTTAAAAGTATGTGTTAATGTCCCCACCCCTGAGCTGACACTTCTTTGTACAGTATGGCTTGCAAGCACCTGAGAAAAAACCCCAACCTTCTTTTGTCACTGTTCCTGTGCAGCAGTCAACAAAAGTACTGTTGCACCATCTTTGCAAGGTCAGGAAATATTCTTCTTTTAGTTCACCCTATTTGAAACCTGAGCCACAGACATGCTGTGAGGGGCTTTTCATCCCGCCAGTCTGAAGGAGCCAGGACAAGAAGCTGCAGATGAAATCTGGATGCATCTAAGTCAGTGCATGTTTTCCTCCTGGCTTCCAAGAGCCAATCTTCACTGCAGTACTTGTGCAGGGTCAGTCCACTGCAGTGACTACACCACTTTTCTTGTTTTGAGGGCAGCAAGTTTGCCCTGCTTATCCTGGGTCTGAATCTATTCCCTGTGTGACTTTCTCCGCAGTCCTCTGCAACTCGAATTTCCATTTAGCTGTGGTGCAGTTGTCAGCGTTAGCACATCTGCTGTTGATGCTAAGGTTGCAAAATTTCTTTGCCTATTTAAGCAAGCATCAGGTCTGGGTACAATTTTTCTTTGTGTTGAGATGAAACACTTTATTTCTGAAAAATGCTGATTCATTGAAGCCAAAATGGAGACCAAGAGATGCATCTAACACGATCCTGATTTATACCATGAGGCAGAGGCACTTCAACTTCGATTGTGCACACCTCAGGAAAGTGCACCAACATCTAGATTGTTGGGGGTGGTACTGGTGGTAGTTGTTTTCATTAAAAACCTCAAAAGATCTTGATTTAATTCTAAGGCAATATAAAAGCATCTCTGAAATAATGAAAAAGCTTGTGGGATGGGCAGATGAATGTTCCCATCCAGACCCACTGACAGATTTTCTAGTAATGCTTTGCTACTTTTTCATGGCAATGAAAGCAGAAGTTAGATTACAAAAAGCCAAACCATATTTCTTAGCTGCAGTCATACTGGATTTATTTTAAAATAATAAAAGTTGCAGGGGAAAAAGCCCAATCCAAATTACTTGCCAAGGTCTTTGGCAGGTGTCATATCAGAATTGCACCGTTTCCATTTTACATAGCAAACCAATTTACCGTCATTAAATTCTTTTTACATAGATAAAATAGGCATCCTGTTACATTACTCAAGTCTACCACATTAAACACTTTCAATCGCAATAATTTTGGTATCATCTTAAGATATGTTAGTGCCAACAAACAAACCATAAATGTTAACATGGAATAGTGAAAGTTCCTGAAGTAAAGCTGTTCAAGCATAGGTTGTCTTTTCTTTGGAAAAAAAGATTGAAAATAATGTTTACCATGTCATGAAAATGTCAAATGACCTGCAGTTCACAAGAAAATAAGGTACACTCTTTTGGATGAAAGCTGAAAGAATCTGGTGAGTTTTCCTTTGCTGAATTAGTTGCCTCTTGTGTATTTTATTTCTTTGCTGACGTGGAGCATTTGCTGTGGCATTTATATGTGATTCTCCTCAAGCCTGGCAATATTTATCAAGTTTATTTGTTATTTTCCAGAAACTAAAGCTTTAAGCATGAGATCTTGGTGTATTTCCTTAGTTGTTTTTCCAATTTGATCTGGTATTTTGAAGTATTTTTAAAAAGAGAAAGAAAGAAACCAGCAGCCCTAACTAGAATTATTTAAAGTTTTGTAGATCGAGTGTATTCCAAAGTACTGTAGTGCTTTGGGAAGGGATTGAGGAAATAATGAACATCTGATTTACTGATTTTTTCTGTATTTAAACCATATTTTAGTTGAAATGCAAATCTTAGGCTTATTTTTCCAAAAAAATAAAAAGGTCTCGTTATACACTTACAAAGGCAGAAAGAAGATAAGACATTGAGAAGAGGGCAGTTTTTGAGGGTCGCTGCAAATAAATTTAAAACTTTACAACTTTAAAATTTGAACTGACAGTGGTCTCATTCTCAAACACTGGCAGGGCTGGCAACAGCTGATGCTCTTCACGCAGTTGTAAGCCTGAAAAAGGAGTTTGGCAGTTAGGTGGGGCTGGGGGAAAGTCTGCCGTGCGGAGGAAGAAAAACAAAATCTTTTAGAAGAGGTGGTGAGGGAGGAAGCAAACACATGCAGTGAAGGGAGGGGAGAGCAAAAGCCTTGCGTGTGTCTCTGCGATACCCGCCTCGTAGCCCAAGTGTGTATCCCAGCATCTCACTGTGTGCCAGAGAGCACTCTGCCACCAGCAGTTGCTGAAAGACGCTTCTGCCTGCCCTGAGCCTGTAGAGCCAGCTCTCCACCTGCTCTGGTAGCCAGCAGGCCCAGTGTGGAACTGGCTGGGGAGCTGGGCAAGATGTGCATGCCTTGGCTTCTAGGTTTGCACTGCCCTCGAGTGAGGGCTGCCTTTGTTTCTCTGCGGGCATTAAACGGCTCAACTGCTCAGCAAGGTTCGATACAAAACGCAAATACCAGGATTTATTCGCAACACTCCAAACAGTTATTCCCATTTACAGATGTTTAGAAAACACAGAGGCGTGAAAAGAAAAGCCACAGTGAACGTACACGTGCTGCAGTTACATTGGAGGGATACCACTTCCATCGTCCAGTGTCCAGGGGTTTTTGCTGTCCAGTCAGCAGTCAGGGCTTCATTTCTATTTTTCATGAGCTGTTAGCTGATACAGCTGTCTTCTCTTTGAAGCCTTTTAGCAGGTTTGCATGTGTTCACTCTCGAACTCACCATGTCCTTTTCCTTAATAGAAGGCGGTGACTCTTTAGTTCTGACCCAAGCAGACAGAAATTGTGTCAGGTCCTCAAAAAAAGCCTTAAAAAGCACAAGTGTGCTTTTCTTGGTCTTCTTTTCTTTAAGAGAAAGATTAAATGCAAGGTTTTGCTTGTCTCCTGGTTTCTCTGCCTTCAAGTTCACTTTTTCCTGAAATCCAAGGGGCTAAACACTTCAATTATTACAATTACAACTGAAGATTTAATGCCGTAATAAGAAGCTGAGACTTAAAATGCACAAGACTCAAGTTATGAGAACTGGTAACACACAAATTCATTAAAAGATTGGATTTCTAAGTTCAGAAAACCTCCAAAAACCCACAATTGATCAGGTTGGTTTTAGGACATTGTGAATTATTTGTGGGCAAGCTAGGAACCAAAAAGAAACATTCATGTTGTTTTTCTTGCACAGAATAAAAACCTATATACACACCAGTTCAAAGCTTGTCTCCGAGAGGCCTTGACTGAACCACGTCATTCTTTTCTGTAGTTTGTAGCACTTGTACTGGGGTTCCAGCATAAGCACTTGTAGCTATTTCTCGGTATGATGGTTTCACACTTACACCATGCATTGTCACAGCAATCATTGTGAAGTAATCCTATGGTTAAGGTGTCCTGTTCCACCTATCTGCATTTTTAAAAGGAAGCAGCATCCCTCTCACCTGAAGTGCTGGCTGCATTACACTTGCACCTGTCTCTGTTGCTCGTTTCTCTTTTTCTTTCCCTGCCATATCTGGGGGGAGAAGTTCCTTCCTCCGCAGCCCCAGCTCCCAGTCAGAGGGACAAAGAGCGCTTCCTCTTCCTGGGGGCATAATCCCCCGCCACAAAATTGGATAAGGAATGGCTCAGGTGGGTGTCCAGGGTGTCAGAGTTGTTGCTGCTGACTTTCACCCGTGGGCACAGGCACTGGAGCATGGCTCTGCGGATGTAGTTGTCAAAGCAAAAGTAAATGAAAGGGTTGGCACAGCTATTGGCAAAAGCGAAAGGGCTGCTCACCTTCATGCCCAGCTGGGCGACCGTGCCAGAAAAGCAGTCGGGCTGCTTTAGGAGTCGCAAAAGGATGGCCACAAGCTTGAAAAGGTTGTAAGGGACCCAGGAGACAACAAAAGCTGCCACTACAATGAAGACGATCTTGATGGATTTTCTCAGTTTCTTATCACGTTTCCCAGCCTTCTGATAGTGCACACAGAGCCTCTTGGTGATGGAGCAGTAAAAGGTTAAGATACTCAACAGCGGGAAGAAGAAGGCCAGGATTAAAAGCATCAGTGACATGATCTGTTTGGCTTCTGTCACGGCTTTGTCTGCGCAGTAAGTCTTTTCATATTGCTTCTTCAGCTCTCTGGACAAAAGGGTTGGCATCCCTAAGCAGCAGGATAATAACCAGACACAGATGCAGAGCGCTCTGGAATAGGTTCTTGTTCTGATCCGTCTTGCGATAGAGGGGTGCATGATAGCGAGGTACCGGTCAGCGCTCATGCAGGTGAGGAGCAGGATGCTGCAGTACATGTTGACTGAGATGACATAGGAACTAGCTTTACAGAGGAAAGCTCCTACCCTCCAGCTCTCATCCGACACCTCCATGTCCACCCAGAATGGCAGCGTGATGAGGAAGATGAAGTCAGATGCAGCGAGGTTGATGATAAAGATGTCAATCAGCCTCTGGACCCGTCGCTTGAACACCAAGGCTGCTATCAGGATTGAGTTGCCAACAATGCCCACCAGGAACACAGCACTATAAAGGACAGGGAGCAAAGTCGACATATGTTGCAGGTGCTGGTTCAGGCACTGCTCATCGTAGTAGTAGTCGTAGTTGAAGGTGGTGGCTGGTGGTGACATGGTGACTGTAGCCACGGATGACAGCTGGGGGAGTTCCATTTCTGGCCCAGCTGTCTTCATTCTCTCTCTGAGGGAGGCTCTGAGCTTCCCCTACCCTTCCCTTCCAGGTCTTCTTTAAAAACACTTTATCAGTGAGCGGGGAGGAGGGGGAGAGGGGGGAGGAGGAGAAAAGTGGTTTTGTGGGGAGGTAATTTTTATGCTTTTAACCAACTGCATAGGCAACGAACAAGCAAGAAGAGTATCTGATTAGTCAAAGCCCTGCCTTCAGAATAAATGCTTGTAGGTTTTTAAAAATCAGGTTTAGTTTTACTGATTCTATCTCCATTTTGCATTTTCTGGCTTCAGGTTTTGTTTTTCTTTCAGGTGGAGGGAAGGTAGTTTTCAAGATTCTGAACTTTTATTTTTTTTAGGATTGTATATTTGTAGTTTGAAGAAATTTGAGATTGTACCAGCTCATAAGAAGTTCAAGAACAGTGAATTCAGGTGCCCCAACCTTTATCTATATTCAAAACATTTTGTATAAATTGCTTGTTGGGGCAAGGTTGACTTTTCTGAGGCTTGGAGGTTTTTACTTTACTTGTCTGTCTATGATTGTTGTTTTCTGTTTGAAAGTAATTCTCTCATATGAATATATACAGGGAGAAACACTGAAAACTACTGTATCCATTCTGCCCTGTAGCTGGTTGTTCTTTACCTGTCCCAGGTTCTTGGCTGCCCTGCCAGTGCCCTACTCCTGCCCTGCAGCCCTGCCAGTTCCCCTAGATCTAGACTGCCCACACCCAACTTTAGGAATGTATTAGAAACTTCAAGAACAGTTTTCCAGTGTGTCGTATATTCTTCTGCAACTTGAAACTTGACTTGATGCTCCCACCCCCCACACAGGCTTCCTTATCAGCCACAGTCCTGGACTCCAGAGCAGTGGTTTGTTCCTTCTCCTTCTGGCTGTGCAGCCTGCATGGCTCTTGAGCTGTTCTTAAATACAGCACCCACTTCTCTTAACGAGCTGTGATTTCCTTCATCTTTCACTCGCAATATCAGTATTGCTCCAGCTGTGACTTACCTTACAGACAGCCCTTTCAGCGTTGCATAAATCAAATGGAAATTCTCATTTTTAAAACTACTGAATTCATTACAGCTTCGCCAGTGCTTACTAATTTGAAACCTGCACTATTGGTCTTCATCATCCTTCCTCTCTTCTAAAAATAAATTCATTTTCTCCTTCCTCTCCCTCCCACCAGTGTGTTCACAGACCAGGCGCTCCTCCGGGATTCTCAAAGCCTTGAGGAAACCACCTCCTCGTGCATGCTCCATCCCCGGGCAGCCAGATTGCATCTGTATGTGTCTCCACACATAAAGAGCAACTCCAAATTGCATGCACAGCAAGTGAGTCCCTCCAGTGCACTCTGGATGCACTCAGATTCACTCTCCCAGTGCTCAGGTTATGTGCTCCTGTGCAGCAGGCTTCCAGGCACCTGGAAAAGCAGCCAGCTGCTGTGAAACAACTGGCTGCTGGATGGAAGGGTATGTAGGTGGGCACTGTCTCAGCTGTAGATATGCTGATACCTAATAAGCACCCAGTTACACACAACTGCCTTCCTATCTGTAGGGCACCAATGGACTCTAGCTGACTAGTTTTATGGAATATGTAAGCATTTACCTGGTGAGTATAATTCAGCCATCACAAATGCTGAAAAAGGATCAAGGTGTATAAAAACACCCTGGCTGAGATTACTGATTTGTGTGCCACAGATGTAAATGTGAACCTGTCACGAATCACGGGCTAAAAATCATCTTCCTGCCTTCTCAGAGTGGGTGTAAGCTTTCAGCCTAGAAATCACTGTGTCCTCTTCTAAGTAGGAGGCAGTGACTCTGTCTAGTTAGTTCGCTCATGAATCAGAGTAAAAAGACTTTCCATAGATTTCTAAAATGCCTCGTTGTTATTCTAGGAGTAATCTCCTGCACCTGATTGCTTAAAAGACAACTCTTCTTTTCAACGAAATGTAAAAATCTCTTCTGTGGTGATTAAAGTGAATAGGTACTGTTGCTGCAAGTCTTTTTGTCTATGAGAGACTTGTCACTGGTCAGTTACATATGGATTTTTGTGCCAGCTTATTTCTCCCCTGGCAAAGCTGGGAAAAGGAAGCACAGAACCAAACTCCTAAAACTCTTAAAATCAGGTTGCATTGCGGACATTGGAATTTGCATGCAAGAGACATCAAGTGGAAACCTGCAAGAAAACACAGGGTAAAAACCATCCTCTCACCATCTGAAGAGTACAAAGAACATATTCAGTTTTCAGCCAAGACTTGTGTAAAAGAGCCCAAGTAACTTACAGTTTACAAAAAAAGATGTTTGATGAATTCAGTGCAGACATGAGTTTTGTGTAATCTTTGCTTATTGCTGCTTCAAGGAATGTGTTTTCAGGGGTTTTTTTTCCAAGAAGCACTGGGAAAGAGAGGCATTCTCTTTCCACCAGTACTAGAGCAGGAGGTCAGCTGAACCCTACAGTCAGTTCTACAACAGTTCTGCCTCTCTTGCAAAGGCAGATCTATATGTTATTTTACTCTGCAGTCAGAAGGTAACGGCTTACAAGCAGTTACACTCTTTAGAAATCAGACACAAACTTCTCTTCCCTCCATCTCGCACAACTTCGTACTCCTTGAAATTCACTCCTTCCCTCTCCATCTCAGAGCAAACAAAAAAAAGTGAGTATCTTTAAAAAGCTTAAAGGCATCATAAAGATAAGTTTATGTCTGTGTATTCCTGTGTTTGTGGTTCCTCACTATGTTGTCTCTCTTTAGATTAATAGGCTTACTCACTAAAATAAAAAATCAAATAGCAAACCTTTTCCAAGAGGGACCAACTCTGCCCTACCGAATTTGCTCTGTATTTCTTGAATGCTCTAAGCAGACTTAGGGATGTCACTGCATGTTGCCATATTCCACATGTGACACTTCCTTATCTGAGCAGAAGAGTTGCAAAGATAATCTAAAGCATTGTCGTGAATGATGAAGTGATCTGTAATGATCCAAGTGGAGCAGCAGCAGGCATATTTGTCAGCAGTCTGGGGTGGTTTTGTGTGATAGTGATTCACTTAGGGCATCATGTAGGGTCTTACTCTTCCCAGATTTCGCTTCCCTGAGATAGAGCCAAGCTATCAAAAATACTGAGTACATGGAAATTCCCCTCGTGACACTCCTGCACAGATACTACAGAAGGCTCAGGAGGACAGACTCCATCCTCTCCTCATCCTACTCCTGTATTTCCACAGCATTTTCCTCCTCCCAGGCTTCACCAGATACATGTGAACCCTTTTCCTGAAAAAATTCTCTGCTGAAGCAACCAGCTACTGGTTGGCTGAGGTGTATGTTCTTCCATTCGGGATACCCATCTTGTCCAGTCCTTGATGCAGCTCTGAAAAAAATGAAGCTTCTGGGTGCTGAGTAGTTTTGAACCTGAGAATGAACTTAACTTTTGTAACCAGACACTCGGAGCAGGTACTGTGATGGTGGCCCCGCATTTGGCCAGTTCTGCTTTAAATTGTGTGTTTCTCTGATGGTTCTGCCTCTCTCAAACGCACCTGTGAGATCTGCCGGGTCAGAGTTTGTACCATTCCTTAAATCTTCCTTGTAGGAAGTGCTGAGGTGTTTCCAAGAGCAGCAAGGGCAAAGCCTTCATGTCTTTGCTCACAGTTCTGTGATGCCTGCGATACATGTTTTACGGTAGGTAGGCACGTAATTTGTGGGAAAAATATCTGCACAGGAAGTAGGCAGTGTTGCTGATTTTGTTTGTGACTCACACCACCTCCCCCTTACGAATTTCTGCAATTTCAGGTAGCAAGGTGTGGGTTTGGTTTTTTGTGTTGCTTACATTTTGTTATTTTTTTTGTTGTTTTACACCCTCTGTTTCACTCATAGTTTAAATGTCGTTTCCTTCCAGCTTGTGCATGCACTTTTATATAAGCACAGGCATCTAGGTAAAACAAGCTGCATATCTGTAAATTATTAATAGTGATAAATGCCGAGAAGGACAGAGGTTCGTTTGGCTGTAAAACAAAGTGTAGTAGTTTCTGAATGATTTTACTTAAAAAACATGTAAGAAACAGATTTGCAGACCTAATTAGAAAAGAAAAAATGAAAAAAACCCACACTAAATTGGCTGAAACTGCCCTACTATGCCATGGCTAGTTGAAGGCAGGCTCAGAGGTAATTACATGAATGCTAACCAACAGAAGTTTCATCCCTCAACAAAGAGGAAAAGGTGGAACCTATTGAGGTAAAATTGTGGGCACTGAAACCATGCCTCAGGAAAGACTGAAATAGTTTCATGCTGAGAGCAGTGGTCTACAAAATGCAGTGCAGGAAGAAAATATTTTTGTACACTTAATTTTTAAATATTTATTACTGTTTATTGCCATTTTTCTCATCCTTTTTTTAATTTATTTTTTTTGCGTATGTTTTATAATGTACTTTATATATTGGTACTGTAGTACACGTGTATAATTCTAAAAAAATATTTACATTTAATAGGGGTGCCTGCTCAAAAGTTTTTACTGAAAAGATGCATGATAAAAAGGCTTGGAGACCACTGACATAAAGGATGAGCATCATTATAATGCCCCAATGCTGTTTATGTTACTTGGGAGAAGCACATCTAGAAGGTTTTCTCTCTGTGGAAATGATACTACTGTGTCCTGTGCCATAAAAAAATTACAGGAAAATAAAGAAGGCAGAAATAAAACCAGGCAAACCGTATAAAGAGGTCTGAGGAGAATTGAAGGGATTTTCTGCTCACTCAGGCTGTGTGAAATGCTCATAGATGGTGCCTAAAACTAAACCTGAAAAAATTTTTATTTTATTTAAGACTCAAACTTTTTATTATTGCAAAGAGAATATATTTTGGGGAGGTGATATCTTGTAAATTAATAGTAGTTTTGGAAAAAACAGGCAGATTTTTTAACACCTTTTTCAGGTCTGAATCAATAATTCCTGAAGTGAACGTGATATATGAAGAAGGTTTTTTTCCTTTTTTGTCCTGTATCAGCTTCATTTAATACAGATGGTGCCACCTCCTACAAATGTTTACTTATTTCCTTAGACTGTGAGAACTAAAATGACACACATTTTGTACTAAACAATTAAATTTTTTTTGCAACATACAGGAGTTTTGTTTTTGTTTGTTTTGTTTGCAGCACTCTGATGTTAAACTCTGTCAGTGCCTGAGAACTTAGTAATGCTCGTGATCCAGGTCTGCTATCAAAGAAACTTCACTTTTGCAAAAAGCAGGAACAGCATTTAAGCTATAGTCCCCAGGATTATTCCCCTGGCATTATTGCCCTTGTGCTTTCCTGTGCACAGTAAAGCAAACTCTAACTTTTAAAACCTTCCCAACTCATCCTGTTCTGCAACTAAACTGATCAACCAGTGGTTCTGCTGAGGCACATGGAGGAGGTGTGAAAAGAAGAGAAAAAAGAAAAAAGTTGTTGGCAAGGAATGACCCCATGTGTTCATCTGTAACGTTTTTATTGGGTTACTATAAGGAAGGGTATTTTTCCAGAAAAAAAAAAAAAAAACCCAGGTGAAATCTGTAGAGAGTATTAGATTTTAAGTAAATAAAATGAAAATGCATCTCTTCCCTCTGGATGCTTTTGAGCAGCTCCACACTTCATATTGATCAGGGCAGATTACAAAAAAGAAGAGGCCACTGTAGCCTAATTTAATAATGGAAGTAGCAGTGGCTGCAAAATTTTTCAGAATTGATTTTCATTTTTACAAAATTAGATCTTTTAGGAGAAAACTGGAGATGTGCCAGTGTAAGATAATTCACTGTATTTTACAGTAAACGGTTCCAATTCTGCTTTTACCATGGCTTAGAATACACAGGGGTTGTGTTGATTTTTTTCCCTTTTAATGTTTTCTGGCTTCAACCTTTGATAGCTTTTCCAGGTATACAGAAAGAAGTTACTGATTTTTTTTGTTCCCTACTGCTACTACATGTATTTTATAGTCTTGTGAGTCCTTAGTTCAATAAATTAACTCCTTAAATAAACTGCTCTTCTTCTTCCATAAATAAAATGGACTGACCTTCTGTGATATATTTCATTGAGAGAAGTTTTCTAATTGCTCAGTGATTTTCATATCCCTTTTCAGGTTTATCTTTGCTTTGTCAACATATCAAAACTAGACACGCTGTTTCAGAACCAGCAGCAATTCTAGATGTGATACAACTTCTTTCCTTGTGATTTCTCAGTTTATACATCCGAGGTTACAGGAAAGTTGGGGGTTTTTTGGGGGCCACGTCTTTGCAGTTGGTACTTCACCAAGATTTTTCCTTTTTCATTTTGTGTTTCCCAGGATGAAGACTTATGTCAGGTAAGTATAGATTCCAGTCTTTGCTTTTCAATTAATGAGCTCATCAATGACCTTATTGAAATGCATGTTTGCTTGCCCTGGCTGCGACACGATCAGGTCACCCTGTCCCAGTGCCCCCTCCATGTCATTGTTTACCCTTCCCTCATGTCATCTGTGAGGTTTATCAGCAATACTCTGCTTTCTTCCAGGCCATTGATAAAGATGTCAAGTATTTTAGATCCAGGATAAATCCCAGACAGACTCCAAAATATGGCTTTGTAGACAGCTACGTTATGAGGTGTTGGTGAGACAAATCCACATTCCAGAAAGGTGGGGCATATAAACAGAAGTTTCTTTAATTAAATACAATTTCTAATAATTTTTTTTTTAATTAAAGAGTTAATGTTGTACCAAATCTGAGAAGTTTCTTCTATGACTGCTTTCACCTTTACATCCCAGTTTCTCACCTTGCTGCAAAAATGCTTCCTGGCTGTTCTGGTGGAGGAGTTGGTTGGGATAATTTGCCAGAAGTCCTCAGAGGCGTGAAAGCCTCGGATGCTTCTGGGGGCTTTTTCTGAGTATTTGTTTGCTTGTTTGGAGGTTTGTGAAACCAAGACTGTGTGGGCTCGTCTCTCAGCCAGGGGAATTGTTAACCACTTTTAGGAGTCCTTCTGGAATTTCTGTGATTTCATGTACGAAGGATGAAGGGAAACGTCCTGTTTGGGGCATAGAGCCAGAGTTGCGAATTTTTGCAATTTGTACTGAATTTTTTTTTCCCCCTTACTTGTTTTCCCAAGTCATTCGGCCACGTTATCATGTCACCAGTTTTTACAAGCAGTCAAGAGAAACAGAAAGAACTAGAAAGGAGGCTGTAGCCAAGTGGGGATCAGCCTCTTCTCCCAGGTGACAAGGGACAGCACGAGAGGACACAGTCCCAGGCAGTGCCGGGGAGGTTCAGGCGGGACACGAGGAGGAATTTCTCCACAGGAAGGGTGGTGAGCCCCTGGAAAGGGCTGCCCGGGGGGTGCTGGGGCGGGCGCCCGGCGCCTCCGGAAGGGAGCGGCAGAACTACAGCGCCCAGCGTGCCCCGCGCGGGCGGGCGCGGCGGGCGGAAGCGGGGCCGGGCCGGGTCGGGTGCGAGGCGGCGGCAGCGATGGGCGGTGGGTGCCGGGCCGGGCTGGGTGGGGCCGGCGCTGAGGGGGGAAACGGGGCTGAGGGCTCGAGGTGCTCCCCTCGGGTTTGCTGCCGGCCCGCGGCTGTCGCCCCCCGCGCGGGGCTGACGCCTGGGAGGCCCGAGACCCCCGGGGGCGGTCGCGCTCCGTGGGGATGCCCGCCCGGCCCGGCCCGGTGCTGGGCTGGTCCTGCAGGGACAGGTTCTCTTGGCCCGAGGGCTTTTAAAGTAACTCCCCCTCTCCATCTTATCTTGGTTTTGTTTTTTTTTTTCGTTAATGATAGCACTGGGAGATGTCTGTCAAGTAATTTGAGAGTGATGTGATGATGTCCAGCCATTCGGTTTGCTCTCTGCTTGTAGATCACTTGTTGTGAACTGGTGGCGCGGAAGAATCTGAATGAATGGAACAGTCAGGGCAGAAGGGAGGTTTGCGTTTCGTGCTCTGCGCTGGCCACAGGACACAAACAACACTGTGCCTCTGAAGTGATCTGGAATCATTGGAGCTGTGTGTCCTGAGGGACTCTGAGCATCTCTGAAGGTAAGGGAGTGTTTGGTGGCAATGTTTCCTAACATTTTGTTGCCTTGAATATCGAACGGACGATCCTGTTTGGTGCTGTTGGCAGCTCTCTCCCCATATTTGCACCCTCTTGTAGGCCTTCTGCATAATCCCTTTTTGATTGCAAGCATGTTTCCCGAGAGAATGCCAGCGAATGCAGCCTTCCTTTTTTGTGATGTCACGTAAAAGGAGTTCCTTAAATGTGGTGACCCACTGTTGGCTGAAAGGAGTGGCCACAGTAACAAGATAAAAATATGCATGTTTTTGTATTCTCTTCTGCCATGGTACAGTAACTTCTTACAAAGACTGTCCAGTCTTCAGTCTTAGAGTTGATTTTTTGCCAGAATGCTTGCTTTTGTTCTGTTCTCTGTTTTTTCTTTCCAGACTCTACTGACTTGCCCCCTTAGTTTTTCCCTTCTTTGAAATGCATGCAGTCTAGTCATTCTATTGAGTATTGCTTCCAGTTTGGCCTCTGCCTTCTCTTTTCTGACCTTTTTTCAAAAGTCTTCTTTTTTGAAAATTTAAAACTTTTTATGTGTCTCACTTCTTTTAAAAAAATTTATATAATTGCAGTGTCTTGTTAAGCACTTTTGCCTGTTTGCAACCACCTGGTGTTGTCTTAAATTTGTTGCATAGCTTAGTTTCAGCTGTAACTTGTTTGAAGTAGCTTCTCCTGTCAGACAAAAATGTGCTGTCAGAGCTATATGAACAAACCTGTTAAAACAACGAAGGCTCTTGTTGACAGCCTGTGGAGAAAAAGCATTTTTATTTGTTATCAATCTTTGTGCCTTTATAATTTTATAATTATATTTATACTTTATAATTACAATTTGGTAGTAGTGATGTTATTTTCTCGTAAGTCAGTTTATTCTAAAGCACCTCCTACACATTGTTCTGCACAGAATCTTTTGCAAAGCATGGCATTAATAAACATGCAGTGTGTTTCTTCATGGTCTTCTCTGGTAGCTATTTCCTGCTGGCTGTGCTCACTGCTCCCTTTGAGCTCTGCCTGGGGCTGGCAGGATGGTTCTCTCTTCTGAAAGGACACCTCATTCAAGGGGGAGTGTGTCTCCTGTAAATGAAGATGCAGTGGATATGCACAGTGAATGGGCAGGGTAGTCAAGTCTGCTCCACTGGCAGGAAAAACTGGTTCAAGCTTTGCATAAAATGTTGTAGAGCTCTTAATCTTTTCTGTAAGTAGTTGAAGTGTTAGGCAGAAGCATTGAGGAGACCTTTATTGTGAGGACTTGGGGGTCCACTCTTGCCTTGTCACTGTCCTGTCCATACTGAAAGTAATTTTGGGACAAATGCCACACAAAGCATTTTGGGGTCTGTAGCCCCCTCGGCTGCTCTCTACCCCTGCATGCAGTTACATTACAAGGATTGAAAGTCAGTAGATTGCCATGTCCCTTTTACCAAGTGGATACTGAACCCTGGGCAATGCTTTAATTTGCTGTTTGGTGATTAAGCCTTCATTTTGCTTATGAACTGTTCTTGGTTGCCAGCTGACATCAACTCTGCCGCGTTCACAGTACTCCAGCACACAGAAGACCGGTCAGAAATGTGTGGGTGTTTTTTAATGGTGATCAGGTAGGGATACTGCCAGCACCAGTGTTCTGCACCTGGCAGCAGGGATATGTAGCTGAAAGTAAGGCTTTTGGGCCAGTTCTTTTCTTTCTCTGTGTTAGGTATAAATTTGATAGGGGTTTGTCAGCATTTATATTGAAAGTCCGTGACAGCGGATCAATGTCCCACTAATGTGCTGGTTACATTCTTTTTCACCAGACACTACTCTGGGGATGGAGTTTGTGGGTTTTTGTGATCCTTCCTCCCAGAAAGAGCCCTTTGTAAAGAGAGGAGTCTGTTGCAGAGGGTTCCTCTTGCAGCAGATGCGATCGCAATATAGTGGAAAATCCAGACCAGCCTGCTCACCAGCCTGTTCTGCTGCTTGCTCTGAGAGTGATCTGCTCAGCTCTAAGCTCAGCTGGGCAGGAGCTTTGGCCCTGGAGGTGCTGCTTGCCCTATTTGCTTCGGGGGCAGTGTGTGAAGGGAAGGGGATTCCTCAGTTAACTCAGTAGGGCTGAATGGTGAGGTCAGATCTATACAGCACTTGCTCTCCCTATCCTGTTCATCCCATATCCTGTGTACCTTGAGTAAGATGCTGGGATATCAAAGAAGAGTGCAAATACATAAACAGGAATTAAACACTGCACAGAGAATTTGCTTCCAAGTCTGGGCTTGACTCTTATCTTTTCCACATAAATAAGCCCAGATACGGTGTGTTCTCCCTCTCAATATTTCTATTAACTTATAACAGTTTACAGCTTGTAGATTATTATTTAAGTACAGTTGTGGTATGCAAACTTTGCAGTATTTTGAATGGGTGTTTCTTGTCAGTTCACCAAAAATCAGTTCTATTCTTTCTCATCGCTAAGGATGCCATTCAAGGATGGATACTGCAGAGAGTGTGCCTCATTTAATATGGAAATGAAGCATAGGAAATGATAGGGAACACGTAATTTCTCCTCCTTGTTAGCTGGTTTCAGACAGCTAGAGGAGCAGATGGAGGGGAAAAGAAATAAGAATGATATTGTTAACAGCAAACATTGATGCCTTTGAAATTCCCTTCTTTAATTTGCAACTTGTTTCCTAGTTCAGAATTTCTTACTGACGAGTCTGACTTGAGGCTCTGGTGTTTTTCCTTGTGAATGTCGAGGTTTAAGGCACTCGCTGTTTCCAGTTGCGGTTCATTCGGTTGCCGAGAAAGTAGACCAAAATATTTTGATCAAAGTGTGTGGGAGAAGGGAGGTAGAGAAAGCAGTAGACAAGAGCTGATTAGATAGTAGCTCCTGCCACCAGCCTACCTCTAGCTGCTGAGCTAGTTTCAATTTTTTTTTTTTTCTGCAAGTGCCTCAAGCCTGATTCATAATAATCCATAAATTTAATCAAGCACACAAAGGGCATGAGAACAACTGGCATCTGAGAGGAGTCCTCTGGTGTACTGCAGCCACAAAACATCTCATGTATCACCAATCACTTGCTCATTTAAGTCGTGGTATTGTCATAAGCATAAGCATGTGTGGTATTGTCATAAGCATAAGCATGTGCGGTATTTATTTTCCCCATGCCTCCTTTGACCCTGAATCTATGCCGTTTGGGAGCACAACCCCACAAAGGAGGGCATAAATGACCCCTAAGAGAGGGATGCAAAGTCCTTGTGGCAGCATATGAAGTCCTTTGAGTTTTGTCACCTTGTTCCCATAGAACAGGGCACCCCTCTGCATTGTTCTAGGTCTTCAAAAAATACCACGGTATGTGTTGTGGCATTATTGCAGCATTTATCATAATTTCCAAATTTGTCTTGCAGTGCTTCCTTCATGTTCTGCCTCTAGTGCCGAGATACATTTCTCTCTTCCCTAAAGGCATTCCAGCACTTCGGCATGGCTGCCCTTTGTGAGCAGCCTGGAAGAGCTTTTTCTCCATGCCTGTGGTTCTTATCTTTGCTGTAAACACAAGCTGTGAAAGCTGTGTGGGGTGGCAGGCTGAAAATAACTTCCACCCTTGGTAATCTCTTAAGGAAAGATAAGTCTTCTTCCTGGGCACTGTGGATGGAGTCTCTGACGTTGCCTACAATCAGGATCACAAATGGCAGCGAGCTGTGTCATCTGCTTTGGAGATGAGTTGGTGCTGTTCTGTCAGCTGCTGTTTCAGGGAGAGCAGCCAGTGCAGCGTGGCTGGGACAGCGCACTCTCCAGGATATTATCCCTACTTGGAACTCGCAGATCCATTGGATGCTGGCAAGCACTGTAGATTTGCTCAGTGTTCTTTTGATTCTTGCAGGTAGGGAAAGGAAGGCATGCATATCCTGAGGGGATGTTGCAGAAGGGGGCTGATGCCACGAGTTTGGCACTGCTGGGATAACTTTGTACTTCCAGAAGCGTTGCACACTTGTCCCTGTGTTCCCACCCAGGGCGCCATGATGGATAACCGGTTTGCTACCGCGCTGGTGATCGCCTGCGTGCTCAGCCTCATCTCCACCATCTACATGGCAGCCTCCATTGGCACCGACTTCTGGTACGAATACCACACCCTGTCCCCGGCCGAGAACGTTAGTGAAGCTGGTAGAAGCATCTGGGAGGAGTTTGTCAGCAAAGATGCAGATGAGAAGACCTACACAGACGCGCTCTTCCGGTGCAATGGCACGGTTGGATTGTGGCGGAGGTGTATCACTGTACCCAAAAACTCTCACTGGTACAGCCCACCAGGTATCTCCAGAGCAATTATCACTTCCCTAGCTTGCCTGGGGTGCTGTGTGCAAACTTCCTCAGAACAGATTTGTGCCATATCTGTTGTAGAAATAAGAAGGCTTATTTCTAGCTTATGTTTTGGTTGGTTGGTTTTTTAATAAAGACAGTCCAGATTTTTAAAGAAGCAAAGGGCAAAATGGTCTGTGGCTGTCAGTGCTGCAGCTTCTGGTTTTGACACATGATACTTGATCTAAATTTAGTCTTACAGGCTTGATTTTTATTTTGCCTCAGCTGTCCAGTTGGGGATACATTTATAATTGCTCTACCAGTTACTGTCTTTTTAGGACAGATCCTGGGATCCAGCAATGGAATAAAGACACTACTTTATCAAGGAGGCACTCATTCCTTTTAGCTAGGCATTCACTTTGTTCACGTCACAAATATCCCACCATTGCATCAGCACATCTTGGATTCCTTGAATGGATATGGAGTGAAATATTTGTATTATTTTTCAAAATCGTTGGGGGATAAAATGCGTGGTAAACAATTATTTTAATTGTTTCAAAGTCAGTTTTGGGTGCTTACTGTATGTGTGAACCCCTTCACTTTGAACCCTCTGAAAGATGCACTTCCAGCTACATTTCTGGAGAAAAAAAAACATTACATGAAATACTTTTTTTCCCTCTCATGAAAATACTTATTTTGGAAGACACTTAAACTAGTTCTGCTCAATAGTATTCTCAAAATAAAATCTGAGGTAGAAACTTAGAGTAAAGAAACAAATCCTTCATGTTCTTTAAATAGGCCTTTCTATCCCATTTTTTATTTAACTGTCAGTGCGAGACTACATTCTGCATGTGGAGATAAGCACAGTTTGGTTAAGGGACCCTGAACACACGAATATGTGGCAATGTAGTTGAGCATCATATGCCACCACATTTCTTTCCCAGTCTGTTACACATGGCACAGTTCTCTGTGGGTAATCCAGGGCATCTTGAAGATTCTGCATGTTGGAATGCTGTCCCTTAGTGCAGTACCTTGTAACAGACACATTATGCCAACTACATCATAGGAAAGCATCTACAGATCTGTTTGGAGAGGTAATTTTTTCTCACAAAGGGAACTCTGAGGATCTTCCTAGCTCAAATCACTGGGAAATGAGGATTTGAAGGGCGGGACGGAAGATTTGAAAGGAGGGGAAGATGCCTAATGGTAACTTTTTCTTTTTTTCCCTTCCAGAAACCGATATGACTACGAACTGCATCAGTTTCTCCCTCTCTGATCAGTTTGTAGAAAAGTACATAGAGCCTGGAAACCACAACAGCGGCACGGATTTGAATCGGACTTGTAAGTGTCTTTCAGTTCTGGCAGATAAACAAGTAGAATTAAAAAAAGATGTTTCTCAAATACAGTCAACAGTGAGGAAAGCTGCTGTGTCTTGCTCGCCATTTATCTTTTTTTACAGTAGCACGGGCAGTAGGTCAAAGTTTAAAAGGAAGACATAGATGTGTTAGCAAGGGTTTTGCCTATGAATGCAGTACAGGGATTTTTGAGTTAACAAATTAAGTTCTTTCTGCTTTGATGGAGTCTTTGGTCCTTTTTGGCTATGAATGTAGAATGTCTGATGAAGCAGAAACAGCAGGGTGGAAGGGAATATAAGATAGCGGGAGAAGATCTGTTTCTAGTACACCTTCAGCAGACTTGACTTGTGTGTTTCTTCTACATGCAGATCTCTGGCGATTGCAGTTTCTCCTGCCCTTTGTCAGCATCGGCCTCATGTGCTTTGGGGCTCTGATTGGGCTCTGTGCTTGTGCCTGTCGCAGCCTTTACCCGGCCATTGCCACCGGAGTCCTGCATTTCCTAGCAGGTAAGTGTCCTGCCATCCTCCTCCAGAAGCTCAGAGTAGCCCCTGGAGCACTCCATGGGTGAGCTCACTGTGCTTCGCTGCTTCCTTCCCCAGGGCTGTGTACGCTGGGCCTCGTTGGCTGCTATGTGGCTGGGATTGAGCTGCTCCACAGGAAGCTGCCGCTGCCGGAGGACGTGAGGGGTGAATTCGGCTGGTCCTTCTGCCTCGCCTGTGTGTCGGCACCTTTGCAGTTCATGGCAGCTGCTCTTTTCATCTGGGCAGCTCGCACCAACAGGAAGGAGTTCACCCTCCTGAAAGCCTACCGTGTGGCATAAGTGCTGCTACTGCAGTCTGGGGTTTCCATATTAGAGCCTCTTTTCCCCCAGCCCTTACTACTTTTTTCTTTTAGTCAGAATTTTATCATGTACTGCATGCTTCTCGCCAGTCGGGACAATTCAGCCTGTAGGCCCTGAAGACAAAGACCTCTGGGCTAAATGACCAAGCCCTGCCAGAAGTCTGCAGAACTTTAACAGGTTTTTTAATTGGGTTTTTTTAAGAATTGTTTTTATTTTTTAAGCTACATTTGGTTGCTGATAGTTCCCCTTAGTTAGGTGTACATGCCCCTTTCTAATTTTATTACCCTGTCAGCCTGGAGGAAATAGAAGTGGTGTTGTGGGGTGGAAGAGAGATAGGAAAAGGTGCAGGTACGCAAGAATGGGAACCTCAGTGCACCAATAATACATCATGAGGAGCTCTCTACCATGTTACTGAAGCAGGCAGTACCTACGGGGAGCACCCAAGAGACATGGGGGAATTCAGAAACCTCTGTTACAGAAATACTGTAGCTAAATCAGTCTGTAGCTCAGCTCTGGGTCTCCTATCATCACTAGTTTGCTGCGTTTTGTGGCGTCTGCTGAAACAGCTGGAGGCAGAGCAGGCAGCTGTGGCAGTGCCTGTACAGTACACTCTCCTGAATGCACGCTCTGCACTTGCTTCTGCCAAGGAGTGGGATAAGATGACCCTCATGGAGCTCTGTCCTGCTGTAGCTCCACTGCTTCCAGGACCCAGGCTAGTTTGGTATCTGCACTACATGTGATTGTGCACTCTAATCTTAATTTGTGGTGCTTTTGCTTGATGTGGAATAAGGCTTTCTTCTCTCTTGTTGAAAATGACTTCCTCACAAGTTTTTTGGTTTTAATTTGGTTTAGTGTATGTGTGTATATGTACATATATAAACTTAACTTTTTTTAAACCTCACCTGTTTATCCTTTATAGCACACAACAGGGTTTTTTTTAAAAGGTGCTGCTCTTTCCCCATCTTGTTTAAATTAAATAATAATATTGTAATAATAATAAAGACTCAGAAATTTTCAGCATTACATGAATCTGATGGGAGGGTAAGGGAATGATCTAGAGCAGATTTTACTTCGGGAAAGAGGACCTAGTGTCTAGATCATTCTCTGTTTTCATGGAAGTATCACCAGAAACAATGACATTAGATTGGATCTTTTAAGTTAAATTCTTGGGCTCCTGCTAACTTTAAATTTTCTCGTGCTCATCATTGGTGGTCGTAACAGCCCAAAATTTCTAATTAATTAAAAAATGTTATATTTATTCTAAATCACTGCAACTCTAGCCAGTGACATGTCATATCTAGAAAACAGTGTTCCAAGACAAAACTGTTAAATTCTGAGGCCTTAACTCACCTGATTTCCTTACTCCATGCTTAATAAAAGAAGTATGCCTTAGGAGAAACAATTCCTGACAAAACAAGTGATGGCAAGGATTCCATGGGACTCTGGTGATGAGAATGACACAGAAATAGGCATTTTTATCTCATGGCTGTTTTTCTGTTTTGTTTTGTGCCTCTGTGCTTTTTTTTTTTCCTAGTAGGTATTTCTACCCAAGCTATGTTTGCTCGGTCAGCAAACAGCCCTAGTCATGATTTCCCTGAAGATCAGATATAACTGCTTGTGTAATTTCTTTTTTTTTTCTCAAATGTGTGATAGGCTTCTTTTATTATCATTGTTGGAATCTCTACAAAGTAAAACAAAGATGATGATGAAAACCAGAATCACTGAAAAAGCAGTGGCTGGCCATTCAAGATAATCCTCCTTCTCCTGCTGTTGAGGAATTTTTTACTTTTCCTCCCTAAACAGCCCCTTTCCCTCCCTACAATGTCTGGGCCAGTTGTAACCTCATGAGAGGGGATGTGGTCCTTTTATGCAGTATCTGAGAGTACATGAAAATCCGTGCTGCCTGATCTGTACTGATAGGGTGCTTTTTCAGAGTAATTATCCTGACTTAGATAGATAAGGCCTAACTGCTCAGCTTGTCATGTTCCTCATTTGCTAGAATTACTAGGGCATGCAAGCCTCAGCTTGGGTCAAAAGGACTGAAATTGCTATTCTGCAATTTGAGAGGAAACACTGCTGCTTATTTTATCTAGTACAGTTTATGGGGTTTTTTTTCCTTTTTTTTTTCAGGAGCTGGCAGAATAACTGCACTGTGTGATTTTAATCTGAGCAATGGAAATCCCGTGCCCTCACTCTCTCCTCTTGTATGGGACACTTACTTTTCTGAAGTATAAATCTCAGTTTTCAAATGTTGACTTTCTTGGTTCCAAAAGAAGAAATGTTATAGGGAGAAAAGGGGATGTTAGAGCTGCTGTCAGTCCTTTCTTCATCATTTTAATTACCAACAAAACCGAGATTGCCTGCTTGTGTCTGTGCCTGAGACAAATGTTTCTGGTTTTCTCTGCCCAGAAATGAAGAAAAGAGGCTTTAACTGAGTCTTATTTTGGACCATTTTAACTAAAATGAGGGTCGCCTTTCAGATTTGGTGGGGTTTTTTTTTTCTGTTTTGCCCTTGTGTAAAGTTTTCTTCATCAGAGTGGATCTTGGTGAGAGGCAAATCTCACCGAGAAAGAGGGCTGGCCCTCTCTGTTTGGGGTGGTGGGTCTGTGTGTCAGTATCTTGCTCTGTAAATGTGGGTTTCGCTCAAGGTGAGCAAAAGCGAGCAAGAAGAGTTCTTGGACTGCTGGCTTGGGTCCGCTAAATGGCATTGGAGGATAGAACAACAGAGGAGGTACTGAGGACAGAGTAGTTCTGTAAAAGAGGTGATTAAGGATGCTAACTAACAAATGATGAGACCAGAGAGTGTGACACAGGGTCTTCACACTGGCAGAGCCTCATGCCTTGTTCGGAGGCCGCATTCAAGAGGAACTTGAGGCGTGTGTGTGTTTGTGCAGATGCAGACACCCTTGCACAGAAAAACAAGGAGTACTTCAGCTCGGGAAGATAAAAGGCTGTATTTGTATTCCTCAGTATTTTGTGGTCCGACCATGGGATATGTTTGCTGATACTGGTTCAGTGCTGAAGGCAGGGATGAGGCAGATACAGTCAGATGAAAATAGGTGGGAAAAGGGGGTGTTGTACACACAGGGAAAATGGCACACATCTCTAACGCTTGTATGTGCTGATGCAAATGAAGAGAGGGGGTATCAAAGGAAAAGGAGAAACAAGAGGAGGAATCTGGACTGAGCGTGAGAACTGAGGACTCGCATGGGAGCGAGCTTCCAGAACTCCAGCACGAGCTCCCCACGTGGTATTGAGTAGCCAGGATAGCAAAGGCCAGCTGCTGCCCCTGCACCACTCACAGCTCCATCACAGTGGTGGCATAAGTGGGGGAGTTGTCCTCTTGTGAGAAGCTCCTAAAGGTTCTGTCCCCCAAATCGGAGGTCAGCAAGCTGCATTTCAAACATGCTGCTTGTGACACTGCTTCTTCCTCACAGGTTGGGGTGTGTTTTCCTGCCGACTCTGGGAAACCTCTGGGAAAGCAGGACTAGCAGAAAACTTCACAGATCAATACAGTTTTTGGTCTAGGTAGCAGCCTCTTATTTTTTTTCTTCAAATGGATGTTTTCCCCATTCTCTCCCCATGCTCCAGCAGTTCTGAGAAGGGACTGATCAATGAAGCTGCAAAGAGGGATTATTATTGTGTTTTTACGGACAGCTCCTGCTGGTATTAGAGATGGCTGAAAACAGAATAGTCAATCCCATTTCCTCACTTTAATAAAAAAGTAAGGAAATAAAAAGCGGTATTGCGCAGACACAAAATATTGGTTTGTTGTGTAAAGGGGACAGTTTGCCACATACAAAAGTAAAGATACATTTTGGGTGCAAGTGGTGGGAGAGTCCTGGATGACCCAAGAGGCCCTTCTAAATCTTGTCATGCCCGAAACTATGTGTCTTGATCTGGTTTTCCATCTGGATCATGCTGGCCAGGCGATCCTTTCCTCAAAGGAGGTCTGTTGCAGTCTTTTTGCTGTGGTGATAATGAATGTCTCCTCTCTCCTCATCTAAAACGCTCTGAAGTATTTTTTGAGAAAGGTGTTAGGATTTTGGGCTGGGTTTTTTTTGCTTTGTTCTGATTTTTGCCACTTAGGGCTGGCACCAAGTTATGTACCAGCTTGCAGTCAGTCTCTTGCAGTGTTGTTCTGTGATTCAAGGCAATGACTTTGGAAAAGCTCTTTCCCACTCTCTAGCATCGTGTGTACTCAGCCAGCACCTGTTCAAAGGAAAATTCTGAAATGTCAGCAGCATGTTATCATTGCATCTCAGACTGACTATCCACCCCTATTTGTGTGTATTTCCTGCTTGAGTGGATTGTATGTCTCAACAGAGAGGATAACATCTTGAAGCTGCTTTTTTTTCTCATTTCCTCAGGAATAGCTAGAGTTTGTGCTATAGAACTTTATAAACTGGTTTCAAATAGGAAAGGATCAAAAGTTTGCATGTTTGCTGTTAACTTTTCTATTGCTGTAGAATGGTGTCCTGTTTTTAAACCATGGCTTTCAGGACTCCAGAGTGCCAAATGAAGCCTTTGTTCAAGTCATGGTTCAGATACATGGCAGTGGAAGAGCGGATACTCCGTAACTGGAAGATTGCGTAGGTGTCTGGATATGGCAATAGCAGCCGTATGCAAAATTCACACTTAGCGAGCACTTGTCTGCCTACTGATACGTGCCAAGCCTTTGTACAAACCAATGAGCACTGAAAAAAACCTGTAAGTAATAATGTATTCCACCCCCTTGTCGTCTCCTTCCTTCTAAATTTACCCCTTCTAAAAATAGCCATAGGGGCAGTGTTTTATTTATTCCTGGGGTTAGAGCCATGAGTGTCAGGTGTCTCTGCTTCATGCTTTCTGTGTACAGACAAAGGTAAAGGTGATGGTTGATTTTTGTAGGGGATCCAAGCATCTCTCTAGCTTGGGGTTTCCTGAGGTGAGGATTGGAAATCTTCAAGAAAGCTAGAACCTTTTGTTTAATGAGAATTATTACTCAATCAGAATCTGCTTTCAAAAAAGTTAGGGATTTTGTTTGAATAGTGGGGTTTTTTTCAGCCTTTCTCATGTCTTTCATGTGCCTCTTTCAAAGTGTCTCTTACATTAAATTGTTTTAGAATATTGTATTTTTTTATATTTTCCTGCCCCTCGAAGCTCAGCCATGGGGAGTTGCATTGGCTGTGTTAGTATTGAGTGTCCTTCACTCCATGTCGGGCGAGTGTGCTGAGAGCCTTTCCCAGTGTCCAACCACCATGTGCCATCAGTATTTGTACTCCTGGACTGAGCTACAGAGTCAGCACTCCAGTGAATTGTGGGCTTTTTTCATCCTCTGAGGCCAAGTACAGCTTGCACCTTCAGTTGATTGGATTATTTTGGAGATTTCTCTACAAAGCTAGGTAGCTGACGCTTGGCTAAGTGACCCTGACAATACCTCTGTACATTAAATGGTTTCCATGTGAATTCCCTGAGAACCTTTCTCATTTTCAGAGAAGTTACCTGTGACAAATGTGTATAGGAGCACCAAAGGTGGCCACTGGAAGTGTTTACACTAATGTTGATTTCACTGTTGATCGAATCCACCAGTTGATCACCAAGTTGGTGTGTTTTGGAGCACTGGCTGGGTGAGAGCAGGAGTGTGCTGGAGTGGCAGTGCAGAGTGGGTGCTAATTTTCTGTGGTGCCTCAGCTCTGCCAGAGCCTTCCTGCATGCTGGTGTTTTAGATAGCAGTTGCTGGTGAACTGGTTCCAAAGCCTTTCCAAATCCTTCCTGGGTCTCAGCCCTGCACTGGACGGTGCTCCCTTACCCCATTGCTAATTCCCTAATTTAAACAAACTGCTTGTGTGGGTGATTCTGTGGTCCCAGTGACTTTACTCAAGTCATTTCTCCAGCCCTCATAAAATTGCTTTGAAAAAGAAAGGGGTGGAGTTCTTCTTTCCCACAAATCAGTTCTGCTTTCTGAATGCTTTCTGGGGCTGTAGCAGTAGGTTTTTTTGCTAACAGACCCCTTTTGTCTTGTGCTGAAGTGACCCATTCAACCAGCTAGCTTTGATTTGCATTTTGATGTTTACTTCCACACAAAACAACAGCAGCAGTGGTGTAAAACCACTGTTTCTGCCCAGTGCTGGGACTGATCGGGTTCACTAAAGGTCTTGGAGTTCTGGAAAGTGGTTACCCATCCACAAATGATGAGGCTGTCATGAGCGGTGTCAGTAGCAGGATGGTGCTGGCAGAGGCACCCCAGTGTCCCAGTGCAGAACTGGGAGGTGAGGCAGGAGAAGCTGCTGAGCTGGCTCAGGCTGCAGTGGGAAGTGAGCAGCCCTGGAGAGTGCATGCCAGGTTCTGGAGCAGCTTCACCATTCTGCTTGAAGCACCATAGACCTGTCCGGGAGCAGCACTGGGACAGCTGCATCAGTGGTGTGAGGGATGGACAGCATGGACCACACTCTGGGATTTCTCCTGAGTGCCAGAGGTTGAAGGGGAGGCTGGAGCAGCCAGGGCTGTCCTCTGCCAGGAGCACATGGAAGTGTGCAGCATTATGGGCAGAGGAAGCCAAACCTGTTCTGCAGCAGATAAGTGTGCTTTACCTTCAGCCGCCTTTGTGAGCTGACAGGAGTGGCATCATCCGGGTGGCAAACTTGTTACTCCCCTTCTGTGTCTCCTTGCTTCCTTCTCCCAGCTCCTGAATCTCCCCTCGCTGATTCTCCCCTCTCTGGTCTCTCTCTTTCACCACAATAAATGAACTAGTTATGCACTTCAGAGGCACTTTGGGCCATCGTTGGAGGACCTTAAATCTGTCCACATCCCCATTCCACGCCCAGCTGGGTGCGTCTGGAAGCCTAAAACCAGCTAATTGGAACTGCCAGGCAGAGGGACGTGTTGGGGCATGCAAATACAGCCACTGGCACTCAATTCAACATGGCCTGGATGCTGTTGGCTCTGCTCTGCCAGGTGCTCAGTTTAAACTCTCTGCATCCAGTGTTTACACAATGAGAAATAAGAGCTTAATTTGCAGTAAAAGATTTGCATTCTACAATCTGGGCTCTCTGCTTGTGTTGAAGAAGCTCTGTTTGACTCTACATGATACATCTCACCATATTCTTGTCTCGTTTATGGCATTTCCTGTAGGGCTGAAATGAGACCACACACATTATTTGTAGCCCAGAACTGCTGTTTTTTAGGCATTGCTGGAGTAGTTCATAGGGAATTACATAAAAAATTTGTCATAAATAGCAGAATAAGGGCAGATGTTTGATATGCAGTGAGATGTCTTTTTGATGTTTGTTATGCTGAGTCAGGCTGAAATGAAAGTGATGAAAGGAAAGCATCAGAAATTAGAGGTGACGGAGAACTAGACAAAAGCAAAATTTGGAAAATAAGTCTGAACTGTAAATAATAAACTTGATACTCTTTCTGGCCTTGCAGGAAAGCAAACAGCTTCATATTAGTGATATAGTCATATGTGTTCTGAGACAGTATTCTTCTTGAGCTTGTTCACACAGAAGTACTCATCAGCAGTTTCCCCACAAACTTCTTTGGAATTTACCTCGGAAAATTATGTTTCTTAAGCAAGATGTCTTTGTTACAGATTTCTCTTCCTTGTCATAAATTTCTAAGACAGAATTTTCTTTCAAATAGGAAATAACTTGTTTTTCATCATACTGTTCTAACAATAGATTCTGCCATATCTGAAGTCAGTGTGTGCTTCATTCTTGAGCTCCCCTTTGTTCTCTGTGTCTTTATTTTTTAATGAAAATTCTTTCTAATGTGTGACTGACTTCTCTCAGATGAGTCCTTTGAACTGTTTCCAGCTCTGTTATCAAAAGATGCACAAATCTTCTCATAGTGACAAAATTTAACCAACAAGAGGAGAACATTAAAATCATGAGCAGGTAAGCCCATGGAGAGAAGAGCTGGTCCAACTGGAAATAATCAGATTTGAAGAGAGTTTCTAGCATCTCAATGCCACAAAGTTTTGGGCACTTTGGGTCTATGGCGGTGATGTAGTAGGTCTGATATTAAAAACTTAGAAGGAGATGCTGGGAGTTCAGCTCTGGTATAACTGGATCACACACTTAAGGGTTTTTAATAAAATGTTAAGATTTTAGTGTTAGATGGTAATTTTGTTTCAACATATTGCCCTACATCTTTTAGAAAAAATAAGGAGAAACTTGGGGCCTTCGTTGCTTGGCTAGACTCTGTGGTATAGGGAATTTGTTTTGAAACTACGTTGTGGTTTTCAGCTCATGGGGTTTGCTTTGCTTTGAGGTTTTCTTTATTTTTGAGACAAAGAAAATCTTAGTAAGAGAACTGTCTCCCCAGAGAGCACTGCATCAATGCATTTCATCTCTAGGATTATGTTGTGTTGTAGATTATCAGACTTGCTTCAAGGTTGACAAATTTACCTTGTCTGAGGCATTATCCGATGAAGACTTACAAAAATATTTGGTGAAGGGAAAGTGTTAGCCAGCTGAACGTTTCCAATCCCTATTTTTTCACAACGCCTGGTAATATCAGGCTTCCAGTTAAAGCTGTGTATGATGGTACAGAGATAAGTGAGCAAGTAGCACAATGGAGCCCTGAATATACAAATTAAAGTAAACACACAAGTACACAATTACAGCCATGGGCAGAATATCAGTCTTGGCACTTCTTACCACATGTAGGTAGTAAGAAATGCAAATTCAGAAATCTTCTTTTACTAGCCAAGTACAGTAATTGTAGCCAGAAAAGGTCTCTAGGAAAGAAAATGAAAGAGATATTTTCTTTCAAAGAAAGTAAGATGTGACTCAGAAAACAATATTTTGGTCATATCTGGCATTAACATAAGCTGATAAGCAAAAATTAATTCAGCAACAGTCTCAGAAAAAAATACTCTCTGAACAGTAAACAAAGCACCAAACACATAATTTGGCAGTGGTTGGAATGTGTGAAGACGTGCTCAGCGCTGTGCAAGAGAGGATAGCAAACTTGCCAAGCCAAATTTAAACTAAACAGTGGCCTAGCTATTGCTCTGCCAGGGAAAGCCAAGCTGCAATGCCAAGGAAAATATAAAGGTTAAAATATCAGGGAATATAGTGATTACTGAGAAATATGTTTTGATTGATGGATGTATTTATTTACAGTTAAACTTGCTAAACAAGTGGCAAGTGATGCCCTCAGTAGATCTACAGACAAAACAATTGCTAGTGGAAGAGCATGCACAGAGAGATTTTGGCTTTTCTCTAGCAGAACTGTAGAAAAATGTAATGTTTTGGAAACAAAACAATTAACATTTTCTGGATAAGTTACTCCCAAGAGTTGGACTGCTTGTGTCACTCAGTCCAGCAGAGCTTGATGCAATTCTGTTTGAAGAAAAAACCCTACCATGAGCTGTATTTCTCAAGTAATAGAAGAAATTGGCAAATTTGACAAAATCTTTGTACTGAAGTACATACAGCCAAGGAACCAGCTGACCAGTCAGCCTTGCCTCAATCCCTGGCAAGGTAACGGAGCGCCTCACTCTGGAGACATCTCTATTCACATGGATGAGAAGAAGATCAGGAGCAGTCAGCACGGATTCACTAAAGGTAAATCACGCTTGACCAACCTGATTGTGTTCTACAACGAAGCAATTACCTGGGTGGATGAGGGGAGAGCAGTGGGTATTGTCCATCTCGATCCATCTCGACTTCAGCAAGGCTTTTGACACTGTCTCTCACAGCATCCTCATAGGCAAACTCAGGAAGTGTGGACTGGATGAGGGCACAGTGAGGTGGATTGAGAACTGGCTGAACAGCAGATCCCAGAGGGTCGTAATCAGTGGCACAGGGTCTAACTGGAGGTCACTAGTGGTGTCCCCCAAGGTTCAGTACTGGGCCTAGTAGTGTTTAACTTCTCCATCAATGACTTGGGTGAAGGGGCAGAGGCCTCCTCAGCAAGTTCACTGGTGACACACAGCTGGGAGGAGTGGCCGATACCCCGGAGGGCTGTGCAGACCTTGACAGATTGGAGAGATGGGCAGAAACTCCCCATGAAAATGCCCATGTCTGGAGCTCTTATCATACTGTAATACGCTGTCTGCCCAACAGAGGAATTTGAGAACCCAAAAAAATCTGTATCCTCAATCCAACAGAAGTAGGAGTAAGTATCAGTGGAGTTGCCTCTGAGCTAATTTCCAGGCAGAAGCCAGAGAGAAACTGAGTGAGCAAAGACGTGGCACAAGCTTTACTAGTGTTCACACTCATTCTTCTGCCTGGAGAAAAGAGAAGCCTCATCTTCTCGTGTGTCTCAAACTCACTCTGGACTGAGTGTCCAGTATAACTGCGCTTATGAAGATCCTGAAACCTTTAATCAGTCTTGTGTCAGAAAGTTCAGGAGCTGATTGCAACACATATCAGAGCTGTTCAGAATGACAAGAATGCCTTCAGGCAGAGGTGGATGCCGCTTACTGTGCAAATATGACAGTGATAGAGATCAGGGACTTGATGTCCAGTGGGATATATGTGGATAGGAACAAGATGCAAAAAGAGACAAAATACACAGCTTCCAACCATACAATGGAGCAAAGTGGGAAGGGTGTCTTGACTGTGAGAAAATGCACTGAAGTAGAACATAGCCATTTTAACTAGGGCTACCCAGAGCTGACCTACTCTCTGCTGCCCAGCCTAGAAGGCTAGACACCCTACATTAATTTATCCACTTTATCATTGCAGATTTTTTTTTCTGCTAACTATTCAAACATTCTTATTGCAGTTTCTTGGTGTGCTGGGAACTGGGTGAACTTCTGAACTCCCAAGTGATGACTGGCATCCATGAAGTGATAAGACATTTCATAAGGCACAGCCTGTTATCTCATTCCACCACCTCACAACCAACAGCATTCTAATCATACATTAGCACTTACAATTATAAATACACTATGTCTTTCAGTAAAGCCTTAAATTCTCTGTAAGTACTATGTCTGGTACGAGAAACAGGCAAGAGAGCAAGGTAAAGGTTGAAAATTTCCTATACCTGTAAGCAAAAGACTACATGAAGTCATAATCAAAATGCCTCACCTGGATTATTTGCTGAACATGAAAGAGGCAGCTTTACTGAGAATTGAGATCTCCATGAGGCTGAGGGCTTCCTGTGTTGGCAGGTCCTTGCTGTGTCTCAAGGAACAAGGCACTAATTTCTTCAGCATTCAGAGCACAGCAGCATCCAGCCCTCACCAAACCTGTCCTTGGGCACAAAGGTACGGGCTTCGATCCCATAAACCCTTGTCATGTAAGGGAGGAGAGGCACTGGGACTGCAAATGTGGTCACTTACCCACTACACGCACAAAGCCTGAAGAGGAGATGTAATACAGGCAGTGTGCCCTCAGCTAGGGGCTGGCCAGATAGGAAAACAACACACACCTACTAGGTGACCACAGTGACCAGCCCAGAGCATTGTATACCAGCAGAAAAAATTGCAGAGCTGTCTCCTCTCTTCTTCCTGAGGGGTGGAGCTTTTTTCACTGTCCTGATGTTTTTTCCTTGTCTTTTTTTTTTCCCCAAACCTTTTAATACACCCAATATGGAACTCAGAAAACAACAATTTCCATAGCAGCAAAGAGGTGGTGAGTCATGTAACAAAACAAGGTAGCAGTAGTGAATATGAGTGCTGGTGCAGATGTGTATATATCTATAAAAAAGAAAGAGAGAGGTTTTGAGGGGCCTGTGGAAGGATATCAACTGTGTAAGGGACAGTATTTGAACTTGGGCTTGATAATTCAGACTATGATTGTGGAAATAGCGAAGAGGAGTTTCTAGGGTACTTTAATCAATATAAGCTTAACTGTGTGTCTCTATGTAGGTCTGATGAACAGCAGAGGGATTCCAGAAATGCTTAAAATCTTGCTGTCATGGTTTCACTTGCCATATGCAGCACTGGTTGATGTCAAGAAAAGAGAGCAGATAAACCTTTGCTCTCCAATGTTTCTTCTATTAAGTCTGTAGCAGTAACCTTGAGTTCATGGCCAGCCTTCAGGAGGGCTACAGGAAAGCTGATAGTGAATCATCATAGTATTATCTGCAGGGGATGATTTCACATTTCCTGTAGGAGTAGCAACACCACCTAAAATTTAGCCCATTATTGGCTTTCTCTTTATATCCTCAGGTATCAAACACGGGAGACATTAGCCTGTACACTTAAGGCATCCTAATTTAGCAATCTGAATAGTGGAGCAGAGGTAGTGCAACATACATTCTCTTTTCTTCAGGAAGTCTCAAATTGCCCTGCCTCTTAAAAGTGGAAGATTCAGAGTTCCCAAGTGCTCCCTGATGTAAACAGGACCAACTGCTGTTATGAATAGAAGCCTTCCATAAAAAAGCACTTTCCTCTCTCTGCTGCTACCTGAGGCTGGAGACAATTACCAACGTGAGCCTCCAAGTTATTTATAACATTGTAGGTGAAAGTGGTAGGTTGGGACAAAAGGTGAAAGGAGAGAGTTATGAGATGGCAAGTGTAGGAGCAGGAAAACTTTTAGCAATTGAAAAAAACTAAAATGAAGCCTGAATAGTGGGGAAATGAGAAACTGAAGCAGACAGTGCACAGCAAACTACATGGACAGGCAGCACTGGAATATACTGGCAGAGCTGAGTCAGGATAGTGGTCTAGAGTTGTCAGGGTTGAAATGTGCTTGCAAAGGTGGAATAAGAATTTTATGTGCTGATCTGTATTATGTCTTCCTCACCCAGGCCACCGCTTCCTCTGTCTCTCAGAAGGATCTATGAACACACCTCTGTTTACATTAACTTTACAACCAGAAAAGAAAAAACGTACAGTTTTGCTCTGTTGAGAACTGCCCATGAATTTAAACAACAGGCTTCAAAACACTGACACATCCAACCAAGTATTTTAGTGGGCTTCTGAGTCTGGATTAGTATCATGAATCTTGGTGTCATTGGTATGAATTTGTGTCATGGGTCTTTCAGCTTTATCTCTAACAGGGCTTCCTGTTAAATAAGCACAAACATTTATGTTAGTCTTTCTTTTTCAGGGAACTCAGAGGCATTCCAGGAACTTGTCTTAGATACCAGACTGTATGTTCATCTCTGTGTGTGTGGGTGTTCCCTGGTCTCCCGTTGGATGAAGCAGCCAAATCTCTTGGTGGATCTCACAGGCTAAAGCAGCTTGAGGGGGTGTCAGTATTGAAAGATGACACCTTTATTCAACCTGTACCCATTTACTTTATCTTTTAAGCAGGAAATGTCACCAGGGCTCTGAAATGAAAGCCAGCTGTCTCAGGGTGCTCAGCTGATCATGTATGCCTAGTTTTCACTACAGGCAGTGCTCAATGTGGTTCCAAGGACATGCACTTGTCCCTGGTTTGTATCGACAGCAATGTCCCCAGGTGGTGATGGCAGTGGGTTCTGCACTGCCAGGGCATGCTGCGTTTCTCATTCCTGACTATCTATGACAAGGGACATTGACTGCAGTCTTGAAAACCTTTTTGGAGTCATGGCTCCGTTGCCCTGACAGATACAGTAGGTTATGTGAGTTTCACCAAAGCCCCACAGTTTCTGGAGGACACAAGACCCTCTCTGTTCCTGAGCGAGCCTGTCTCTCAGGTGGCAGGACGGCTGCTTGCTCTACAGCAAAAGGGCAGAACAAACAAGGAAATGGGTGCTTCTGGAGGCCTCAGCATAAGAAAAAGTACTAACACTCAGGAAAAGAAGGCTGTTAAAGTCAGAAAGCCTTGACATTCCCAGTGACAACAGAAGAAGGCAACTGGGGCCTGTCACCACCTGCAGTGACTGCACAACAACGGGACAGCTGAACCCCATCTCTCTTCTGTGGATTGCATCTCCTCTCTCCATGGCTTGTGGAAGGAACATGTGAAGGGATGCAATTCTGGCTTTTGTGTGAAATGAACAGAGTTTGTGTGGTTACAGATCCTCACAAGGGCTGGGTGGAGGCAGCCTGGATGGAGGGAGATCCTCACAAGGCAGCTGGATGGAGGGTGGCAAGGCAGCCTGCTGGGGTGGTGTGGCTCTTCTCTAGTATACAGCCCACAGTGTTTGCCCCACATTCAGCAATGCTGATAAGGAAGAAGCTGCTGCCCCCTCAGCATATCATATTACTCCCCTGCTTCAACTCCCCATCATGTCCTGACTCCTGTCAGCTCTGCCTGCCTTCCCTCCAGCAGTGTTATCCATGCAGACCATGAGGTCCACTCCTTCATGGGAGCAGTGCAAGAAAGTGTACGGAAGGGGAATGACATACGTAGAAATGACTTCAGAGGGGAAGGTCCCCCACAGTCAGCTCAGGAGACAGCACCTTCTGAGACTGTGCTAGGAGAAAACTGTGACAGTGAAAGTCTGAGAGAGGTGGCCTTTCACCTTTATCACCTGGTGGGGGTGTGTGTGACTGACTAGACAAAAGCAGGCACTGACTTTAAGAGGGTGCTGCAGGCTGGAGCCATCCAGCTTCACTATTCAGAAATGCCACAATCAAGATGAGACCAGCACACAGCAGCAATGAAACTCAAGGAGATACATACCAGACACCCTCAAACCAGGAGCCACTCTTAGAACTCCTTTCAGGGCTGACTTAGAAACTGGAAATAATAATAATGATGTTGTCTTTCCTCATTAAAGACTGACTGGGCTTTATCAGCACTAAAATATGTGCAGACCTTCCATGCATGACAATCTTAAGCAAGACTGTTTATTTATTATATTACTGTGTTAACTCTGTAACTGGTTATGTCACCAGAAATCATGTGGCAGTCTTAGATTTACTTTTCTACCTCCAGACAGGTAATGTGGAGTTTGCTTCTCTTTAGAACTGATTTTCTCTTCAAATTCTAACTACCCAAAAAGTCATTCTGTATCCTTCAGTCTCTTTAGTCCCGGTCTTTGGAGGGGCAGATCCTTTAGAAAATCTCTAATGCTCGTGGTTTGCAAGAAAGCTTCCTCTGTCCCTCACAGGAAAACCCCTTGGCCTGGACAGCAAAAGCACGATTGATTCTGCTGGTGCTGAACAGAGATCTCTTCTTGAGGCGACAAGATCTCTGTCTTGGTGGCGACATCCACCGCGGTGGCTGGGTATTTCATTTGACGAAGCACAGCCTCTAGGAGATGGAGGACAGCCCACCTTCTACAAGAAGATCTGACATCTTGAACTTCATTGGGTAAGCCTTGTTAAAAACTATGGAGCCCTTAAAAATTTCTTCTCCCCTTCAACTGAAGACTTTTCCCAAATACTGTTTTTCAGCAGCAAGCCCAAGAGTGTGAAGTACTATCATTCCCGAGGGCCAGCTGCTTTGGTGGTACATGCCAAGGGAGCTGTTTTCAACAGAGCCAGTTCATCTGAAGAAACAGCCCCCCAAGAGTACAGATCGACTGCCCCACACAAGTGACCTGAGGCACAAAGTAAGTTTCTTGTGCCTGCAGTTTTGGACAGACAGTAGTCTGAGTCTGCCTTTGATGAGATGACATCCAACACTCTCATACGCTGCCTCTTGCCACTAGTGAGAGTGGAGCTGAAACAGGTAACATGAAAAAATCACACGAACAGGTGGGATCAGGGAATTAATTTTATTTCCCTAAACAGTACTAAAAATGCCCTCATGATCCCAGTGCATTTGTTGTAACACAGTAAGAACATGATTAGCACTTAATACTGTTTAATAAATATGCTGATTAACTTAGGCAACAGTAATCAGTACTTGCACAGATTAACAAACTTGACCAGTCAGTGGTGTGAAACAATCAGGAGGATGTGATATATTAACTCTGCTTTGCATTTTAAGGTTGAATTTGGGCACCCCTTCTTAATACCCTGAAGAAACCTTCTTCAAAAACTGAAGATACATTTGGCTATGAAAGGAGTCTATTTGTTTCTTTTGTATTTGTTGATGAATAGGGGGCAAAAACCAAATCTGTTATTTGGGGTGCTGTGAGAATGGGAAGAATAGAATTAATTTGTGATTGGAAACTTTATAATGTCTTTTTTGATCAGGTTTATAAATCAGCAAGGCTTCGAAATAACAAGATTAGGTGTCTGTTTTCAAATCCAAATGAGTCTGATAAATCCAAATCAGAGTAGATACATTTGGTGACAGTTCCCCCAGACTTGGGGACCCCAGGAATCCTGTAAATCATCTGCAGAGGTTCCTCACAACTCCCTCTTGGTCTCCAATTAAGAACTGGGCCAGCCAGGTACTTTTCAGGGGCGGGGTTTGCTCTAACAGGGCACAGTTGAGCCAGACCCCACATGATGTTTCAAAACCTGCCTTCTTTGTGTCACTTCCCACAGGCCCTGTGTCCATAGAGCCTTTGATCACAGCACATCTGTTCTCTGGCATCCTCTATCTGCAAACTTACATTCTTAAGGTCAAACATTTGCCAGCAAGAGCTCACACACACAGCAGCCCTGAGCACAAACACAGGCTGGGTGGAGAGTGGATCGAGAGGAGCCCTGAGGAGAAGGACCTGGGGGCGCTGGTGGACGAGAAGCTCGATGTGGTCCAGCAATGTGCACTCACAGCCTTGAATGCCAGCTGCATCCTGGGCTGCATCCAAAGCAGCGTGCCCAGCAGGTTGAGGGAGGTGATTCTTCCCCTCTGCTCCACTCTGGTGAGACCCCATATGAGGTACTGCATCCAGCTCAGGGGCCCCAGCATAAGAACGATGTGAACCTGCTGGAGCCAGTCCAGGAGAGGGCCGTGAAGATGATCTGAGGGTGGGAATGCCCCTCCTGTGAAGACAGGGTGTTGGGGCTGTTCATCATGTAGAAAAAAAGGCTCCAGTGAGATCTTATAGCAGCCTTCCAGTACCTAAAGGGGGCTACAAGAGAACTGGAAAGGGACTTTTAACAAGAGCTTGTAATGACATTGAAGGGTGAATGGCTTTTAAATGAAAAAGGGTAGGTTTGGATTAGATATTAGGAAGAAATCCTTTACTGTGAGGGCGCTGAGACACTGGGACAGGTTTGCTCAGAGATGTTGTGGATGCCCCCTCCATGGAAGCGTTCAAGGTGAAACTGGACGGCACTTGAAGCAACCTGTTTGAGTGGAAGGTGTCCCTGCCAATGGGTTTTGAACGAGATGATTTTTAATGTCCTTCCCAACCCAACCCAACCCATTCTATGATTTTGTATGATTTGGCATTGTGACCTAGGTAAATGAGTAATTACTGAAGGGGGTTTCCAAGGGCCGAAGCGTAAGCTTTGCAGCTCCTCCCAAGCCCCTCCGAGGTAGTGCGGAAGCCAGGGCAGGGAGCAGCTGGGTGAGTGGTGTGCTCAAGTTGTCCCCCCCATGCTGCCAGCACATGGCCCATCACTGGGGTGGTGGTGGGCAGGAAATTTCAGGCTGGTAACTGAAATGAAATTTACTCAGTCCTGCTGTCTCCTTTTGCCCTGTATCACAGGCACCTAGGATATACTGTATCTTGAAAACTTGCTTGGCAAAGAGTGACGGCAGCTGCACTGGGGCAGGTCTCAGCAGAAGGGAGCCCCATAAAGGACTTGCTGATGACCTTTGATTTGACTACCAGTATGTAGCAAGCAAATATTTAAACTCATGCCATTCACAAGGGAAGTGCAGCTTTAGCATGGGGAACTCAGGCAAGGGGGGCTGCTGATAGTCCTGGCTGTGCCCAGGAAGGGGCAGGCTCTTCTTCCCCTCCTCTTCCACTCCAGCAGAGCAGCCCCCCCACCCATCATGCCCACACCAGGGAAGGGGCAGATGCTCAGACCCCACCAAGTCAGGTGGCTGCTGTACCGAGGAAAGCAGGAGTTTTAAAGCTGTTTCAAGCCCAAAGACAAAATAACTGTGGCCATTCCTCCTGCCCACATTGCCTGTAACCCCATACAAGCAGAGGCTGTGTGAGGGGGAGGCCACCTCTGGATCTGGCTGCTGGCTGTGACCAGAGCCCCAGAGGGCTGGACCCAGTGCTGGTCTTCTGTCATCCACATAGTGACAAGTCCTCAAGAAATCCATTGGTGTTGGTCAGGTGCAGCAACAGGCCTAGAGGGTATTTATCCCTCAGAGTGGTGCTGAATTAGCTCTTTTGGTCAGTTTATAATTAGGTACTTGCACTTAACAGTATTCTTTCTGTTGGATTTTTATAGTTTTGTCTTTTCTTTTTTAAACATGAAAATAATCAGTCTTAAAATAAAACAATTTAAAAAAAAATACCCTGGGAAGTGATCTATAAAAGGAGAAAATCCTTGCCAAGGGAATGCCACAGCAGCGAGCCCAAGCCACAGAAAGCCCGGTTGAAGGCTTCACTTTGCCGCAGCTTCTCAGAGGTTACCCAGGGTCTGTAAGCAAACAGCTTAAAGAAGGAGCCCGGCTTAGTGCCTGGGTCTTGGGCTGTCCCAGAGACTACCAGCCTAATGCCCTTCCAGCAGCCCCTCCCTCCCTCCCAAAGGCAATGCTGGGCAAACAGAGCCAGCCCTCGCCCTCCCCTCCCGCAGCAAGGAGCCCTCAGCGGGGACGGCCCGGGCTCAGGGGCATCGCAGGAGAGGGTGTTTCACCTCGGACGGGCGCAGAGCCATGTGTATATAAAGCCCGGAGCAGCAGCCCGGGAGGATTGTGTAGCACAACCACACCTCGGCTCGCCCGGCAGCACGGCGAGGCGCTGCCGCAGTGCCGGCAGCCGAACCCCGAAGTACGCGAGTGTGGGAGCGATCCGCCCATGGGCCCCCGCCTGCTGCTGACACTGATGCTGCTCCAGGCAGGTGAGTACCATCCCTCGGTGCCTCTGCCCTGCCCTGGCTCCCCCTGTCCAGGGACAGCCTCTCCCCTTGCCATCGGCTTTGCGTGCTTCGTGGCAGCACCTCCGTGTGATTTGGCCAAGCGAGGAAAAAAGTGTCACTAGACAATCCTCAACCTTACAGTGAGGGACTGTGTAAGTGAGCTGCCTGCCTGCCGCTCTTCCCAGACCCAGCTGCGGTTCGTATAAACTGTATAAACACGGGTCTTTTTCCTTTTTAATAGTTTTCTGCTACAGAGTTTGTTAGTGTCTGTGTTTCGTAGAAATACCTTCTTTTTATAGCAGTGGCCATGGAGTGAGCGGTTTTCAACACATCTGAATTTAAAATAATTTTTAAAAATCTGTTTATAAAAGCCATAAATGACTGCTAACATAAAGCCCCTACACACAGAGGCAACAAAACACTAAACTGGCATATCTGAGGTTATACCAGCAGTAGAGTTTTGAAAGAAAAAGCAACCCCCTGCCTTCATTTACAGCAAAGGCTGCCAGTTTAAGCAGGAAATAGTGCTAAGTTGTCAGATTCACCTCTGCTCACCTCTCTGCAGGTATGTTCTTCTCTAAGGTGCTCCATTAGTAGTTTAACCAATGGTTGGACATGCTGCTAACGGGACATTTGGTTAGAAGCAGGCTGCTGTGGAGACTCAGACTTTTTCAAGGCTTTCTGTCTGTGTTGGCTTGGCTGCCTAGTGTAGAGAAAGCAATTTCAGTTTTTGGTCAAGTTATTAGCTGTGCACCTGAATGTTAAAATGTACTTGCTGAGGCTGACCTCTCAGCTGCAGCAACGTGCTGCTGGCTCAAAACCCAGACAGCTTTCAAAGAACAGGAACATCAGAGGCTGCCTGGATGCCTCTTGCAGAACATGCAGCCCTAAGCACGCTGAGTCTTTTGGACTCAATTTCCTTTGGGGCTTTCTCTCCACTTTCATGAGCAGTTCTGCACTGTAATTACAGTTCCTTGATCCTCAGAGATATCCCCAAAAGAAGAATGGCCTTTCTTCTTCTGGGTGAGGTACAGTTACCTTACCCCAGCCTCACCCATATTCAGCCAGTGGCCAACAGACCAAGCCCAGCAGTCCTGGCTTAAGAGGCCAGCAAAAGACAGGTAAAAAAAAAAATCAAGCTGCTTGTCAGAAGGCCGGAATGCCTACAAAGAAGTTTTTGTCTCCACTGGAACATTTTCAGGGTCTGCAAACTGCAACAGGTTGAAAAAGCATGATTTATACCCCCAAATCCAAAGCAGCTCACTACCTGTGATTTCCCCTGAGAGCTGAGCCCCCTTCTAACTCTGTAGCCTTGCTGTTTAAACAAGGAAAATAAGTAGTCTCTTTAGCTCTCAATAAAACCCATCTAATGTGTTTTTAGCACAAAACCTGAACACTCAAGCAGTGTTTAGGTGAGCAGCCGCTTACTTTTTCAGGAATGTGCATTTAATCCCTGAGGAATGCCCAAGGAAGCAGACGGAGGCTGTGCTGGGACAGCCAGAGGTGCCAGTCCCTGGGGTGAAAATGGTGGTACCCACTCCTGCTGGGGGGTCAGGCTGGGAGAGGGAGCAAAGCCCTGCCTTGTCCTTCATGGGGAGGGACCCTCCCTTGTCTTCACTGGCATTTGGATTGGGCTTGGAGGGCGAGCTAGCCCAGGAGATGCGGGAAGAGGCCCAAGCAAGGGGATTAGAGGCTAGGTTTTAAAAGGAAAGCAACTGTTTTAATAATAGTATTGAGTCCTTGGGTGGTTTAGGGGATTAATTAGCCCGTGTTTGCACAACACTTTGAAGAGGTCAAGCGTGCTGCAATAGCCAGGGGCAGGTGGCAAAGCAACCTCAGTGGCGAGTTCCCAGCTCCCAGGCATCACCTCCCTCTCCAACCAAGCGTGCTAGAAAGTCCCCCTGTTTGTTTTTGGAGTGGCTGTGCATGGGTGGGATGAGCAAATGGGTCAGGCTGCCAGGCTGAGGATTTTGATCCTACCAGTAGAGCAGTGTAAAGTGCATTTGGTCCTTGACAGTAAATCCAGGCACGAAATGCTCTTATTTGTCACTATAGTGTGACAAGCAGCAACATTTGCAACAGAGAATCACAGTGGTTTGAGTATTAGGGGCAGGGTACTCTTGGTTTTCGTAACAGTCACTGCAAGATTGAGTCTGTGGTTTCTAAAAAAGTTGCAAATTAACATGCGAAATCATGAGACTGTTTGAAAGACTTGTAACTCACAAATCTCCAGACTGGTTTGGGTGGCCATCCATACACTCCAGCTGACACAGAGCTCCTTTCTTCTTTTTTCCTTAAATTAATGCAGCCCACCTGTAATGACTTAGGCGGAACATAATAACGGAAGCGGATGCAAGCGTTGCCAGCACTTCCAGAGTCTCAAGAGAAAGAGGGTATACATCCATCTTGGCTAAGGGAGGCACTTTGTCCTTGACAAAGCGTGTATTCTTCAGGCTCAGGGACTCGTAGCTGTCCCTCTGTGATCAACAGCACTGTCGGTACTTTTTGCCACCTGGAGAACGGGTTAAAGGATCCCAAACAGTAGGGGAAATTTGGATAACGTAAGAAATCTTGAGCAACATAGAAACCTCATTTCTTTCCACAGAGCCCAGGTTAGGTCTGGTTGCCTGGTTGTACTCTGCTGCTTCATGTCCCAGTTGGGACCATAGCATAGCTGGAAAACCTTCCCAGGTTTGGGAGCTCTGGGGTGCAGTGAAGCCCAGCTGGCCCTGCATGGTGCTGGCACAGACCCTGGAGAGCTTAACAGCTTGGGCTGTGTGCTGTGCAGCACCAGGCACACCGCTCCCGGTGCCACACAGCTGCAATCACACACCAGTGCACCAGAACTAGTAAGTCCTGCTTGAACTGAGCTCCCTTGGAAGAAAAGTCCTGCTTGGGTATTTCTGCATCCACTTTTTGATTATCCCAGGCCTCAGGCAAAGCCCTCTGCTTTTGTACTGGAAGAGTACCCTTTGCCAGCTGAATGTCGTGACTAGTTAGATTGTCAGGGCTGCACCCAACCAACCAGTCAAAATCAAAACCATCTCCCTTTAAGGACTGTAGGAAAATCAGTAGCAGTCATGTTTAATCCTTGTGTGTAACCGTGTCCTGTCTTTGCAGTTTGGAAAGGTGCTCTGGGAAAATCCCATTCACTGCACACTCGAGGAATCATTGAACTGGCTGGAGCTATATCGTGTGGCACGGGACGGTCTCCCTTGGCATATATTGGCTATGGGTGCTACTGTGGACTGGGAGGACGAGGCTGGCCTAAAGATAAAACAGACTGGTAAGAAAAACCTCAACCATGTGTCCAGAAGCAGTGCAGATCTCCCTACCCTTCTCTGTTCGTACTGCTGTGACTACACTGACTCATTTGCTGCCTTGTGGACAGGGAACTTAGTCCATATGAACATACTGAGGATTTGTGAGTGATGACCCATGTATGACTTGGGATTTGAATGAGGGCTTAACCTCCTTCTGGATGACACCAAAGCTCTCAGGACCTTGTACTATGTGGGGTAGTGGGCAAAGGAGAAACCAGGATGTAATTTCTTGAAATAGCTGAATGGTTTTTTCATAGAGATCAAACCCTGCCTGCCAAAAAGAACATAATCCAAGATATTTGGAGGGTTATTTCACCCAGTCCTTAAAACGGAAGTGATGGGAATATCACTGTTTATTGTCTTGAAGAAATCCATATCGATGCAAGGAGCAATCAAACCTGTTGCCTTCATTGCCTGTTAGTTCACACTGAATCAAGGCAGACCAAGAGGGGAGAGTGTGGTGTTATTTCCCCTTTTCTTTGTTAGTGGGGCAGATGTTGGGCTTGTTATTCCCAAGGAGTGTCGGAGGGGTTGCAATCAAAGGCTTCTTTCCTGCACTGTGCAATGAACATACGAGTAAAGCTGAGCACAGTGGACTCTTGTGTGCTCTGAGCCTGTTATTTGCAATCTCGCCAGGTTTGAAATACCAAAGTCAGAGCACACAAGTCTATCTTTACCTACAGTCAACAGGCCAGGTGCTACTAGTAAGCAAGGCCTGCTTTTAGGAGGGGTGAAGGCAGTCTGCAGCTCACAGGGAAGGAAACTGAGCTTTCCACAGTACCTTGCTGCTGAAGACAGTGCACATTGCTACAAAATCAAATTTTGCTGAATTAGCATGACAGCAAAAGCGGGGGAAAAGGGAGAAAAGATGTCAAGGTTAAAGACCTCTATGGGCATGAAAGAGAAGTTGTCCCTTAAAACTAATGGAGCTGTCTTCATTAATGCAGCGAGGTGCTTCACTCCCAAAGCCCTCTCATCGTGTCCCTTTATTTGTCTGTGAAACATTTCATGTATGAAACAGTCAATAGGGGGCTCACAAATGACGAGTAACTGCAGCATTATCTCTTGACCTGCTTATCACCATCTACAGTGGTGTGTGTGAAGTGTTGAATTATTTTTTAACAATTTAAAGAATTTAACAAATCTCATAATAAAGCCTTTAGAGTAAAACATGGCTTGACTAATTTGGAGTATGGCTTTTATTGGAGGGCCGGCAGAGTGACCTAAAAGCTTTTCCATGGAGGCTGAGTGACATCCAAATGTAGGTGACCCTGGGAGATGCAAGTAATCAGCACTCCTGAAAGAGAGAGAGTAAAATACAGCGATGTGTTAATCAGCCAGTGTTTCTGCTGTTGTTTAAATTCCATGGCGTATGGATTTTATCCTAAAGGCAGAAAATGAGACTTTGCAAGTGGAGATGCCTCAAAATATCAGATAGTTTGTAAAAGGGAAGCTTGATCCTCTAAGTACATTAGTTATTATTCCTTAGCTGCAAAGCTCGGCTGCTGTAGAAAAACTTTGAAGTTTTATTTAGGTTCTTAGCTAGGAAGAATCAGAAATGCTGCACTAGATTTAGCCCTAAAAATTTCCACTTTCTGTTTGCTAGAGAAATATTGATATCTAAGAACTACTGCAATGATTAGGGTGGTTGAGTACCCCACACCTGTCAAAGTGCCCACATTATTTTCCGTATTTATCATTCTAAAAAAGAAAGAGAGTGGCAAAACTACTGGCCATGAGTGACAAACACTGTTTGAAATTACTCACCCCCTTGTCACTTCTAGGTTTGTTACTGAGACTCTTACAAAAGGAGTCATTTTCTTGTGTGTAATTCAGTCAATCTGTCTAGACAGGGCTAGAATGCTTCTAAGCACCTCTCTTTTATGTGCAAAAGAAAAAAAAGCCATTGAGTGGATAATCCTTTTACAAGGTTTATTCCACCTACTGACTTTGATGTGGTGTTGTCAGTAATTACCTTTTCCCTTTTGTTCCACTCTCACAGTTCCATCACTTCAAGACACAATGGCATTTCTTCCACATAGAGGCAAGAGATTTGTTTCTCCTTCTCCTTTCTGTTCCCCTGGATTGGTGCAGCACCTATGTTGTAAAGTAGGACCTGAGGATGCTCAGCATTTCCCTGAAAACACCATGAAAGGCAGGGTGCATTTATGACTCATCTAAGTCATGGAATCATTAAGGTTGGAAAAGATCTCTAAGATCATTGCGTCCAACTGTTAAATCCCGGCAAACTCATAGGGAAGAGTAAGATTTCCACTCTGTTGCAAAGTTAAAGCAAAAGGAAAAGACACACAGCAGTGAGGGTGCCGTTGATGTGACAAACACAACGTGACGAATTCTTACCTTACTGGCATTTGCTCAACAGCAGGGGTCTGGCCAGCTGATCCCTTCGGACCGGCCGGAGCTGTCTGCAGCCCTTAGGGCTGTCTGTAGCCATTAGGGCTGTGACGAGCAGGTCGTTTACTACTCAGGTGACACAGTTGTGTTTGTTTGTCATAGCTGATGACCAGTGCTCTGTCATGGTGTTGGCTGACTCTGTTTGTGTTGGTGTAACCGAGTGTTAGCAGGTTATTGAAAGCTTAGCACCACTCTGACCCAAGTGCAGCAAAGGGCATTTCCAGACAGGAGATCATCTGAAGGTGGCAAAGGACAACAATAGGATTCCTTAGTCTTTGTTCCCTGGCAGTTCTTTCAGATGTTTGTAAAACAGGGGCCAAAAATCTTCCTACTTTGTGTTGCTGTAAGCTGTCACCTTGCCGCAGCTGTGGGTATCATCAGGAGGAACTGCTGTAAGGGGAGCAGAACTGTGCCCCAAATCCTGTGGTCCTGCAGAGTTTGTTATGTCACTCTGTTAGATCTCTGCAGCATGAAAATGTGAACTATGGTGCAGATGTGCGTAGAGGGAAGATAGGTGAATGCCTTAGTTGTCAGTATTTTTAAGGTTCTTAATTTAACTGATATGAATTTCACCATTGACACTGATTAATTTGTAGTCAGCCCTCAGAACCTGTGGGCCAAGGAGCACATGGCAGGCCCAGGTGAACTGAAGAGATGAAGCTTCTTGGTGATACTGAGGAAGGCAAGAAACATCCCAATTCCAAATTTTGGGATGGGTCTAAGCCTAAGCCAGTGAGCCACAATAGCACAATTTATAGGAATACTTCATCTCCCTTTCAGCCAGATCACCACACGTCTTGACCACACATGCTTTCATGAGGGCAAAAGCTCAGAGGAAGAAGCACGGTGGTCATGGTAGCAAATATGGCATTAATGAGCTCCTGAGACATGCGAGCTTTCCCAGAGATGCTGGGATACTTGGTTCATCAACAGATGATTTACTGACAGGCCGGGGTGAACACTGCTGTCATGAGCTGTGTGCGAGCAAAGCACCTCTGGAGTCTGTGCCACCAGTGGAATGCAGGAGGACACCCAAACTCTCTCCTTTTGTGTCTCCCAGGTGCTGCCACAGGCACGACTGCTGCTACGACACGGCAGAGAAGGAAGGCTGCAACCCCAAGGTGCAGCGCTACCAGTGGGCGTGCGAGCACAACACCGTGCAGTGCGGTAAGTAAAGGCCACCTCGTGCTGGGGGGCTTTCCCTCCCTCCTCTGCAGGCACCAGGCTAAACAAAGAGCTTTGGGGGCCCCAGAGGCATGTTTGTGTTTGCCAGGCTGATTTCAAAGCTGCTTTAGGCAATGTCCGTTCTCTTCCAAGCTCTCTGCCCATTCCTTGCCAGGAGTCCCCAGATGGAGCTGGAGCCCCAGCACAACCCATTCCAGGTAACCTGAGATCTCCCCAGGCTGAAGAGCATGAGTGGAAGCCATGGAGCTCGCATCTTAGTCTGGCAGGGATGCAGATGCCTCCCTGGAGACTTTCTGCTCACTGGCATTAAGCATGCCTGCTCCTCACCAGCCTCTTCCCACAGCTGCGGGTCTTCAGGGGTGCTCTTCCTGTTGCAATTCTGGCCCTGCCTCCAGCAGGACGGTCCACTTTTCTACTATCCTTAAGCACTGCTAGACAAGAGCCAGGCTATTTAGTATGGATGCAAGACAGGTTAAATAGGATGCCAGCCTGCACCTCTACCCCGTGTGCGTCTCCAGCCTGAAGTGCTGGGGTTCCAGCAGCGGGGATTTTGAACTGTGCGGAATCAAATGCTCTCGAGTGATGTAGGCAGACAGCGAGTGTGGGCTGTGCTCAGCTCTACAGCTCGTACCCAGTCAAGAAGGTTTGAATTGCACAGTCACAGTGTCTCGCACAGTTTGTTTTGACATACAGCAGATGACTTGAGTCTTAGAATTTGTCACTTGTATTTCCAAGTCTCCAAAAAGCTCCCGGTGGTAAAATCCATTGTAGAACGCTTTGAAAGTTTGAAAAGCAATTGTGAGAGTAAAACTTATCCCCATAACCATCAAAGCTACTTGCTTGAACATTAAAAGACTGTTTCTACCTTATCAGAAGACCATATTCTACTGGTGCAATCCTCAGCCTCGCCAGCAGCTGAAGATGGTGCCCGCAGATATGGAATGGGACACAGCACATCTGCAGCTGGTCTTTTCCAAGTTCCAGAACAAGCTATTAAATACAAAGTGCTGGCAAAGGAATGTGTCACTTTAATGTACAACTGCTCTCCCTCCTGCCTACCCATATTTCCGTAGCTGACTGGTATTTTCTGCTAGTCATTCCATGGGAAAAAAAGCCCTGTTTCTCTTTGCTGTGAGGGAACAATCAAAGTTGCAGATATGAGATGTATCACTGAGTCCATGGGGTGTGTGCCATAGGAGTGCAGTGGGCTGCAGTTGCTCTGACTTGGCCAACAAGCACGAGTTAAATGAATTCCATTAATTCCTTAACTGGTGTCCAGGCAAGACCTGATGCATCCATCAGCTGTTCTGCACAAGCCCTCAGCAGGCTTCACTTCCCCTGACATCCCCTGTGAGGAGGAACAATAGAAATGTGTTCTGAAGGCAAATTTCCTACCCCAGGCTACAGCACAGCAGGTCTTACTGGGATGTGAAGGTATAATGTCTGATCCCATTCAAACAAAAGGGATGAAGAATTAAATTTCCAGGAATGGTTGCTGGGCCCAGGGTAATGATGTCCAGAAGTGTTAGAAGCAGAACTGTTTGCACTGTCATTTCAAGGCAACAGGAATTAGATGCCTGCTGCCTGACACTGTATCATAAACACAGACATTTCCATGTAAAATACACAGAAGCTCATTTGACTTGGGATTTCTCCTCTTTTTGCTACCATTAGGTAGTTTTGTTTGTGGAATGAAAAAAACAGGCAAAACCATATTCTTCAGTCCAGATATGTCATTGCCTGTTAGGCAAATTCCGTTCAGTAGATACCTGGAATATAGAAAAGGCTGTAAACTCTGGGGTCTGGTCAAAAAAATCATTCCACTCTAACAGAAATGTTGCAAAGCCAGACTTCTGCGCTCACATTAGAAGAACAGTGGCTTGCACAGCACAGGAAGAGCTCAAGGAGCAGAGGGGCAGGGAGAATATCAGGCAAGACTGGTAGCTAAGAAAAAAGTGGCCTTTAGTCCTCACTGATGGGACCCCTGAAACACTTTTACCAGTAAATACGTGATTATTCAGACCTTATTATTATTCAGGAAACATGGGCTTTTCTTATTTTTCAGAAACAGCACTGAGCCATCAAAGTCCAGTGAAATCTGAAAAAATTCCTATACTTGTTGCAGTTGGTTTTGGAGTGAATCTCATTGTACACTGGTACATGAAGTTATACATTAAACTTTGCCTAATGCAGGGTTTTGTGGCTGTTAGATAACCCATGGCAGCAGCCTCAAATAAACAAGGCACTCTGCTTTGAAATAATATTAACCCAACAGCTGCATTTAAGCCACCTACAGGTGGGATGAGGTTCATTAACCCAAGCTCAGTCATTTGGAATGTAGCCTTCTAAGCTAGTGGCTTTGATGTTCTTTATGGTCATGTAGTTATATAGTTGCATTCTGTATAGTTCCATGTATGACTTTGATCACTTTGTTAGCTGCTAGCTCATAAAAACCAGGTACCTGGCCCTGCTGCAGAGCTCCTTGGCTCCTCTGCTGTGATCAGAGAGATGTACCAGCAACTGATACAGCAAGAGTGAAGGATGCCTGGTGGGTGCTCTGATGCACTCACGTTTCTGCATATTCCTCTGGGAGCCTCCTCCTTTCAAAGCTGTTTCTTTTTTCTTTTTGAAACCAGTCTGTTTTGCAGAGGGAGGAGTTAGAAAAGAAATTCACCAACTGAGGAATGGTGGAATATCTTTACCTCAGGCTATGATAAAATAATTTTCCTTTTTTAGCTTTGTCTGCTGAATTAAACCCTCATAATTCACACATTTCTAGAAGCAGGGAGTGCTCTGTGCTGGGCAGATTTTTATAAGCATTGCCAATTTACATTTAGCTGCTACTTTCTGATGCTCTTGATCACAATTAAGGTCAGACCTGTTGAGAGAGAGAGGACAGGGGAGGGTCAGATCCACTCACAACACAACATGTTGGTCCTGCTGCCACAGCCTCTGATCCCTCAGAGTTGCTTTTTTAGGGCATTATTCCTCTTAAAACTGTTTTTTGCCTTTGATACAGAATCTCTCATCCTCGGCTCACATTCTCTTTTGCAGATAACCTGACAGACCGGTGTGAAAAAATGGTGTGCCTGTGTGACCAAGAAGCAGCCAAGTGCTGGGGAGCAGCCCCATACAATCCACACTTCATCCTCTGGCCAGACTTTTTATGTGGACAGACTCATCCCACCTGCCATGTCGGATATGGGGGGCCAGAATAATCTTTTTAGGACCTTTCTTTTAACAATTTGAACCTGAAGGTGCTGGAATAAAATTTTTCATTGTTTTCCAGATCTTACAATGGTGTGAGAGAATTTCTATCATGGTTTATGGGGAGGAGAGACAGACCAGGAAGGCACAATTGTCTGGGAGGGAGGGATTTACCCATTGTGTGAGACAGCACTTGGAATGTATCGAGCTCTGCCTGTGGGTGGACAACAAGCAAGTCAAGAGCTTATGGGTTAGGATTAAAGGGCAGACTGATAAGGGTGACACTGCTGTGCATGTCTGCTACAGGCCACTCGAGCAGGAGAAAGTAGATGAGGCCTTCTAGAGGCAGCTCGAAGCAGCCTCACAGTCACAGGCCCTGGTTCTGGTGAGGGACTTTAACTACCCTGACACCTGCTGGAGAAGCAACAGGTGACAAAAGTGATTAAGGGACTGGAGCATCTGTCATATGAGGAAAGACTGAGGAAGCTGGGCCTGTTCAGTCTGGAGAAGAGATGGCTGAGAGAGGACCTCATCAGTGTCTATGAATAACTGAAGGGAGGGTGTCAGGAGGATGGATCCAGGCTCTGCTCCGTGGTGCCAAGCAGTGGAACCAAGAGGCACAAACTGATGCATGGGAAGTTCCACCTCAATATGGGGAAGAACTTCTTTACTGTGCAGGTGACCGTGCACTGGAACAGGTTGCCCAGAGAGATGATAGTGTCTCCCTCACTGGAGATATTCCAGACCTATCTAGACACAATCCTGTGCCATGTGCTCTGGGATGACCCTGCTTGAGCAGGGAGATTGGACCAGATGATCCACTGTGGCCCCTTCCAACCTACCCAGTCTGTGATTCTGTGGCAGGGTAACATACATGCTGAAACAAGGGCAAGATCATGCTCTGATCATGGCCTTTGCAGAAACAGGGTTTGGTCTGTGGTGCAGTGGGAACACACTTCCTGTCACCAAATGGCGCCTTTTTTGGCAGGGGGGTGTTATGTATCATAGGGTAGTTTGGGTTGGAAGGAGCCTTTAAAGATCATTTAGTTACAATCCCCATACAATGAGCAGGGACACCTTTAACCAGACCAGGTTGCTCAGAGCCCACTTGTGTTATCCCTCATGCTCCTGCTTCACAGCACTGGGGACACTTCTGAGCTGTGTTCAGGGGCAAGCAGAGTTACATTGGGCTATTGCAGCTGCAAGCTCAGCAAGGGTTTCTGACTTCTACTTACCAGCAGGCACACCCACACTTTGCGAAAGAATATACTCCTCACTGCTGCACAGGCTTCAGAGCTGATACGCTGCTCTCTGATACATATAGAAGATGGTTTCCTATATAAGCATATCCCCCAGTCACTGACTGCCTGGGAATCAATTACTGTCATGTCAGGAAACAGTGGCTGTGGAGAACATCAGTGATGTCAAGAAAACCTTTCATCTCTGCTTTTTTTTAGCAGGTATTAGAGGCTTGTATTCAAACGCCACATTTCCTTCCGGCAAGAGAAACCAAAATCCCATTCTTTCAGTCAGGAGCAGCTATGTACGAGTGGGCCTTCACTGCATCTTTGTTCCAGCCTTTAGGGTGGAGCAAGCCAAAAGGACAAGAGCTGCTTTCAGAACCAATGCTTTTGATTTCCTCAGGTAGGTGCTAGCACTTCGTGGGCATCGGGAGCACCTGGGTAGGCTGGGCTCCTTCTGTCTCTGCTGAAGCTCAGCTGACAGATTTCGAACTGCTCCTTCAAAATAAGAACTAATGGCACAGAAAGACCCAGGGTACCTCATCAGAGTCTAAATTCAGAGATATGTGGCCAAATTAAGTGGAGTTTTGGCAGATGATAACACAAATTTCTTCACAAAAGGCTGCTTTGCTCCTTGCTGCAGGAGAATGGTGAATATGCCACTGTGGCTGTCAAAGCTGCAGGAAAAAGAAGCTTGCTAACAAAATTAAAATGCCAAAGTCAAAATGTAGAGGCAAAGGCTTTTATTCCATCTAGAACTCCGTTTCTTGGCTTATGGGGCATCAGAAGTTTTTCCACCTGCAGGCTTTGCATATCCCAGCAACTCCTGTAATGCTGCACCTCAAGCTATGCTGAGCAAGAAGGAAAGGAGAGAGAATGAGTGAGCAACACAGAGTCAAGACAACACGATAAACTCTTCCGAGGTTTTCTGGCAAAAAACCCAGAAGTTGTGAATTCTTAATGTAGAGTGTTTGCAGAGGGATGATGCTCTGTGGGCAGCATCAGCCCATGGAAGGGAGCGCGCTTCCCAGCAAGGGTTGGAAGATCCTCCCCGGTGAGAGAGGCAGAGCTCCCGGCGCGTCCCTGTCCCCGCCACGCTGTCCATCAGATGGCGGCAGCGCTCCAGTGAACAGCAAGAGCAGCTCTTCCCTCAGCCCTTCAGGGAGGGGATTTTTTTCATCAGGCCGAACAAGATTTTTGGGCGCCAGGAGAAAAAGTGCAAATCACACGTCTCCACACTGTACGCAAAAAGTCAGCTGAGCTCGGTCTCAAATGCATATCACATCTTGGGTTGCTCAAAATGGGAACTAAACTTGTTTCAAAATGCAGTGTCTCCTCAAATTAGACCAGTTGACAGAACAAGGAAAAAGCAGGCAAGTTTTTGGGTACATCAGCCTCTTATTGAGGCATTTCTTTGGCTCATGTGTGGTGAAAATGTCTGGTTTCCTCAGCGTTACCAGCTGCTCTAATAGAAGATACATCTTTGAATAGGGCTTTAAAACCACACCTCACACACATAAGCCATCAACAGGCTTTCTGTACATAAGCACAGATGTAAGCATGAAGCTGGCAGGAGGAAGAACCATCCTTCAGCATAAATGTTAAAGAACTGAATGAGTCATTGGTCTTTGTTAAAAGAAGCTGCAGCATCTCATTGAAAAACACTTAGTCGAAAGTGGCAATTAAAGAAGATCCTATTATTTTCTTTACAGGTAACTCATTAGGCCCATTGGTGAAGCTCTGCCAGCATAAACAAAAAAAACTATTTGAAAAAGTGATGGAACACAGAACCAGCTCTATTAGAGTTTCATTCACACTGCTTATCTGCTGAACCAGATCCCATGCCTTACCAGAGCTAAGTAAATGTCTAATCCCTCTTCCAGTTAAAACCCAGGTACCTTTGGTGAGACTCTTGTCTCATGCAGAGGGTGCACTTCCTCAGCTGCGGGGTTAAAACAATGATCAGAACCACTATGCCTCCAATACCAGCTGCCACAACCCCGATGATTGTTCCAATGGATTCTTCTATACCAAACAAGCCTGGGGGAGAAAGGAAGGCAGAGAGAGTAACATTAAGATGTTTTCCAGACAAGTGCATGCAATGCAGCCAGCATGTTTTCTGCAGTGGCTGCAGAGGAAGCTGCTTACTATGATTATGCTGATGTCTTGTCTGATGTGAAATCCCTTCTAGAGTGTCTTGCACTACAGAGCTGCTGATTTTTTTCATTCCTATGTAGGAATTCCTAAGCAGCATTCCTAAGCTGCTATGCTCTCTGAGGCTTTAGAGACAGGATAGCCCCATGGCCTCAGCAATCTCCCTCAACAGCTAGACGCTATGGGATGGCAAAAGAAGGTGCTGCTTGAATTAATGGGACCCAGGCCTGTATGGTTTATTTTTGAAAAGAAAAAAATTACTCTGACAACTTTGAGAAAGCCATCGGTCTCCCTATCTACTTCCATGGGAGACAGCACCAGAGAGCAGACAGAGCTCCACTGAAGCCCTTTCTCTGACTGGTTGCTCTCGGGACTGTTGCATGGCAGAGATGGCATAGTGCTGGAATTATACATTTCATCATCTCAGGAACACAGAAAGGCAATGATGCTGGCCAGAGTGCAGACATTTCAAGAGTAACCTGTGCTACTGAGACTATGAGATCAAGCCAACGGGAGACCTCATTAGACACACGATCAAGCCCTTGCAGAGGGTCACAGTTTTCTTGCCGTAGTGTTATAGTTTAAACTGAGTAGTTTTATAAAAATTAGTAACTCTGGCTCAAAAGGCCAAAGGCTTAGTGAACCTTGGTGAGATAGAAGCTTTGGCAATGAATAAGAGGGAAATGGCACTTGCATAATTTACTCTTGGCACAGAAGGAGGTATTTTTTGTTAATTAGATAATAAGATAATAACCCTTCTGATGTGCTGACTTTTTGGGACTGGAATCTGTTTAGCCTACAAAAAGGCAAAGTTTGACATTTCCAGCTGGTACAGGCATAGCAAGTTACTTCTTTACTTAATATGTCTAGTGTGTATCTGTGAGGCTAAGAAAACCTAGCACGGCACTTTTAATGCTACTTTCATTTTGATGTGAATGAAGTTAATCAGAAATTATATAACGATCATATTATATATGATCCTTGTGATTATTGTGGGATTACTTATGTCATTCAGAGTTAAGGAATGACTGTGCAAGTTAGTGGGTTGGAGAGAAATAACGTCAAAAAAAAGAGGTCTAGAGCTGTTCTTTGAGATGGTACCTTGTCACCTGTCACTCACGGGGGCTCTGCCAGAGCTGTGAGTACAAGGGGAACTTGTCTGACTGTTTCATTCTTTGCAGTGACTTTATTTTTATGGATAACGTTATTCCTTCTGTTTTTGTTGTTGTAAATGCTCCTCCTTATAGTAATACTTGTGATGGTTTATGGAGACAAGCGAATGAATTTTAGCTGGCCTAACAAAAATAATGAGAAGTGCTATAGAGCAATTACACTCCATGACACCAGGCCCTCAGTGCCAGAGGCTAAACAAGCCAACTTCCCTGTTTCTGCAAGTGTGCAGACCAGCTTTGGAGGAAAAACAAGGAGAAAAAAGTAAATAACTCCAAGTATTACCCAGAGCCCTCCTGATCCTGAGCTTTGTGCCATCTCCTGTCACCACCTTCCCGTCCGGAAGTGTAACCTCACAGAAATAAATACCATGGTCACTGGTTGTCACATTGAGGATAATCAGGGAAACATCCCCTTGGGACAAGTCTCCACTCATGAAGACCCTGGAGTTATTTGGCAAGACGGTCACATTCTTTTCTAGCAGGTCCATCTGCCCCTTTTCATCTTCTTTGTACCACTTCACCATCAGGTCGGTCAGGGAGGGACGCTGCGGACTGTTAAGATGGCAGTTCAAGACCACAGTTTCACCCTCTTTGGCTTTCTCCTTGGCTGGCGTTTGAGTCACCAAAAGGTTCCATGGCTCAGGCGTCAACAACAAAGGCTGTGCTGTTACATGAGTTACAGCTGCTGCATTCTCCTTGTTTGCACCTCCACCAGTAACTCCTACATCTGCACCAGGGAAGAGAGAGAAGAGGATGGCTGAGGGTGACAGGGTGGTAAATGTCCCTGCTGCTCCTGACCTCTAACCGGCACAAAGAATGGCTCCTGGAATTAGGACTTGAGGGCAGTCACTGTTACGATGATAGGGATTTTCTTCCCAGTAGCTGGTTAGATTATGTTCTTAGATAGGTCTTTTTCTGAGTATCAGCTCCTTTTTACTGCCATACTAGAGGAAGATCAATGCCATTGTCTAACGGCTTTGGGTGAAATTTTGAGACCGGTCAGCCACATTTCCATCTGCAACACTAACCTCTTTCTTCCCACCCCAAAAAGTCTCAGGGCCTGATGTCCCTGCCTCAACTGCTTTCGAGGCAAAGCAAAAAATGCATGTACAGCAAAAAATACACTGCCAGTTCTACTCCGGCAAGTACAGTGAATAAGTGTGCATCTAATGCAACTGCCTGCATCCCAAAACACAATGTGATTCTTAGAGTTTTTGGCACACACTTTCAGTTACAGGACAGGAAATCTTGCAATTATGGCAAGAATCTCCATTACCAGGGACTGAACCTGTAGCAGATCCTATCATCAGTCTGGGGGACTGAACATCAGCCTTGTGCATGTACTGAAGCTGAGGGTGACAGCTATTCTCTGTGAAGGGACCACTTCATGCTAACTTTTGTTAGAAAAACATGAACATGTCTGTAGTAGATATTTAAACCTGCCTTCTTGTACTCAGGTGCTAATCACAGTATCATGTCCTTGAGCTAAGAGCAGCGGGAGTGGATCTCCTTTCTGGAAACAAGCCTGGGCACAAAAAATGAGAGGAGTAGCTGCTGTCTCAAAAAGAGGGAAAAACAAACCTAAAAATAAGCTTTTGCCAAGAAAGAATTCAGATCAATTTTTGGAAGAGGTTCTTCCGTTGTTTTATTTTCTTCAAATGAAATAGTTTCCCTTAGAGCTAGTTGGTGTCCTCTCAAGGATTGCAGACCATTCCAGAGTGAAGGTCGTGATTTCCCATTGTCTTGAGTCTTTCATTGCCATGCACAGAGTGTGAAATGCTATTGTGTGGGTCTGGTAAAGCATCACAATGACAATTGACACTCCCTGCTCAGGGACAAATGTCTCGAGGCAATGGAAAACCAAACCCCTTTATGATCTGTTTCAGAGTTACTTGAATGGCTCCTCCAAGCATGCTTGTACACAAAAATCACAGTTGTATTCATAGCTATTATTATTTATGCCTCTTATGGGAGTAGAGGATTTCTGTCAGACAGCAGGGCCCTATTGTTCTGAGCACCTTACAAAAGGCTGGGGTAAAGAGCTTACAGCGTAAATATGAGACAAGAGAGAACTCTTGGATGCAAAAATACAGGAACTATGAACTGGCTATGAAACTAGGGAACAACAGAGCATGTGAAAAACCTTATGAGCTGTTTGGTGCCCTGTGCTTTTACCTCCAAGTGAAAATTCTGGCCTTAGAACTGAAACACTGATCCATGGGAACTGGATGCCTGAGAATTAGGCACCCAAATATAGTTTTGAATCCAGTCCCCTAGAATTAGTAGTTCTTATTAAAGGTACCAGATGAGACAATATCCTTCAGTTCATATGGAATCGTACCAATGAGCCCACTGGAGCTTCTTGGGGAAATCTGAGGTCCAGATCTTCCCTGTCCAGTTAGATATGTGTATTGAGGCAGCAGTCATAAACGTTGAAGTATCTTGACAAAATACTTTGACGAAATACAAAGTATAATTGAAATAACTGACAAAGCTTGACATTACAGTTTTCATGCATCAAATATTCTGATGTGATCTATTCAGTTATTTATTAGAGTGAATTTGAGCAGTTTTATAATGAGTGCTCTATTAAAATCTCAGTTTATTAACCATTTTCTCCACAGGATAACTGCTGCTTTAGCTAGCATGTGCTGCTGCTACCTTGTTTTCAAGGAATGGCCACAAAATTTCTTCTCTGCTACATGTATTCCAGCCATGCCATATGCACTCCTGTAACACAACTCTAGTTTTTGTTTCTTTTAGTGATGCAAAAGGTGTAATTTTTACACAGACACCTAGTGGCATAGAGAATGTAACTGAGTAGAAAAATTGCGCTTTGATGTTGCCTCTGTTCATCATGAGTTTTATACACATCTCCTATCATGAAATAACTGGCCTTGTCATCTGTTTTATTCCACATCTTTGGTTCAATACAAATCATGTAACTTAATTAGGAAAATCAAAACAGGAGAGGAGTAAGCTGTCTTGTTTCGCCCCAGCTCTCTTTGGGGGTTTCACTGAGAAGGTCACAGCACTACCTCTATTTTTCTCCCTTTATTTTCTCTCTTCTTCTTTTTTTAAGGCTGCAAAACTGGAACATATTAGTTCACTGGTATTCAGTTACACAATGCCCTTATCGTTTTGGCATCTGGGAGCATACCATGCCAAATGCTTTGCTGACTCTGCTTCAGAGCTCTTTTTAAGTCAATCACTTCATTAGCAGAGTGATGTGTAGGTCCCTTGTTATGCAGGTTGTGGGGCTCAAGCCCATGGAGAGGAATGCAAGGGTTTGCAGTGAAAGCACTTGAGCTAGACAGGGTACAGAGAAATACAGCACGGATGATCTTGTCTAGACCTGGAAAAACGATTAGATGATCTAATAGGTCATTGTCACATGAAGACGTTAGTTCAGGTCCTGTTTTCAGCCACGAGGGGAGAAAGCTCTCTGGGACTGCCTGTAATGTGGCAATGTGCTCCACACTTGGCAGTACTAACAGGGCTCCTACTAAGCCCTCAGCCTCCCCTTTACGCAATCTCCAGGTTGATACTTTCCCATGTAAGGCCCTATCAGACCTGTGAGTGAGAAATACACAAGGCAGGCTAGAGGAGGGGGGGTGACAAAAGGAAAGAATAAAATATGCACTCTCTTCCTGTCCTGGACCCTCACTTAGTCTTTGGTGCCTGGAGTAAACCTGGGCAGCCCCACAAGCTTCTTCTGCCAGCTGCCAACAGCACGGGGAAACCAAAATGGTGTGTGGAGCTCAGTGCAGAGTTCTACCCTCCCAGTTCAACCTCCTCTCCTTTATTCACACTCAGTATCTAGAGGAGAGGTTTAGGACAAATAGAGCTCAATTTCCAAGCCACAAAAAATCCTCTCCTGCTGAAATTACTGTCTTTCAGATGGTTTTGTTGGCTTTTGTCGGCTCAGCTTCACACTCATACCATGCTGGTGCCATGAGGCTGCTTTACAAGCTGCATCCAGCTCCCAGACATCTATGATTAAGTGATCAATGACTGCACATTGCTACTCTTAATTTATATGGCTTTTGCCCTGGGCTGAGTTTGGCTTTCACAAATGGATATGAATAACTACCTTGTGACAATAACTGGTTGCTAATATATCAGAGAAACAAAATAGAAATGAAACTTCTAGCAATGATGATACACATCTGGGAAAAGACAGGCAAATACACTCTTTCTGAACATTTATATTAGATAAACCGGAACTTGTCTAAAAAGTATGTTTTAATGCAATGCACAACACTAAATACAATTTCCCTGCACCCTGAGGAAGCCCTCAGTGGAAAGTCGCATTTAGAAAGAAAAAGAGAGAGAACTTCTCAAGCCAAGCTCCAAGAACAACCTGTATTTCTTCTAATTAGGGAAGGTGGTTTAGTACTCACCCACCACCAAGAAGAAGATGAATGAAGACACTGCAGATCTACAGAGTTTCCTAATGTGCTGGCTCATGGTTGCTGAAGTACATGGCCTTGCCATCTCTCCCTCTGGTAGTACGGGTAAAAAATATGTGTGTATTATAGCAACAGGACCTCACATTCTGCCCAGCGAATGTCACACTTACTAAAGTTACCACAGCTTTGAGCTCACAGTGCTCTGCCTGCTCCCTGGATGAGAGCCACGTTTGAAGTGACAACAATGACTTCCCCGGGGGCTGTTCTGATCTCTCTCTGACATGTCAAAAATGCTCTGAGAGCAGAGGGAAGATAATACATTGTTTTTCACTTTAGGCTTGTATAAACCACAACTTTGGGCTGAGTACAGAATACCCAGATACTCCAAAGGAGAACTCTCTTCTGCTGAACCCCTGCTGAGTGATGGTGAGAACACAAAGAGCATTGGCGTAATGTTCTGACCAGCCAGACTCTAATGCACCACAATATCACCCCAATGCACCACAAAATGAAGTTTCAAGAACTCAGTATCTGTGTGGCTATATGCACATGGTGCTCACAGGTAAACTATATTCCCCAAAATGTTTTTTTTCAGTGCAGAACAAGCCCTTTTTCATCAAAAGTTGACTACTTAAACTCTATTTATATTTAAGTAGAGCTTGTCTATGTGACTTGGGTGGAGGGGAAAACTGCCAGACAGGGTGGCCTATCCGCAAAACCAGCAGGTGTGCTCTGAGTTAGTCTGTGTTTATACAAGGCCCACACAGAGCACTGTGACTGTGTGACAGGAGTTACAGCAGCTCCAAGCCCCACCTGTACCACCCAGCCCTGCCAGCCGTGCTACCCCTGTACCAAGCATGGGCTACTGTCACCATTTGGCTGACACCTCTTCCCTCAACTACAGGATTAGGCATTATGGCACACTTTATCTAGTGACCTTGCATATCTTTAAAACTCTCCAGGTAATGGGATTGTGCTTGAGTGTCCAGTAAAGACTCAATTCCCTAACTCTTACAGCACAATGCGGCTGAGAGAGGCATGAGTACTGCTGCTTTTCTTTGCATTTGAAAGCAAAAAGGCCCCACGCTGCTTGATTTGCAAAACTTGGCTGACTAAATAATGTCGAGAGGAACGGTCCATTCCCGGAGTCACCAGCTGTCACTCTAGCTTTGGTGTGCTGATCCCAAAGCAGTGGAAGCAGCGAAAGCAGGACAGGCTAGAGGGAGTATGGTTAAAGGGACCTGGGACACAAATACTTCTCTGAAATGGCTTGGGAGAGTGGGAAGACCTGTGACTACCAGGCAGGAATCATATTAGGATGGGAACCGGGACCAAGTGCAGAGCAACAGAGCACTTCAGAAGAAAGATGGGAAGTTTGTGAGAGTCTTCTGAGGGAAGTACCACCAAAGTGTCAGTGAGCAAAGCCAAAATATCCATGAAAGGAAGAAGTTAGACGAGTCAAAAACAATGAAGAAGTTTGAGGAGGGAATAAATAGTAGAGTCAAAGGCACCTGGCAGATCAAGAGGATTTGAGACAGAGTTACTGGCTTCGAGTACTGATCATGATTGCGCGTCAGAGGAGTCAGCGTGCGAAGATGGATCTGAACCAAAAGCAATCCAAATCTGATTTAAACCCAAGTACTTGGTGTGCTTCAAAAAAATCCTTCAAGTGTGTTGTGAAAGACATACCACCATTGTTCCTGCAAATGCTATTTATGTTCACTTCATCCTGAACTAGCAATTCTCTTGTGAATCCTCAATTAAGTAGGTCATGCCTGAGCCAAAGTGCCAGGTCAGCCAGCTTTTAACCAAGAAAATACAAAGGGGGTTAGTGTTGCAGGCAGCCAGTAGTTGAACATGAAGCTTCTCCCACTTGGATAACCCAGTATGATTCAGTTTTTAGACAAAAAGAAAAATAAACTGGTACCCTGAGTGTTGTTGAAAAAAGCCCTCAAAATTCGAGTTTTAGGTGCAAATCAAGAAAGCAAGGAACAAAAATTAAACAAAACGCACATTCTTTTTTACACTTTCTCCTAAATTTTGGGGACTTGCCGTTGCTTCCATTAAAGCTGTCCTGTCTGGGCCAACAGCTGGGAGGGGATGTCACCCATGGGAACTTCGGGCACCTTTGCTAATGTAGCAGTGCGCCGGTATTGCAGGGCCCTGAGATGTCCCTTCAGGGAGAGCCTCCACACATTTCCTGGGGAAGAGGTAGAGAGAAAGGGGACAACAGGAGGAAGCAGTGTTGTCACAACAGGCTGCTTTACTCCTCCTTCCCTTGGCCATCCAGCCATCTATCTGTCCATCCATCCATCGCTTTGCATCATCTACCAGCCAACTACCCAGCAATGTGATTTCTTCGCACCTCACAGGGCTTTTCTTTTTCTGTGAGGTGATCTGAGGGCACAAATCTGCGAGCCATCATCGCTCCGGCTGGGTCCCCTGACTTGAGGAGCCCTCCGGGTGCTCAGAGCTTGGGGCAGAAACCGCTCGGCGCTGCTCGGCAGCTTCAAAAACGAGACCCAGCGTTTCCTGGGATGAGACCCCCACCCTCACTGACTTCCTTTAGGTCACCTCATCCTCTGCTCGGCCCGCAGCTAGCTTTCCCCCTCTCCCCCTAGGAGTGCCCCCGGAGCGGCCTCTCGGCGCTGTTTTCCGTCGAATCCCACGAATTCGGGATTTGGGAGCCGTTTTGCTGCCCGGGCGCTGTTTAACCGGCTGCGCTCACGGAGGGCGGCGGGCGCGGGACTCTCCCTCGGGCAGGAGGCAGCGAACACCGTCCCCCCCGCAGCCGGGAGTTTTTTCCTACTACAGCCCTCAAACTTTCCACCGGCGCGCAGGCTTCCCGCTTAACCCTTGTGGAAGNCAGCAGCGCCGCTCGCCCCCGGCAGCCTCCTCCCGCCGCGGGCCGGCGGCGCTGCCGGCGCCGGCCCCTTTAAATGGCGGCCGCGGCCCCGCCGTGCGCCCCGCGGAGGCAGCTGGCGGGCGCTGCGCCGCCTTCGCCCCCCTCCATGGTAAGCTCTGCGCTCCCTGCCCGCCCCTCCGGCGGGCTCCGTACCCCCGGCTGCCGCCTCGCTGCCCCCTGGGCCAGCTGCGGGCCGCGCAGGTAGGTGCGGGGGGCGGCAGCCCCGCCCCCCCCCCGGGGNCGGGCGGGCCCCGGACGGGCGGCGGCGGCGCGGCCCCGCGGGCAGCGCTGAGAAGCTCCGCCGACCCCACCCACCTCCCCGAAAGTTTTGGGGCGAGGCGGGGCCGGGGAACTCTCGGCGCCCCCCGATGAGGGGGGGCGGGGAGTGCCCCGCGGGGTCCCCGGAGGGGGGTCTGGGTCCCGAGACACCCAGCGCGGAGGCGGCTGCGGGGTTGCGGGGCAGCCGCTGCACCCCGGCGTTATGGTGGGGCGGGAGCGGGCGGGCAGCAACTGGTGGGGGTTGCATCGAGTCCGTGTGTTTGCGTGGAAAAGCCCCCCGGAGGCAGCTCTGCTGTCACGCCACGTAGCCTGGGGTGCTTGTGCCTTTGCGTCGCCCCGCTGTCCCCTCCGCTGCGTGTCCCCAGCGCGGGCCGCAGCCCCGGGGCAGCGCTGGGCGCGGGTACGCACCCCGGGCCGGCCGGGGGTGGCCCAACACCGGCTCGGTTCTGAGTTGGTTTGGAGTCGAAACCCAGCGTTGCCTCATCCCGGCGGATCCGGTACTACAGGCGGGGTTACTGGTTAGGGCCCTGGGCTGGTTTTGTACCGTTTGCTGGGTGCGATGGCACAAGTGGCTTTCGGTGTCTCTGTTTCCCTTCATAAAATAAAACTGACCTCCAAAGCGAAGAATACCGATAACAAGGGAGAGTGCTACAGAATTAGAACACAGTGCTGCTTATTATCTTTATAGTAAGTGATGTGAATAAAATTATTTGCCTCTGAAGTGTTGGTCTTGTATTAGATGCAATTTATAGTGTAACTAACAGTTAGTATAAACATTTGGTGTATCGATATTATAATAATATATGTCAGTCCTCTGGTAAAAATGCTACACCTGTATGACCTTTCAGGTTGTGAAAGGTCTCACAGGTTGCTGAGATGTGCTGCATGTTAGGCACTGATGTCTTGCATTGATGTTATTTCAGTTCTAAGTATCTGTGCAGCTTCAACATGCAAGTTGGGTGGCTGCAGTGGAAATAAAGTATTTTGATAAAAAATGTAAAAAATAAATATAGTATAGTATAGGGGGAAAAAAACCCACCAAACTGATGAAAAAGCCGTCAGTGGGAACTGTTTCCATGCCACTCACCTTGGTGAAACTCCCATGTCAGGTTTCATTTAATACACAGCTGTTAAATGGACTAACCATCTTATTTCACCTTTCTCCACCAGTGATGAATTACATACCTTACTTCTTTGTTCACAGGAAGTTCATGAAGTGGATCATGGTCTTATTAAGCAGCTGCTTGCTGATTCAGAGGAGCCTCTTAGTTCATGCACAGAGAAGATGCAGGGTCCTGCTCAGTATAGCTGGAGTGCTGACTGGAGCTTTTGGGTAATGTGTTTTATCTCTTTTCTAACTTGGTTTCAGTTTGTAAATATAATACATGTCTATTTTAATTTACATATGTGTGTGTATATATACAAGCTTTATATCCACAGTTCTCAAGTTGCTTTGTAGTCATGAATTAGTAAAGTGTTCTCCACCCATGTAGTGAGGCAGGTAATTTTATCATTACCGCCTCGCTAAAGCGTAAGGTGAGACTGAGAGGGGGTGAAGTTCTTTATCTGATGTCACGGATCAAGTTAGTGACAGAACTTCTGCCTTCTATGCCCAGTCCTGTCTCCCGGTTCCTGGCATGCTTCATTGACCCATCCAGTGTCTCTTATGCCTATAGAAAGACATTTTTGAAGCTCTGATGTTTTTTAAACATAAGGGCTGAATTTTGATTCTCACTGTTAGTTGGTGGTTCTGAATTGCATTCCTAGTGTCTGTTTTTGTCAAGTAAACACATCTGTTTTCAACAAGAGTAGATAAGCTTCCTGTGATTTCTATAAAATGGGATTTGTGAATAAGAAGGGCAGAAAAGGAGGAGTTTTATTTTGTTCCTTTCCAGGGAAATGCCTGATTGAAAGCAGAGTGTGTAATAATAAATGCTGATTTCAGTACTTTTCTTTTGGTAGATTTTTTTTTTTTTAAATGCCGTCAGAGAAGGTGAATGTATGTGTATAGACTTGGAGTGTATGTTTTGCTGCTAGTGGTGAATGGAGTGGTGAATCCCTGTTGTTTGATAGGAAGGACACCATGTGGGTGTGGAGCCACAGGCAGGGTAACAGCTGATCTTGTGAGAGACTTAGAGTGCCAGAGCTGTGAGGAGGGGAATCTGGCTCAGGTTCTGTATCAGGTGTCCTCAGTACATCCGTGTGCTTCAGATCATAGGAACATCATCTGGACTACTGTGTCCTCCTCCTGATGAGGTCGTCGGTGTTCATTGTGCTTAGCAGGTGAAAGATTAAGTAACTAGCAAAGGCCAGAAGGAATCTGTGGCAGAGCTGTGAGCAGAAGTGGGGGGGGGGAGGGGTGGGATCAGATTTCCCAACTTCTTATTTATAAATCTAGCTTGTAGGTTTTCATCCCTCCTGTTCACAAGTAGATGTCCTAATGGTCAGGACATCTGTTTTTGCATCTCAGGCCCTAGGGTAAACACCCTCCAAATGCAGGAATACTCTTAAACTGAGCACTACTAGTCTGGAGCCAATGGAGATGGGACAGGGCTAATAAAATCCCAGCAGGTTGTAGACTTGCGTTACTGGAGTGAGTGCTTGGGGTGTTCAGTCTTTCCTTCACTATCCCTAAGAGACAAGGATGGTCCAGGGCTGTCCTGCCTGTGCCCAGCTGTGTCTGTACTTGAGTGGACAGGACATCGTGCTGTGCAGACATCGCAACTGCCAGCTATGCTCTCGATAGGTGGCACGTTAGATTGTGCAAACTAACCCTTGATGGTTTGTATGCAACCACTGCTGCAGGTGGTATTTGGTGTGAGGAATAAACCTGTTCAGGTCTCGGTGTCAGGTTGTTGGACCTGCAGTTAACAACTCAGTGTTTCCTTGATAGACTTGGCAATTGGAAATAAAGTTATGAAAGTATTCTATATGGAGAATGTAGCTGTGCTTTTGGCTTTGCACTCTTAGGTTTGAGACGTGCTCAAGGCTTGAAGTTTCTTGGAACAGAGCTTTGAGCCTGCACAGTGCAGGATATTGTGTATCCTCTCTGCTTCCTGTAGTAATGTGCGCCTGTAACTTCAGGGGAGTGGGATTCTTCAGTGCAGTGGCAGCTGCTGCGTGAGGTGTTTTCCAGTATGATTAAATTATTATCTTCTGTCTGACTTATACTTCAAGACCTTAGTATTTGTTTGATGTTGGCATTTATCTGGTTCTGCAAATATGACCTTGCAGTTAAAACAAAGTCATTGTGTAAATACTTCCCTCTTGTAAGATAATGCTGTGGCTGGAAATGTTGTAGCCTCACCGTCTGTCACTGATTAGTTTTAAAAACCTCTACCAGCCTGGTTATAGGAAGCCATTATTTTCTCAGCCTCAAGGCAACTGAACTGTAAAGCAGCAAGAACCAAAAAGTCACAAATTCGGGGCTAAAATTAAGATCTTCTATTTAAAATGTTATGTCATTGGCATCTCTCCTTGCTCTTCTTGACAGAAAATGTTTCAATAACTTGCATGGTTGATGATCAGCTGCTGACTATTAAAAACAAATCATTAAAACTCCCAAAAGTCTGAGTCATAGTAAATGTGTAGGTGATAGCATGGAAGGCAGCTTGTTGCAGTGTGTGAAGCATGTGTCACTAACATTTGACAAAGACGATCTGAGTGTCCTGTGGCAGCTGGGGACTTGTTATGCTCGTTCCCACTCTTAAGTCAGTAGAATGGAGGAATTGCCACAGCAGCAGGACTAGCCTGTGGTAGCATCCAGGGATCAGCTTTGTTGCCTGGGTTATTTGCTTGGAGAGGCTGCGTATTTCCAACAGCTTAGGTTTGCTCCAAGGGTTCATTTCTTCTGAGGATGATGTACTCTTGTTTTGCTGATGATAGAAAACAAATGTGGATGTTAGAGCCTGACTGGTTTGACTTCAATTTTTCATGGATTGAGTGGGAGTAGGCAGTTGTGCCATGCCTCTGGAAGTCAGGCCAGGGATCATGAATGCTCAATAGGTGCTGTGAGCACATGTAATTAGCAGCAGGCTAGGGCTGGCAGCCTCTGGGATACAATCTCTCTCCTGGCTATGGTGAGTGGGGAGAAGGAAGGGTAACAGAAAAATTATCAGGGAGGGAAGAAGAATATCCTACTATGTGGAATTTTTCTTAGCTCTTAAAAAAAAAAAACAAAAAACAAAACCCAAACCTTTGGATATCTTTATTGAAACAATTTGAGAAATAATTTGTTTTCTCGGTTACTGTAAGCAGTTCTTAAAATGATAGTGTTACTAACTGCTGTTTTTAAGGTTGATGGTGTGTCATGGGATATTTTTTGGTTTTGTTTGGGTTCCTCCCTTCCCCCCTGGAGATGGGCAAAGCTGGACTTCTATAACCTCATTGGAGGAAGAAAGAAGATTGCTTACAAACTTAGTTTCGGGGCTTTCTCTCCACTGGAAAGCGTAACGCTTGTATCTCTGTTTCATTAAATAGTCCTAGTTTTGGCAACTGCAAATAGATTATGAAAGCCAAAGATGATTGGAAATTAAGTTATATCTGGAAGCCCTATCTCAGGGTTCTGAATTCACCTTTTTATCCTTCTTTATGCCCTTCATACTGAAATATAGTTCAGTTTAATATCCTTGGACAAAGAAACCTGTGAAAGCCTTAAGTATTTTCCTACCATAGAGAAGAAGGTAAAGGTGAATGAGAAAACTAATGAAAAGGATCCTTGCATCAAAAGTGAGGCTGCTGTGTCTGGGGACTCTTGTTTATATGAGTGAACAGTCAAAGAAAGTTCGTGTATGTCTACAATAAGAAGAATGCCCGTGGAAAAAAAACCCAAAAAAGTAAGTCCTGCCCATGGAATGAAAAGGTAGGTGGAAAGAGTGGAAATCAAACTAGCATCTCAGAAAATTGCTTGTATCTGGGAGGCTTCTTTAAGCATTTGGAAATGTGATGTGTCAAGGAGGTGTTGGAAAGAAGATAATAAAAGAGGCTTTAAAAAAGGTGATTGATTGGAGTGTAATGCCAGTTTAAAGAATTGGTCAGTGTGGAGGAGTCTGACAGTAGAAGCAAATAACTGATACCATGAAAAGTGAAAATAAGCCTTTTACTTTTCATAATAGAAGAGCAAATGAGGTTGCACAAGATCAAGAAAATATTTTGAATTTTTACACACATGGATTTGGTTTCTACAAGAAAGAACTAGTCTGGGAGTGTGTGACAAATATGTATGGCAAGAATACAGTAAGCATGCATGACTCAAACCTGCACAGGAGGGATGCAGGTATGTATCACGATTTGGAAGATAACTTATTGAAGCACAGATACAAGTTAGGGTGTTTCAGGGCCCAAGACTGGTAGGGTTAAATGAAATATTTCTTCTATCTATTGTTGTTTGAATCCTCCTTCCACCTTTCTCTGAAGACTCACACTGCTCTCGGAATGGCTTGCTGGGCTGGTTGAAGTGGTAATTGTTTTGGGGGCTGATGTTTAAGGCCTTGTGACAGTAGCTCTCCCTTTGTATACTTGGTATGTTGCTTCTTCTTGTCTGTGTCTGCACACATTTGGGATGTGGAGGAGATATATCAGTTCTCTTGACACTGGAGGAGGGTTTTTAGCCTCTTTTTTATTTGCTGGTATGAAGCAGTCTGCTAAGGAGGATGAGAACTGGTTAAATGCTGTAGGTCTACAAAGAGAATAAAAACTTTTAAGCACATTAATGCTGCGTTTTGGTGTTTTGTTGGTTAGGGTTTTTTTGTTTATTTTGGGTTTTTTAAATGTCCTAACTTCAGTACAAATAGCTTTTGCTGTAGTTGTAGCACTGGTATGTTGTTTGTTTACCTACCCTGGAATCTCCAGAAACCGGTGCCTTTTTTCAGCCCCATGATAGCACTGATCATACAGCAGCAGTGTTTTAATGTGGTAGGAAAAGACAAACTGCAGTTCTAACCGACCCTTGCACATGGGTGGTTAGGCTAAAGGGGTTTTTCTCCCTTCTCTTCATGCTGGGAATGTCTTTATTGCTGTTGATGCAGCTCCAAACTGAGCACTGGGGTAGATCTGGCTGACATCGAGTTTCAACCAGTTCTGAACAGACTGACAGGGGTGCCCTATCGAAATAAGCTTTTGCCAGCTGCAGCAGTATGTAGTTCTATATAATATGAATTATTACTACACACATGTGAATTAGTCTAGAACCTGAAGATTAGGTTTAAGAGGTCAGAAAGAAAATACTTCAGATTTGTGTGATTTACTTTTTTTTATTTTTCCCCAAGTCACTGCGAGCAAAACCATTAGAAATGCAACATGGTTCAGGAAATATGCATGGAGTTAGAACAGTGATATCTTTTTAATGAAAGGGAGGTTTCTAAGTTGCAGAATAAGAGATTTAAAAGTCAACTCTAGGAGATGGAAATAAGATTTTACTTCTGTTTTTGCTTTTGTGGTTTGTTTACAGGTTGTATTTCTGCAAACAGGTGGTGGTGTAGCAATGTCTTTTTCAGGTCTGCTATGGATGAGCCACTTGTATATAAGGAGAGGGAAAGAAGACAGGAAGCTAAAACTGTGCAGGATATGATTGTTTTGTGGTATGTTATGTTATTAGCAGCAGCCAGGAGAAGTAGTTTTGAGGCAATTGCTTGGTGAGTGCCACTTTCCATGGAATTTCAAGTGCAGTAGGGCTACTGGCAGGCTTAATGAGATGACCAGAGTAATTTCTAGCAAAGCAGTTTATGTAATTGGCCACAGTCACTCCTGCATTGTTAACTGTGTAGTGTTGTGGTTTAATATGCTCCTTCAGGTTTTCACTGTAGTCCTGATCGAAAGTATTTATGTATCCTTTTATGAGTTGCTGAAAACTAAATGGCACCAAGGGATTTACTACCATGGTGATTGTTTCCTTCACGATGATGTTTTCTGATCCATATTTGGGCACTGTTACTGAACTTAAATACAGATCAGAGATGCAGATACAGAGAGACAGATTTTGCTGGCAGAGTAAGGAGGGACATGTCCAACTGAAGTGTGCCATTCTTTTGCTTCTGTATTTGGCTACTTTGGCATCAAATAATCTTGGTGGGACTTGGTTGCAGGTAAGGAAGATGAGTTGAGAAGTTACGTGTTGTAGCTTCTGTATTGCATAAAGCGTTTTTCCTCACCCTGAAGACATCTCGATTTCCCCCGTTTGTTGAATGGGTCAACTAAGTCCAATGACAGGCATTTTGAATTTTTTTTGCATCACTTGGGCAGCCTGCAGTGAAAGATGAGGTGAAAAAACAGATGTTCTTAACCAATAACATCGGCTACTTGCTTCACACACGTGCTATAGAAACAAATGTGAGTCAGATGAAACTGCTGTTCAGAAAGGAATGTATTTTGTTATCTGAAAGGAAATAATCTTGATTGAGCTTTTAATTGGCATTGCATCATAATACTTAGTACACTTGTGGCTGTTGAAACCTGGACAACATAGTTTCAGGACTCAAAATTAGTCTGGAGAGCAGACAAATTGACTTGAGCTAAAGAGTGACTTTGTGCTGGAGGGTGACAAACTCACTTAAAGTAGTGTTAAAATAGTAACTGCAGAGTTCATCCAAACACACTTGGTTTATTTGTATTAAGTTTGTTTTAGAAGTTGATGTATCACAGGACTTTGTTGTCACATTTTGATTTACCTTTTTCCTTTTTGCTGAATCTTCATGAGGCAGACAAAATTACTAAAATAGAACAAAAAGAATGCTTGAATGCTGCATTTGTGAAGTCAAGAAAGTAGGTACAGATCCACAACTTTTCTCTAGAATGGGAAGGAGCTGAGCATTTAAGAGCCTTGTGAACTTGGCTTGTGCTAGTGTCCTGGGGAGGCAGCATAAGACATGGCCTCTGCTCAGGGGCATAACAGGCATAGTTTTACTACCAAGTTCAAAGATGTTATTGCCAGCTAGGGGGGTGTTGATGAGGATGCTGAGTAAATCTGACATTGGGACATCTTGGCTCTTGGAAGCTAAAAGCCCCCTAATTTCTAATTCAGAACTGAGGAAGATCTTTGTCAATGAAAATGTCCAATTCTCGTGAACTTCTTGCTTAGCTTTCATATTTAAAATCTAAATGTTTGTTTCATCCAAACTCAGAGGTGCTTGGTGGTAGTTATATAAATAAATTTTTTTGAAACTGAAACAATCAGCCTTATTGCTAATTGCAAATGTCCACACTCAGGTGTTCAATCAGCTGCAGATGGTGTTATCTTATAAACAGGAACTGCACTTTAAACAGTCTATGCTAATGCTATATTTGAGACCTGAGTCACACTGGTACCCAGGCTCTGGTAAGGCTTTTCTGAGATCTCTTTGAATCCTCTTACTAGCTTTCTGATGGAAATAAATTGCCAGTGAATATTTTTCTGTATGGATATGCTTCCCTATATTTTGCTGCTCTTTCAGCACACAGAGATTCCCCATGATATATCCTGTCTTTGCTTTGGGAAGGCAGAAGAGTTACCTCGTTTTTCTGGTGAAACCAGTTCCTGCTATTTACATGATCTTGACAGCAGAGCTGCAGGCCATCCAAAGCCACCACCCAGCTAGGTGCACAGAGACAGCTACTTATCCTAGCCAGCAGCCCAGGCTGCAAAATGACTGTAAATACAGCCTCTTTGTGTTCAGTTGTTTTCTTTCAGACTTCCAGATTTAAATCTGAGTGATTAAAATGCCTTGAAACGCATTTTTCTGTTTCTTCTGTCAGCTTCCTCAGTAGGGCTGTGCTGGGAGAGTGATCTCTCTTTGCTGATGTGTAGTTGTGGAAATGTAGCAGACAGATCCTGGGTAAGGCAGATGGAAAGGCACAGCCAGCATAAAGAAAGCAGAATAGGTGCATGCCTGCTGTTCCCCTCTCAGAGCAGGCAGAAATCTTGGGCATGCAGAGCCCTGGATCCCTTGCCTCAAAGTGCCTATGAAGAGCTGAGCTCTGGGCAGCTAGTGAAGGGGTGGCTGATAATGTACGCATTTTGAGGAATTTGGGTGTGCATGAAGATACCCTGATGTCCTCCTCCCCTGTGCTGGAGCTCAGACTGAGAAGGTGTCTTAGCAAGGGCTTGACTTAGAAAAGGGGACAGTGGCTGAGTCTTGTGTGAGAGTAGATCTGTTTCCATGCTGAGCTGCCAGGTGCAGATGCACTCTTAAGGCTGCTTCATGGATTGTAGCCTTCAGCGATGCACAGGAGAGGAGTGCTGGGCATTAAGTGCTTCTTCCCAAGCTGGTGTTTCCCTGGTGATAGTACTTTCCTCTGCTGTTCCCCTTGGGACTTCTGTGAACTTGAAATGATTTATGCTACTGCAGTCTACTTCCCAAAATCAGTTTTGATGATGGTGGTTTTAGATCGGAGCTGGGCAGCTCCTAAATGTTACCCCCTGCGGAAGTTTTCTTTGCCCAGCTGCTGCAGCATTTGTGTGCCTGTTCTGCAAGGCTGAGGTGTTTCAGCCTGTTTTCCAAGCTGGCATGCAAGCAGAGGCTGGCAGAACGCTAGCTAGCGCTGCTGGAGGGTGTCCAGGAGCTGTGAGCAAGTGGGTGAGGGAGGGGGGAGCTGTAGAGGCTTTGGCCAGGGATTGGTATGGTTTGGAAGAGGCTGCAGGCAGCTGGAGGAGGAGGTATGTGTAGGGGGGTGTGTGTCTTCTGACTTTACATTAGCTTCATGCCTCAGTCAGTTTTATTCTGAAATGGAGCACATGCTTTGCTCTTCACTGTACGTGTCAAGCTTCAGATTTTTTATCTCCAAATCAGAGTTGTTATGAAAGTACATTGGCTTCACTGTTAAAATGCTTTAAAACACTTACTTGCAGGGAAAAAAGTACTGAATACTATGAAACCATTGCTTCAGAATAAGTAGGGGATATTCTCAGTCCAAACTCTCTTGTTTTTCAGGAAAAAATATATAGTACTACTAATGGCAAGAGGCTTTCTTATAACTGATTAGAAGGTTATCAGCTTGTTTCCCGAGCACCTTTTTGGAGCAGCTTCATCTGAACCCTATTTCAGTGAAATGTAATGGCTGGTGAAAATGAGCTAATTCTGGTGTGACCTTGAAGGAGAAACTTGGGAGAGTTCCTCACATGTTCTAAACTGAAATACCATGTTACAAAATTCTTCCAAGTCTGTTCTACTGTTTTGGTTTTAGGGTTTTTTTCTTGGTGTGCCTTTTTTTTCATAAAGAACATTAAAAATGTTATCTCTAATTGGTTATGCAACTTAAAGTTCTCCGAAGTAATTCCTTTATATTTTCAACTCTAAGTCTTTGAATTTTCTTCTTGGGAAGGATGCCAGGTTTCAAAATTCTTTACAAAAATGTTACCTTTGTTATAATTATATAACCTGATGTTAGCTGCATAGTATTTCATATGATGTTAAATTTTCTTGTCTGTCAAAATCATAATTGTAACAACTTTGGCTGTGGATTTTCTGGGCTGTTTTTCAAGCCATGCTCCAACACGTTTTGATATCTGTACTTACATAGGTGAAGCTCAAGGATGAAACCTTCCCTCCTGCTTTTGGAAGGACACTGTGACTGGTGAGGTGCAGGAAATGACCAGGCCTTCTGTGAGCAGCATTCCAGCTCCGCCAAGTCCATGTTACACATGGGGAAACGCTTGTGATCAGGTCTCCCTGGTCAGTAGTTGACCAGAAATGCTTTTCAGGAAAACAGACTGGCACCACATGTCAGGTCAATGATGGCTTGGTGAGGCTGATGTCCATCTCACTTGGCAAGAGCTTGGCTACTCTTGTGGGACACAGTGCTTGGATGTACTATACCCAGTCTTTAAAATAAGTAGAAGCAGTCTCCCTTTCAGAAGCACCTCATTCAGTCACCTTCATGACACTGGGTGTCAAATGTTTTCTAAGTGGGCATCCAATATTTCAGCAGCTCTCCATAATGAAGTGTTCTGAGGAGTTTGTTTCTATGTGGATTTTTGGAAGCTCCTGGTGCTAGTGGCAAATCATAGTCTAACACCTTTAGTGTGCCTGCCTGTGCGTATGAGAGAACTAGTTAATAGTAACACTCATTTTGAGAGAACTAGGGACTCTGTCTTTAGCCTTGTTTATGGGATCTCGTAGGCTTAGAAAACCACAACCACCACTCCTCTGTCCACCCCAACCTTCCCCCCCACCAACCAAACTGATCCCTAGAAGATACAGTAGCTGGAGTATTTGCCAATGACCTGAATTTTAATATCCCTTTTTTAAAATTATACATACTGTATTTCCATCAGAAGAAAGACACACTTTCACCAAAGTTCTACTGGGTGCCACTGAAGGAGAATGCTGTTGTTTGTTTGTTTTCTGCTCAGTCACTAAGAAATGTTAGAGTTTCTTTCTCCTTCAGCCTCTACAAAGAAGAGGGGGGCTGGGCCACAGGAGTGGAGACACAATGACCTTAATGCACAGCCCTGTGACTGCCAGTGGCCCTGTGCTTATGAGACTCCCCTCTCCACAAGTAAGGGTGAAGGGGAAAAAAGCCTATAATGTAAGGAAAATAGTTGTAGCTCCCTAAACATTTCCCCCCTCCCACTATGACTGTGAGCTTGTTCACGTTTCCTTGAGAGCATGGGAACTTCTGGAAAGCAGGCTCCTAAGGAATACAATGGCTGAGCAAAGCCTGGCAACAGTTGCTTGGTTTCTTTTTCTTTTTTAATTGCTTGACATGCCGCTCATGACCTATGAATTAAATACAACTGTGTGGATAAGCAGATGTGATCAAATATCTCCTTATTAAGAAAAAAACAACAAAAAATCCCAAACACATGCTACACCCCCCCCTCCAAAAAAAAAAAACCCAACCCACCTAAAGCAACAAAAGTGAACCAAAGTGCACAGTATTCTGTACACAGCACAGTAAGTCACCCTAAGTAATGTCATGCTGCTCTTCAGGTCCTGTGAATGGTTCTTTCCCTATGTAAGTTAAATGTTTTTGTCCTTCAAGAGAGAAAAGAACAGAAGTCACTGCTAGTAAAGCTTTTGAGTATTCAATGATTGAAAATTGTTCCTAAACAATTTTTTTTCTTGTGATTTTTGTCAAGAAGTGGTTAGTGAAAATAGATCACTGTAGCAGAATGGATCTGGACTGTTTACATGTGACAAGGTAAACAAAACAAGTCTGACACTTCCAACATACAGCCTAGTGCTCGTTGTCAGCAGAAATGGGAAACTGTGCCCCGTAACTGCAAAAAGATAAGGCAGACTGGTAGTCATGTGGATATGAACTTTCACTGTGATTCTGTGCCTAAAAAGCAATCTGTGATTCAGATTTATCTGTTTGTGGTAACTCCTGCAATGCTATATCTATTCAACTTTCAAGGACACTGAAAATGAGAGGATTCAGAAAAGCCACAAGAGTAAGTCTGAAAAAGAAATCTTTTTGCTAGTAGACTTGAGAAGCTTAATCCCTACCTCAGAAGGAGATATGGAGTAACTTGCTTACAATCCACAAATAATTCACAAAGTGAAGATAAAGTTAACCAACTAGACTAGTGGAAGAACTATCCACAGCTAGGATGGCTTTTTCCACCCAGAGTGACCTTTAATTTAAAAAGGTAAAATTTAATTTGTCAAAGGGAAATTTGGTCATTGCAGCTCTAATTTTAAAGCAGAAGAGCTGTGGCTTGTGTGTTATAGATTAGATTGGATGATTAATGAACTTTTGTGGACTGAAGAAGTGGCTGGAGTGGGATGAACATTTCTGTGATGGAAAGGCTTGTCAGATGCAGCACCTTTTGCAGGTGAGAGACCCCCATTTCAGTGTGCCATGGGAATTGTTCCTCTGTTAATAAGGGAGTCTGCCCGAATCTGTTTTGGGGTATGTGAAGTCTTGTCTGCCTTACACTGTTAAATGAGGCTTTTGTTCAGGGCTGTTAACTTGGTTCTCATCAACCCTAGTGGGGTTTTAATCTGACTGAAAGTGGGATCTTGGTGTGTTTTGTTTAGGTCTTTTTTTGTAGGTTTTGGGTAGATATTTTTCCCTACTGTATCAGATAAGTTAGAAGAATATTTGCAGTATAGAGGAGTCTTGTATAAAATCTAAACTTCTCTCTGATTGAGTGTTGTTCTTCTGGAGGCTGTTTTCTTTTTCTTTCTCCTGATGCTAAGAAGAATTTTATATGAATTTGAATAGGGAAGAAATCGTTATTCAGTAGAAATGCAACATCTTTTGCCAGAATACTTAATGTTTGTTTTAATATGCTAATGTATACATACATTATATATAATGTATATATAAAATGTACTTTTATCCTAACCTTGCTAATACCTCCAAATTTGTGTTTGACCATGTCTAGAAACTTCATAGGAAAATACAGATCTTTGGGGAATAGTCAGGTGATCTTTAAGTGGGATTTAGAGTTAGTGGCCTGCATTTACATGCTGTTAGACAGAGGAGCAAAGCTATGTGTTCCGTGGGCCATATTTTGATGGTTAAGTGAGGCTTCTGAGCATAAAAGAAATGGTAGTTTGGGCAGCTTGCTTAGAGGCTTGTTTGATTCTGGGACCCCAAGCCCATGGTGGTAACTGATACCAAGACTGAAGCTCAGTGAGAGACATCTCTTGAAATGAGGTGACATCAGAGTTGTTACCCTACTGGTGTGGTCAACTTACCTGTGATCCCAGCTGTTGTATTCATAGCTGCATGTCACAACTGTAGAATGCAAACTGTCAGGTTTGTGGGTCTGTGGGTTTTGTGGTGTCTCAAAACAAAAGGAAAACACTAACAAAACAAATGCAAAATTATTGCTGCCATTAGTGATTGTTAAAAAATGTGCACACCATTCTGCTGAAGTTGATTGCTTATTTGCATGCTTAGTGATACCTGCAATCAAGTAATTTCCTAATGATTAGGATCTTTGCTGTACTCCTGGGAGAAGGTGTTGCTTAATTTTCCTCTGCAGTTTGCTAAATGGCTCAAATTGTTTGCAGTGGCTACACTTTGAAGATGCAAATGTGAAGGGAAGCTGTTTTTCTAACAGGCTTATATCCTATAAATAACTCAGCTTAGTCTATTTTAAGTTTACGTATTTTTTTTTCTGGAGCATGACTTTATACAGTTGAACTGGTCCATTTCTAAACAAGGTATGAGAATCACTTGGTTATGTTGTCTCCAATATCTTGTTCTTACATAACTGTCTTCTGTAAAACTTTCTGGTTGGCACTGAAAATGGTTTTCTGTTTATGCTATTTTACAGGTTTCTGGTATATTTTGTGGCTTCAGATGAAAAATGCTAATAAGTTGTTGGCTGCACTTAATAATTTCCTTGGTGATTAAATATAGCATAACCATAAATGCCTAAGATTATCCTCAGGCAAAGTGTTTGCCTGATGACTTGTAATTAAACTTAGAAATGTGTATGTATTTAAAAAAAGTTACTGTTCTCATCTTGTGCCATAGTACAACCTGATTTATGCCTTTCCTCTTTTAATATTTGGTGCTAGATTTTGTAACCCAGAGGTGGCAAACTGCTTGAAATGCTGCCACGTGTTGGACATTATAGTAGTGATTAGGAGAGATGCTGTATTCATAGAAATGTCTTATTTTCTTCACTTTAAGGAAGCTGAAATTGCCAATAGTGTTAAAATTGCCCTTCTTGTTTCCCAGGTCTGTAGAGGGATCTCTTCTTAATCATCAAGCCACATACTAAGTAGGTAAAAAGTACAGATTTAAGTGAGCTAATTTTCATGCAAAATAGGGAAAGGATAAGGTTCAAAAGTTTCAATGTGCTGACATTTTTTCTGCTGATTAGATAAGGATTCAGAGCAGACTCTGCATAAGTGTCCTAAGAGCTCAGTAGAAATCTACAATTAATAATGATTTCTTATAGTATGTCACTCATGACAACACTTCTAAATGCCAGCAAGGGTTTCTAAGACAAGCAGGTTTTATGCTCTAGAAAAACTGCATTTCTGAGTAAAACTCAGTATCCTGAGTCTAGATTCTCAGAGCTGTTGAACTGGCTGATTCAGGAACTAATATAAATGTGTCTGTGATACTATGGTACTCCTATTTTCTTTGATTCCTTTTGTCTTATAAGCACAAAAATGCTGCACTTCAGTGTAGCTCTTATCTTTTGTGTACAGCATGTTTGAGAAACTATATTTCTCCTTAAAAGCATTGCTTCCTAAATCATGATTTCACAAATTGTGAGCTTTCAGTTTCTTCTCATGGCAGACCAGTTCTTTTATCCCCTGTGTGCTGGCATTGGCAACACAAGTCCAGACTTCAGTCAGCTGAGGTAGGGCTGTGTGTAAACCATAGGGACTCTGGAATTACAGGTGGAAACTTTACAGATGTGAGTTAATTTTTCTTTTTCCCCACATCTTTCTAGAGTATTTGCAGAGAACTTCAAAGCAGTGCAGACATTGGATGCCTGTTTTGGATGATCAGTTAAAAGTGTGTGTTTCAGGGCTGGATGTTGCAAGCCAAGAAACCATAGCCCACCTATTTCAATAGATTACATGCTCTCCGAGAATGTTATTTTTATAATCTCAGAAATAACTGAAATATAACTGGAAGCATTACAGCTTAGAGGAGACTTGTCTAACATGTTGCCCTTTAGCTGCACTCAAACCTTTTCGTGTTTACTTTCCTCGGAAGGCGAGGGGTGGATGTATTTTCTCTCTCCATCCCTTGCTGCCTTTTTGCATTACAATGCTCAGAATATCAGTGAACAGCAAATATGTACTCAAACAGAGGTCAAACATAAAGACTTTCTTTTATTCATGGTAATAGAAGGTAACATTGACTTATTTTTTTAAAAGCTGATCTGTGTCAGGGCAACTTTGCTCTCTCCTGTGTTACATGCTCTTAAACACTTGACTCTGAGGTTGCATTTGTGTTCTTGTGACCTAAGAGCTCAATTCTCAAGTATAAGTAGGTGCCAGAGCATCATAGGATGTGAGTGTAGGGTGGTGTTCAGGGAATTTTTAACTGCAAGAAGCAGGAATGTCCTCAGTGAAAAAGAGCAAAATGTGGGAATTTTGAGGATGTGGGAGCACTATTGGCTTCAGCTTATTAAAAGACCCTCAAACTGAAGATAAATCTGTCTTTGTCCTGGGATTTTTTGGACAAGCACAAACACAGGGAAAGGATAGTGGCCAAGAAACGTGCTGCAGGAGTGTGTCAAAAGTAGGTGTTTTATTAGTAAGCATGCTGCAAGGTCATACAGTCAGAAGTGGTTCTTTGCCTCCTTTCTTCTTTCTTCCCCCGCCCTAAATATAAATAGCAACTAATCTTATGGTGGAGATGGGTTTAATGGTGAATGTCAAGTTTTGGAGTAATACAGGTGCTCAAGTAGAGAATAGCATCCATGTGCTTAAGATCTTTAGAAAGGTTTAAAAAAAAGGTGTGAAAGAGGCTTTTGTAGTGTATTTATACCTGGTTATAGGAACACTTAAAAGTGATTTCTTCCTGTAATAGATTTAGTCCAGCTGAGTCATGGCCTCATACAGCATTTAGTTAAGACTGCCTCTAAAATAAGTGTCCAGTATATGTTAAGAAAAAAAATATGATCCTCTTGTAACTGCAAAATAAAAAGCAGGGCTTTTACAGCAGAAGATTTTCTGAAAAATGTGCTGAAGCTCTTCATTTGAATGGGAGCAGGAACATTTGTTTATAAGAATGAGGAGTTAAAGTCCATCAAGATAGTCCTCTTTGCTATGAGTTCACTGCCCAATTTGAATCTTAAGAGAATCATAGACAGACAGCGATCTCTTTAAATATGGGGTGAGCTGTTGAACATCGCAGAAAATCAAGAAGTGATGGTGATGCTGCTATTCGTGCTTACTGGAGGAAACTTATTACCTTTATTCCTACACGTCTAGTTATAGCAACTGGTGAAAAATCCAGTGCATTGTAGTATTCCTGAAGTGGTACTACAAGTAGACATTGATATTCTAAGTTGTGTCTAGCTATTGGCCTCCATGAGGGTTTGGCTCAGTGTTGTGGCTTTGCTGCCTCTTCACTTAGTCTGAGCTGGAATATTTAGTCCCAGAAGGGCTCTCATCTCCTTATGGGTGGAGCAGGTTGCCATCATAGCACTGTAAGGCCTTGTGACTGGCATCTGGCCTGATACAGGGAATAGTTTGGGCCATGCCAAATAAATACTCTTACATAAGTAAGCATAAAGTTACAGTGATGATCACATTTAGATGCCACCTATTCTTTATTGCTCTTCTGAGGTTCATTTGTTCTTCAAGATAAAATTACACATCCAGTATGAAGACAGTTGATGGCTGAAAATAAATCTGTTTGCATAACCTTTTACTGTTCTTTGTTGCAGCTCTCAAGTTCCACTTACAAATATAGGAGTGAGGAATTCAAGAGACAGTTTTCTCATCTGCCAGACTCGGAGAGACTCATAGTTGGTAAGAAGCAATCACAGCAAAAGTCCTTGTCTTCTGGCTGATGACTTCAACTTGCAGTCATGTCAAAGCATTTTGGGTTTTTTATGGCAAATTCTAACTACAGCTGATAACTTCCTATTCTCCTGTCTCTGAACTAGCTCAGATACTTTCAAGGAAAACCAACTCTTCTCCTCTACTGCCTGCTTTGTGAAAAGATAAGGGATGTTGTTTCTGAGACCCTGTTCACTAGGTAGATCATGCTTAGCAAAAACTTTCCCCCTATTCCTTGAAACTAACACCCTTGCCTGAGGCACCTTGGTTAATGTGGCTCCTGGGACTGAGTGACACGGTGGGTGGCTGTAATTTAAAAGACTATTTTTCAGATGCATGGGAGAGGAAAGAAGCAGGTGTCAGGGAAATATCAAGCTATGATGCATAACTTTTCTCAGCACTGAAATGTTCCTTTTGAGCTCCAGGTTGGTTTCACTTCACTGCAGAATCCAAAGAAGGCAAGCATGTAGCCCTACCTCCTTTGCATACAGTGATGCACTTTATTCCATCATTTATCACCTGCTTGTGTTATATTTGTGTAACAAATACACTGTATGTTTTCATACACAAGTGGCATTGTAATTGTTTAAAGTTCATCTCTCATTTTATGCAACTTCTAATGAAGTGAATATTGAGAGGCTGTTAGTGTATGCTTGCAGTGTGCAAGCAACAGGTCTGAAGCAGTTAAATCCCTGTGTCTTTTTCCAGCCTCAGGAGGCAGTTATCCTCTGAAATGCCTTCTGCATTTTTAAAATACTTCAGTAGGGAAGTAAAATGAAAGGAAAGAATATTACTTCAAAGCATTGTTTTGATGTTTCTCCTTACACTTGATTGATACAGAAAGCCATGGAGCAAACTCTGAAGCACAGTTTCAGAGAAGAGACTGCCTAGGATTTAGAGAAAGATGTAGTAATGGGTTAATCTCAATCTGTTCCATCAGAAGCAAAGCCACCACTTTTATGTAATTTTTTTTTACCTCGTAAAAAGCAGTGCTTCCTTTAAAGGACCTTTTGCATCTTCCAAGCAAGGAGGTCTTCCTTTGCTTGGTGCAGAGAAACTTGGTACAGGCTTTACAGTGCTCCAAGAAGCCATTGCTTGCTGCTGTTCATTAAAAGAATCATTACTGCTTCTGTTCTTAAATTAGCTGTTAAAAAGAAGCAACTATTCCACTGTTATGAGCACTGTATGTAAAGATTATATGAAATACTATTTTCTTAAAATGAAAAATTACTTTGACTGTCTAAATGGGCGCTTAAAGGAATGCCACTATAATTTGCCTGAAAATGTTGTTTTCAAGCAACATATTAAGTTACTGGTTTTGAAAACTTAGAGAAATGCTTATCTCTCTCTTTTGTTTTGGTATTTGCTTTGCTTGGTAGGTGGGTCAGAGTGGGGTTGCTCATCACTTGCTCAGTGATGACCTTTATAGGTCTGAATCCCTCTCTTAAAAACAAAAGTCAGATGCAAACTTCTTACTAATGCTCTCCTCAAGTTCTTAACCTCAAACTCCTGTTGGCCTTCCTCTCTCAGCATTTTAGTCTCTGACTGTTCTTTAAACATGCATTTACAACTTATTTGTGTAGGTTTAAGTTTATGTAGTTCTGTGTGTAGTTACAAGGGCTTGTAAACATGCCTCATTCTTGTTACGGGAAACTTTATTTCCACTTGATTATCTGAGGGGGAAAATGTTAGAGAATTTTAAAAATCATAATAAAAGCTTCTGTAAATGCAGACATAGCTTGAAGTTAGGATGTTGGGGACTCCTAAACTTCTTGATATTTGAACAAGAACCGTATTATCTTCTCGTGGTACACAAAATCAAAATTCAGGCTCAGATAATACCAGATACAGAGCTATTTGATATCTCTAAGAGTAAAATAACGAATATATTGCATTAATACATACATTCTGTGTATTTTCTGCACATTAGGCAGCCTTCTTTAGGTTGGAGCTTCCAAAAGAGGCCTGTCTTAATTATCTAGCAGCAGTACGTGTGAAAATTCCTTTTGTTTGAATCTTCAGGCTCTGAAATTGGGAAAGCTCTCTGAGATTTTTAAAAAGTGCAATCAAATCCTCTGCTCGTTCTTAATTAGCAGGTATCTGATGATGGGTAATTGCATTGTAGATGAAATCTGTTTCTCAATAGGGATGTTTTAGTCAGAGACAGTATCATAGAAATGACAGTCAACTTCTGGAAATATCCCCTGCCAGAAGAACTGGATAGCTTCAAGATGCCTGTTAGTGTCTCGCTCTGCTGATAGTTTTAGCTAGTGATAGGATCTGTTTAGCGGAAAACTATTATCTTACTACAACATATGAGCTACTGTTATGTAGGAGTACTATAAAACGTTTGTGTATTCTGTCATTTAGGGGCTTTGAAGTTTGACTAATGAATACTTCTCCCATGTACTCCTGGTCTTGCCTGACACCTCTTCTCTGAAAACCTCAGATAATGTGCAGGGCTTGATACATGGAGTGCTGTCCTCACAAGGATGTACCATCAGCTCTGGCTTTGGGCTGTTCCCAGAACAGTGGTCTGGATGCAAGCCAGTACAAGTCTGCCTTCGTAGACTTCTTAAGAGTGAAAGAAATGGCTTTTTATTGTATTGTAATAGCCCATCTCATTTGAGTTAAAAGATGGGGGTCAACTGTGCTGCAGTCAGTGGGTGAGTAACTTGTTCTTGCTCTCTGTACACAGATTACGCCTGTGCGCTCCAGAAGGATATCCTGCTGCAAGGACGCTTGTATCTCTCTGAAAACTGGCTCTGTTTCCACAGCAACATTTTCCGATGGGAGACCACAGTAAGATCTCTAAGCTCACTTGAATCCCACCTTTTCTTTGTCCTATCCTATCAGGATATAGGATTAGAGTCTCTCAAATCTTACCCTGTCAATCTCATGCTAGTAACTTTGGGCTGTGAAGAAAGAGCCTGCATCCCTGAGTGGAAATGCAGATCCATTCTCTGTGAAATAAGAATAGCAATGGAGGCATCTGAATGCTGAAGTAAGCCTGCTCAGTCAGTCATTCAGCATAGGAAGTTCAGGAATTATGCTAAAGCGGGCTTTTAACATTTCTGGATGACAATTGGCCTTTCTTTGCCATGCAGTGTTGTCCTATAAAGGAATATAACACATAATCTGCTGTAAGACCTGGGGCATGACATGGTATGTGGTGTTGCCCTATTCAGGAACTCTCCAGCATTGAACCTTACTTGACTTAGCCTCACATGTAAATATCAGCATCTAAGAACAGCAGAAGGGAATTGATAAATGAATTCTGTGAGTTCTCATATTGTAGTCTGTGACTCTTGAACAGTGTGAGCAAAGGTAGATATTTGTGATCTGTTGGCCCTTTATTTCTGTCAGATAAGGTTAATGAGTTAAAATTTTTCAGTCAGACAGTTGCTGCACCTGCTGTAGAACTGGCATGAAGCAGTGAATGAGAAAGGGAAGATAACTGAGCTAACAGGGGATGGACATGTCAAAATGTTCTGTGGGCTGTGAGACTGCTCATACCTTAAGTTGCCTAGTCCCTTAGACTTAAGTGCTCTGAAATACACAGGACAAACAACAAACAGCTTGTGTTTTTAAGACAGCGAGGGGCTGTGGAAATTCTTAACTGAAAACCAAGCTTACTTTTGTCAGATGGATATGATGATTGAATATTTCTTGTTTTAGATGTTAAATTAATTTATAAAATAAACTTTTTGGAATTATACCCTTGAATATATAAACCACTCAAAGACTGATTGGATTTTTTTTTTTTTTAGCCAAAACAGCATACATTCTGGTAACCTGTTTCTGCCTGTCTAGCAGAGTGATATCTTCAGCAATACCTTTAGGCAATCTGAGCTCCACAGCTGCAATGGTAGAGCCAAGTTTGGGGCCTCATTAGCAGGCTGTGTTGTTGTAAAGGGGGAGGGAGTAAGTGGAGAACCTTCTGCTCACTGAGGAAAAAACAAGATAGAGCTGTATGTTCCTCCTTTCTCTAAGCTGAATGGCAGCACAGCCTTATATTCAAGAGAAGAGGGGGTAGGCTGGAAGGAAATGGCTTGTTGCAGCCAGTTAGGCCATGTTCTTCAAAACAGAAACATTTCAACTACTAATACACAAGCCAAACGTGCCTAGGCAGGAAGAATTTCTTGCAGTGACTAGACTGCAAATAAAACTCTGAAAATGGACTATATTGTAAACTTCTGTGAGATAACACAGTCTATTATCTGATCTCTCTCATCTATGTCCTGCTTTTAGCATTCTGATTGGGATTGACTTTCAGATCTGTGATTTGTATTTGGTTGAGATTGTGGTGTGTGGCTGGAGGAGCGGAAGAAAAGAACGAACCACTTACTTCCCTGGTCCTAATGTGAAAGAAGAGATGACTCTTAAGTCACCTCAGCTTCTACTTTGAAATGCTTGCTGTTAAAGCAGCAAGTGCAGACAGTAATTGCCTTTGTGATCTTATCTGAACTGCATCCCAGGGTTTGGGGTTAGTTTGAGTTCCTCTTGCATGTTCTGTAACTTCTAGCTTTTTAGTCATAAGTTATTTTTAATATGTCTTACTAAATGTGTTTCTGCTTAGATTTCTATTGCTTTGAAGGATATCACTTTCATGACAAAGGAGAAGACTGCTCGTCTCATTCCAAATGCCATACAAATAGCAACAAAAGGAGAGAAGGTGAAAGTCTGTTTTTAAATATGTTCTTGCTAAATGATAGAGTCCAGAACACAGCACTTGTTGTAGTCTATATTTGCATAAGTAACTTCCCTGTCGAATACTTAAATGTGATTGGGAGTAGAAGGCAGACTTTGTGCATGTGCATATTGGCTTGATAATTCAACTCCAGTTTGATTGCAGAATCCCATAGTGGTGTTGATACAGTAACCAGAAAGTAAGAGTTTATCTCTCCTATTCAGAGGAAATCTATTTGAAAACTAAAATTCAAGGCATGAATTCAGAATATCTATTCTTCATACTGTAAAAATATCAAAGTCACTGGATTTCAAGTGCTCCTGGAAAAAAACTACTGAAAACAAAAGGACTGCTGTCATGGAGAAATTTACCCCAGAACATGTACTGGGAAATGAAGTTTTTGAGTGTGTATTTGAAAAACTGACAAGCATGATGCAGAGTCTTCTTATGTGCAACACACTTTGTGATTAGTTCTTCTATAAATGCCTTGAAAGTAATAATTCTTGGCAAAGAACAGAAAATAGCTTTCCACAGTGAACCTGGAGCTGTTCTTTGTGAAGGAACTGTGATTCTTCATATTTGGCTGTTCCCTCTCAATTTATCCAGTATTAACTTTCATCAACAAGGAAGATAGACCTCTTTGCTAAAAACTCCCAACTTCCAATGGGAAAGATTTTAATACTGCAAATGATGCATATAATTTGATCTCCTATTTTAATTATTTTAATTTTACATCATCTTGTGTGAGAATGTTAGTAAAAGGCATATGTGGCAGAAGATTGGAAATAGCTGCGGCCTGTAAGAAACAGCCATATGCATTTTTGATTTGTTCAACCTCCTATTTGCAAGTGGGGGAAGAATTTAAGTGTGTAATTAGTTGAGGAGGAGCTCTTCCTTAATGCCAAGCACAGTCACATGGCCAGAACAGCAAGTGTCTTTAGATACTGTGTGGATGTTGGGGAACATACTGAAAGTGATACAAAGTGTGGAACATGAGGAATATGACCTCAGGTTTGTTGAACGTGAAAGGAGGCATGCTGTTACTGATAACCTTGGGGTATTCAAGATACAAGGAAGCATTCTGGGACTCTTAAAAATAGTAGCTACATGTGAGCTTATTTTTTTACCTTTTTTTTTTCTGCAGTTTTTCTTTACATCATTCAGTGCAAGAGACAGAAGCTACCTCAGTATCTTCCGTTTGTGGCAGAATGTGTTGCTGGATAAGGTGAGCTTGTCTGCATCAGTACCTGTGGTTAAGCAACCAAAGAATCTTTTTCTAATGTAGGCAGATGTGCCTCTGGAGAATAAGAGACTTGAAGTTAGCTTTTCCCTTCTGACTTAGAATTCTAATCTGATGTTCTGCTTTGGTTCCTTGTACTTTAGATCACAGATGAAATTCTTACCCTTTCCTTCTCAGACTGCCACCTACAAGTCTGCTGTTGAAGGAGCATTTTGTCTTTGCATATAGGGTGCATGCTTCTCTTCACTACCAGCTCTAGCATATGTTACTAAATTGATATGCATTTGCTTTGCATTTTCTATGCCTAATTTGTGATCAAAAAAGCAAGAGGTTTTCTCAGTGAAAACTTTCAAGGAAAAAGGCCAAAACTCCTTCTCAGATAAGTTAGCTGAACTTTTGCCAGCCAACTCATTACAACTCTGCTGACCTTGAATAAATGCAACAAAGGCAGGCTGTATGATATGGAAGTGTATTTTGGCAACTTTGGCTAGTTAGCTAGATTTATATTGCAATTTGTGGATACTTAAGCTAATCTTCTTACTAAAAATGGACTGACACTTTTGCAGAACATCACTGTAAGAAAGACAATTTTTGTAAACTAATTCCTTCCTGTTTATGGCTCTCATTGTTTAAATATTTTAACACAGTTGCAATTACACACTAAAATATCCATATATAACGCTGCAATGAGCTCCAAAGGTTTAAAGCTGTTGTGCTACTTACACATAGTAGCTACACTTTTTTTTTTGTTAGATGAATTTTAGGGCAGACTAGAGGCACTTTTTGTCAAAACAAAAGCTGAAAGTAAAGGGAAGTGCTATTTAAGGCAAAACCAATGTTTCTTGCAAATCTCCTGTCCCTCAAATCAAATACTATGTAATTGTGACTTCATAACCATCTTGTCTTGAATCCAGGCACAATGTACTACGTTACCTGTTGACTGGAATGTGCAACTGGAAGTAACCTTGCTTTCTTTCATTGGGCAGAATTTGTCAGAATGGGCACTTAGGTTATTCAGTTAATTAGTTTGTGGTCCTGGAGGGTCAATCTATGGACATTCAGGCATACAAACCTACTCTAGGGCTGGAACAGAGGTAACAAGCTTTGTACAGTTCAGTATTAGTTTTTCTTGTGTGTTTCTACTCTGTGAGACTGAAATGAGTGTCACATTAGGATCAGTTTTTCATTTTAGAGCAGTAGCTAAAGGATAGATAAGAAAGCAGGAGGCATGACCTGCATGCAAGAGGAGATGAATTAAGCCAGCAGGTTTTAGGAACCGGTGCATTTGAGTAGCTTGGGAGCTATCCTTATTATTTCTATCAAATCTTGCCTTTGGCTTGCTTGCATCCTCACTGAAGTATGTTAAAAAAGATAATTCTGTTTATGAGAATTTCTGCTTGGGGTTCTCAGCTGTAAAATGGAGCACTGTCATGAGGTGTACGTAGGGCTTTTTAATGTAATACGTTTGGAACTATTATTGAAACAGGATTTCTGTTAGGTTGAGCTCCTATGTCTGCAATGTATTAATGACTTCTGATTCTCTGCTAGAGTGTGTTTGAGTCACCTGTCAGCCTTCTTTATGATATTCTTTACTAGATCAAGCTGTAGAGGGGCACTGTGGAGTAGAAATTGAAGTTGCTAGAGCTGGATCCATTGACTCCACTACAATGGCAGCAGTCTACTGAACTAATACTGAAAGAGAGCCCTTGCTGTTTTCTCCCCACCACCCCAATGTCAGGAACAGCATACATTTGGAAAATCTCATACACCTGAGGCCCTGCCATGGTATGCAGTGCCTGAGTATGTGAAGCTTGGTGTTCCTGATCAAATGGATGCCATCAGAATTTGTAAGGCTTTTGACAAAAAACAAATCTCACTCTGGAACCAGTTCCAAAAGGAGCTGGTTTTAATGTTTCCTCTGCAAATAGCTAAATGTTTTAAAGCCTGTGAATAGCTTGGTATAATCTGGAGCATATCTGCTAGACCTGGAGATGACACCCAACTGTTAAATTATGAAATAACGTAATTCTGTTGTCATCAGAAGTATAACTCTGACTGTAGATGTCACAGTGCTGGTTTGCGCCACCTGATGGTGAATAATCCCCAGTTTTCAGGATTTGGATCCAGGGGACTGGAATTGCATTTGCTTCAAATCATGTCTGTGCAGAGGTAATTTTTAGTGACTGGTCTCTTCAACACTTCCTGGGCATAGATTTCCTGCAGTGAGGTCTCACCTCTGAAGAGTGACCTGTCTGCTTTACCTGATAGACCTGAAGCTTTCACCACCTGTAGAACTTCTCGGTGGGGTCAGCCTCATCCCCTTTCCCAGATCTCCATCTGGTGGCCGTTCTGCCTTGTACCTCCCAAGTACTGTGTGTCCTGGATGGTTGAACAAGTAGTCCTTTGGCAAGTCTGCCTTTCTTTCAGAAATGACTTGCTCTGTGCAAGGAAACCAGTAAATGGTTACATGCTCTTCTGTGCCCAAACTTATTCGTCGGTCAAGACACTCTCCCCCAACTTTGCACCACTGTTCTGACAGGACTCCTGGTCCCCTTTAGCTGAGTTATAATTCTCTAGCTCATAACTTCTTCAGACCTTGCTCAGAATACACTACAGTGTGTTTGGTGCCCTTCAACTTTAGTTCCTCTGCGAATCAGTGGGTACTTTCCTCTTAAGATGGGCCTTTCTTAGGTTTCTTATTCTTTAAACGTCCATGTAAAGACTCTTTTCTTTGAAGGAAAATTCCACTTTTTTTTTTTCCCTGTCCCTGTTGCAAAATGTGTGCAGTGTGAGTCTTGCAGGCTTTTACCTTGCCATTGTTTTTTAAATGATCCAGCATCATGGAAAATAAGGAATCATTAATGCAGGTCTGGAAGAGACATGACACCGGTCTTGATAAAACAGATAGCTGCTTCCACATCCACTGCAGCTTTCAATAATACATCAGTTTATAAAATCAGCCAAAAATCCTGTTTTGCAGTGGGCTGTTGAGATTGGTACAAGTAGTTTATTCATGGCTGCTATTGACAATAAGAGCAGTGCCATTTACAGTTTTGCTTTATTTTCCTAAACCTTATGGGTGTCAAATATCCCTCAAGTTTAAGGGAGAAGGAACAAATTAAAATGTAATTAGGCAGGTCATTCAAATCCCAAACAAACACAGCACTCCTTATTTCTAATGGAACAAGATCTTAACTTAATCGGTCTCAATTCCCATGAGTCCTCTTCCTTAGAGTTGGATTTATTTTCCTATTGTTCTTCTTATGCTTTGCTGGGTAGAGATTTGCACCTGTCTCCGGAGACATTGTAATAGGTAAGTCTAGAGGTGTGAGAAGGGACCAGAATTTCTGATCAGCTGGGCTTCTTGTGGCAAACATCTACCAGGACAGCAGTTCTGCCTTCCCCAGCAGTTTCTCAGGGAAGGTTGTGAAAAGAGAGATGCTTATTTGCACTTTTGTGTACAACCAGATTAATTTTAGAGATGAAAGACGGCTTGGTTTGATTCTGAGCTTCATGTTTTGGGCAATTAGAGGGAGTGTTTGCTGTTTCCCTCCCCTGTTCTGCAAACAATCAGAGTTCTGTATCAGAGTTGCCAGGCAGGAGTGTGGTGTGTGGTGGGGGTTGTCTCTTGAGTCAACCTGTATGCCATGTCTTGTTCTTATTTCTGCATTTGTCCATAGAGGGTAAAAATCAGCAGCTTTGCTTCTGTCAGTGGTATTCTCTAGTATTGCTTGTGCCATGACACCTCTTTGTCTGGCATGAAGCAAAGTATTGATGATCTATGCTCTGGTTGAAAACACAAAAGTGTATCCCAGCTGTTTCTTGTAGCCTTTGTTTTTGTGTACAAAGAGAACTGAGGAAAAACCAAGTACAGACCATCACCTTGAATGGGCAAAGTAATTCATGTTCAGATTTAGCTTTTCAAGCTTCAGAGCTTCTCTAAGCCATCCTCTCAGAAGCAGAAGTCTGACCCAGAAAATTTATGCCCTTCTTTGCTTTCAGAACTGACTCTTTCTGATACAATAAAGGAAGTCTCGTTTGATCTTGGCTTGTGACCATTAAGAACTTATTATATCTAGCTGAGTTAGGAATAATTGACCGGAGTGCAAGAATCTTCTTTTAGAAGCAGAAGTTGATAACACTGGCTTTACAAAACAACAGGAAACAGCTTTATGGATTCCTTTATAGAAGCTGAAAGGCTTCTCTGCTTTCCTCAAACTACTGAGCTGACTGTACAAGGGCAGTCTGATTCGCCCATAAGCAGAACATACCAGTGAATTTAATTAGCAACATTACCTCTGTCCCATTATGTCTGGAAATCAAGGCATTGGCGATACTGGGCAACAGAAATGAAAATGGCTTTGTTTCTGTCATTTGATTCCTGGTTGGAAGGTGTGCTAGCTAAAGATACACCTTAGTCATATTTTGAAACCGTGTAATGGCTGCCCCTGTTTTTTGGCCATTTAGTAAGAACAGCTCTAGGTAGTTGTTTGTGGTTATGAGTTTATTGCTCCAAAAGACAGCGTGCCTGGGGAAAGTAAGGCCAGCTGTAAGTGCAGGCACGTGTTTCAGCAGTGCATTGCTCTGTAGAACAAACCCCCGTGCAGGGGAAAGCTGGCATAAGCTGCTATGACCCTTGCTTTTATAGCTGTGGGTTTTGTGTTTTAATGTTTACTTTGCCCTCGCTAGGATTAAATACCTTGAAACTGATCTCTTCCATTAGGGCGCTTGTTGCCAGCTGCTTTCTGAAAACCCCGAAACCGTGTTGTGCTGGAAAATACCCGAGGGAAAAACCCTCCCTCGTCCCCCATTAGGGCTGTGTTTGCCCCGGCGCTCGGCGAGAGCGGCTCCCATGCGATGCGATGCGGCGCGGAGGTCCCGCAGCTGGGGCGAGGGGGGCAGCGGGACCCCCGTGGGGCCCCCGGCTCGGCGGCGATGGCCGGGATTGCCCCGGGCCGGCAGCAGCAGCCGGGGAAGGCGCTGTCCCGGCGCGGNGCTCCCGGCGGGACCGGGGCTGTGCCGGGAGCGGCGCTGCCCAGCGGGATGCGCCAGGTGGGTCGCGGAGCGGGACGGGGAGAGCGGGCGGTGAGTGCCGGCAGCCCGGGGAGCGCCGGGGCGGCTGTGGGCGCGCACTGACATCCCGCGTGCGGGTCGGCTCCGCTGTGTCTGTCTAAAATTGCGCGTACTGTAACACTCTACAGGTGAAGCAAGCGGGTGGAGAGGATCGTTTAGAGGCCCTTTAAATAATGCATGGGTATTTAATGTCATCATTTCATGCAAATAGTAAGCACTACTTGTGTTACTGCCTCATTAGCACAGTCCTGTTCCCTTGATCAATATGGATGGTGGCCGAGGCACATTTTCCAGTGTGGTGTCTACTGTTTTAAGATTGCTAGTATTGCTCTCTGAGCTCTGTTAAATACCAAAACCTTTATTTCCTTTCTTTCTCTTTTTTTATTGCCCCTCCCTGCAACCCTTTATGGCCGAGGTGGACTTTGAAACTCATTGCTTACTTTGCAGATATGAGTGTGTTTTACTACTTTCACCTCCAAGCCTTCCTGACGATTTAAGAGAACTTAAATATGTCCTGGTAGCTGTGGTAATTCATGGAGCAGGATAGAGATATTGTAGAGAGGGAGAAGACTTAGCTAGTGGTGAATCAAGGTAATCCTGAAGAAAAGCAACTGTTTTTCATAAGGAGGGTGCTGGTGGTTACACAGTGAGGACTCCTTGTCCCACTTTGCCAAAGTGGACAGTTGGCTGACCTAGACACCAGTGTAGTGGCTGAAAGGCTAGCCTCGTACAATTTGTAAAGTACTCTGAGCATCCTCAGGAAACAGGCAGGTATCTATTAAGCAGTTTGTTCAGGATCAAAGAGAGACTTACTGATCTTGTTCCATATTGAGTGAAATTCAAGAGGGAAGTACCTTGAAGGTATCTCTGAAAATCTTGGTAACATGTGAAGAAGCAAGTAGTGGCTACAAGTGTGTATTTCTTTAAAATGACGATTTTTCTCACACCTGGTGTTACTGGTTGAACAGCAGTGGGTTGGGAGTATGGAGTAGACAGGAGTACAGTTGCCCAAAATGCTGAAACCCAATCTCGGAACGTGATGCCTGAATGCTTTCGATCCTTGTCAGAATTGAGGTTAAAGGCTGTGGTGTAATTCAAACTTGTTGCTGTTTTTCCTCCAGTGCCTTACTGTGCCATACCGTGGTTCTTGACTAGCTCGCTTTGTTTCAGAGGCTGACCAAGCAGGAATTCTGGCAGCTGGTGCACCAGAGCTATGGCTCTGAGCTGGGCCTGAACAGCGAGGAGATGGAGAGCTTCCACTCATCGTCTGAGGACAACGGGCAGTCTCGGTAAGGAGAGGCTGTACAGCCTAGTGAAACACCTGGGGAGGAGCAGTGTCCTCTTGCTTAGAAGCTCTGTTTCTAAAGAGCTGCTGTAGCCTTACCAGAAAGGTTAAGCCTGTAGAAAAAGGGTGCCGAGGTCTGAACTGCATAGACTGAGTGTGCATAAAAACTTAACTGAGTGAATTTTCTGAAGCAGTAGCAGTGCAGCTGAGACCCCTTAGAAGAGGAGAGAGGAAGACCTTGTTCTCCCTGGATCTGCTTGGGGATCAGCATAGCGTAGCTTAAATAGCAGCCTTTTCGCATGATGGTGCCTAGTCAGCACCTGTATGCCCTTCAACAGTTTGGAAGGTTTGAATAGAGTGGAGCTGTGTTATGGTTCAGGCACTTTTTTCTTCCCCTCCTCTGTGGAGAAATACTTGTTTTGCCTTGTTCTCCTGATATCTGAGGTCTTAGCTTATTTTTGTATTGTCCTCAGCTTGAATTAAGAAACAGGAATAATAATGTAATAAGCTGGAATAATTGTGATAATAGTGATGTGGTTTTTAAAAAGAGTTGCCTTGATTTTTTTTTGAACAAATGTGAACTGATTTATGACCTGCCAGTGTCAATCTAATAACAGCACTTTACATATCTCTATGTAAATAAGCATGACTACAAAACTGAGCAATGTAATTTGTCTCTTCAATCCTGTGTTACCTGAGTATGTTTCTGAGAATAATACCTTCAGTTCATTGCAGGCTTTGAAAGATGTCCTATTAAATATTTTCTCATTATCTTTTTTGGTTGGTTGGTTGGTTTTTGTTTCGGGCTTGCTTGGGTTTTTTGTTGGTTTTGTTATGTTTTGGGTTTTTTCTGTTAAAAAGTCACAACTTTGCAACTTCAGAATAAGGGATGCAGGAAAAAAATTATTTTCTGACGCTTTCTTAAAACATTTTCTTTCTAAATTAGTTATAATCTATATCTGTTTCCTCATTTCCCACAGCACTCACTTTCTCTTTGATTCACCAGTGCTTGGTTTTATTAACCTTATGATCAGAAGCTGAATCTTCTGAGAGGTGGCTGGAATGAGGAAAATGGCTTGACATTATTGAGCTTGGTGTGCGAAGAAATGAATTGGTAGTTTTTAAGGTTATCTGAACAGCCATGTTTTGAATGCAAAAATTACACAAGATGCTTGCTCGAATTTCTCAGCACTTATATCTCCAAGGATATCTTCCTTTTTGCTTTGGACAGATCCAGCATTTGTGATGATTCTGGAGAAAGGGATGAAAAACTACCCAAAACGATTGGTTTAGTTCATGAGCCCACGCTTCAAACAGAAGGAGAGTCACTCAACAGACACATGCTGCCAGGAGTAAGTGCTGACACAGCCTTTCTTGCTGTTTGTAGCTGATACACAAGTTAAGCAGATATGCTTATCTGTAAGCATAGGATGAATGGAGATTGTAACTTCTAAAGAAGTCTTTGAGAAGTCAAGAATGTTTCTTAAATTTGAAAATGAGCGAAGTTCTGTTGGTGTGAGCTTCAGCAATGCTCTCTCACTAATTTGCAGCACAACCTGGCTAGAACGCTGAGGCTTATGCCCTGGTCTGGTTTTTGTTTTTCCTTTAAAAACAAAATTACCTGCTTTTTCTTATCCAGTTCCCAAGGACACCGTGTTTGTTTTTTATCTAAGTGCCTTTTGAAAGTAATTCCTTGTTCACTTCCAATGCTTTCTTGCTTGTGCTATTAGTCATTTGAAAGGATCTCCTCTTATGTTACTATCTCTCCTATACATAAGGTATGTTAGAGGATATCCTTGTTATCCTTGCCCTCAAAGGTCGGTTAGTCTGCTGTTGTGAATATATGAAACCTTTTTTTATTGAAATCTGTGGAAATGCTTCAGAAGGAAGGGGGAAACCCCCACACTTGCTATAATAAGGATGAATTTTACCTTAATGCCTTGAGTTAGTACAGCTGAACAAGCATGAATGCCTCACTCGTGTTCATTCATGTTGTATGAATTTGTGAACCTGTTTGGCTGGTGGGGACAGCAAGTGCATTAGTAGTGACATCTGAGATGGGCACAGTGTCTACCACTGTTACTGGGACCCCTGTGTGCAGCTGTAGTCCTAAAAAGTTGCAGATATTTCCTCTTTGGGTTATTAGATATCCCAAAGAGCTTGGAAAAGAAAATAAACCACTAATGCATTTTTCATAAAGTTTACTAGGGCTGGGTACCTAATTGCCGGTTTTGCTTTGGAGAATTTGGGGAAGGAAGAAAGGAGATTTTTGTAATAGTTTTTACTACCCTATAAATCTTCTGATTTTTGTCTCTTGCTAAAAGTGATCTGGAGGTTAAGTAGGGTGTGAATAGTTTTGCCAAAATCCAAGTTAATGGCTAGAGACTCATATCCAGCAAACAATATTGGTATTTCTCAGATGTTAAAAGCTTAGTTACTTGAGTGATGGGTATTCCTCATGGAAACCCTAGCAGTATAAAACAAGATTTTTGGAGAGTTTTAAGGGAGGCATGAGAGGACTGAGGATGCTGCTGGAATTTGGGCTGTTTGGGATAACTAAAAATCTACACAGGTAGCCTTAGTTTGGACTTGTAAGTCTTATTTGCACAAGAACAAGCTATTTAAAAATAATTGCTGTGCCTGGAAAAAGAAGCCACACCCAGAGATGTCTCTTGCAGGTGGTAAATCTAATCGTGCATCTTGGTAAGGAGGAATGCCTGGGGATTTAGTCTGTAAAAATGCCAGGATTCTCCCTTGAATAAACTGCCTCTGAAAAGTCTTTTAATTATAGTGTAAAAGTGCAATCTTAATAAATGTGTAACTAAACTGTTTTAGTTTACTGTTTCAGTAAACTAAATGCACAATGTTTTTGTTTAGCTGTATGTGTCACTTGGCATTACTCAAGAATGTCCATGCTCTCTCCACAGCCCCAGGATTGCAGCATATTTTGTAGAACCACAAGGGCAATAGGAGGAGGCAGTAGTGCTTAGAATGTATTTCTCAGAAGTCATCACAGTGATGAAACGAAGCACACTTAACCACCTTCCAAAGACTGGAGAGAAACAGGCTTAAACTCCCCTTTACTGCTCTGATAGATAGACAAAGTCCCAAAACTCTTCTAAGAGGAAGATCTGAATAGTGGAGGGGTTGGATCTTGTATTTGGCCCATCTTGAAAAAAATGTTGTTAATGGCTGTCTGTAGTTGATTGAGGAAAGTCTGTGTGGAACACCAGTCATGGCTCATCTTCCTCTCAGTATCTGTGAATGTGGGAGCCACCTTGTTGCCTGTTTTTGCAACCATCATCTTCCCTCCACCCCTTGTAGGGAGGCCTTCCAGTCCCAGAGCTTGCTGTTCACAGGCTAGAAACCAAAAAAGCCTTGGCACTGAGCTTAGCAATACTGGACTAGCTCAGGAGATAAATGTACAATAGGGGAGAAATTATACGTCTTTAATTCCAGCTGACAGATCTTAAAATCTTTACTCTTTAGTATGAAAAAACCCCAAACAAACACAAACCAACCCAAACCCCCATGAAATCCGTGTTAAACTCAACCAGTTATTCTGAAAGCCCCAGCTTGAATCCCTTCTTCCATGACATCGTGAGAAGCTTTGTTTTCTAGGAGCTGTTGCTTTTGTCTTCTGACTTGAGCCTGACTCTCCTGCTCTGCTCATGGCATAGTGGGCTGCTCTTATGCTGCTGGTGGGAACTCCACTTGTTCACTAGATCTCTAATTGTTGTCAAAATGCTGTGAGAGTTCCTTGAGTTTATGCTGGATCAGTGTGTCAATTTTTAGGCTGTTCTATCGCAAGTAGCTCCTTTTTGACTTCCATCTGTATTGGCAGAGTATTTTGACATTTAATGTTGGTTCTGTCCTAGATCCTGTTGTGTGACTGAGTATAACTTACATGGCAGCTCCTCTCAATAGGAGCATTTGTTAACTGATCTGTTTTTCTGATTCAGTCTTGCTTTTTAATTTTTTGATCTTGAAGGAGTATTTTTGTCTGCTTGTACTGCAGTCAGATTGATGCCTGTCTCTGTTTTCCAGCCACCTACCTCTTCCTAATGGCCCTTGGTTGCACAAAAAAAGTAACAGGTTTTTATTTTGAAAAAAACCAAGGAGGACAGGAAGTACATGATGACTGTTCAAGCAGCAGATGCTCTTGCTTTCTTGAGTCAGTGCTGAATAATCTTTAGAGATGATGGTTTTGCAGATGAATCAGAACAGCTCAGTTGAGAAGGCCTGATGATGTTTACTATGGTCCATGCACTGCTCTTCCGGGGACTATACTGCTCTTGATCCCAGGTGTTCCACTGGCAGCAGTGGGGCCTTGAGGAGAGGTTTAGAGTGAAAACTGATTCAAAGCTTTTTGGGTGGCATTTTGAGATACACAGACTTTGTCCATACAGTTTCCCTGGAGATTTACTTCTTTAAGTGTGCAGTGGCACAGATGCTTAGCTGACAGTTCTTGTTCAAGGTTAAGAGCTGCATCATTGATTCAGTGGCTGATGTTCTGGGGGATTTCCTTTCTGCTTATATATTGGAGATGGCAAATGATACTCCATTGCTTTGTTTCTGAGAAGCAACATTTTACAGGTAGGATGGCTCTAGACAGTATTTTAAAACTTCTTTTTTCAAAGGGTGATGGAGTCCTACAAAATAAGAACTTTTCAAATATGTGATTGGGATAATCTAATCTTGCTGAAAGAGGAATGCCCTACCTGTTTCATTGTGCTTCCCCTCTCGGTTGTTGGACCCTTGCTAAACTGTTAGGAAAAGACTAACCTGATGAATACAAAGTAAATGTATGTTAGGTTAATGGATTTATAAATGCAAATGTTGAAGCAGGGAAGGGGCCGAAACTGTGTGGATGGGTGCAAGGGGACTGTCTTTTTTTAAGGCAGCTCTTGGTACTAACGGTACATATAAATAAGTCTGTTCCTTGTTACCAGGGTTTAGTAAAATATTTAAATAAAGGGAAGAGAGGTTGGCTGGAGTAGAGGAACAAGGGAGAAATTAGTGCTTGACTGTGTGGTAATTGAGTAGATAGAACTTGTGGCTTTCTTTGGCTGTCTTTTTTTTTTTTAAGTAACTTCCTCTTGGTTTTGGGTTTTTGTTTTGGTTTTTTTTTTCAATGGTCTCTGATTACTGATTTTTTTTTTTTTTTTAACTCTTGGTTGTTTCAGGTGGAGGAGTCCCCAAGTGAGAAGCAAATAAAGAGCCCTCTTCCATCTTCAGAAAGAAAACCTGCTAAGCTAGTTAGGAGCAGGTCTTTAGAAAAGTCCTTGGACCTTAATGAGAATGAAAATCTTTCAGAGAAGAGCAGTGCCTCAGATAGTGAAGAAGGTAAATCTCTTAACAGCTGGGATCTCTAAGACAACATGACTTTGTTGTTCCGTCTCATTTGTGGAGAAAGTTAGAGAACTTCCTGATCTTATGAAACTCGTTTGCTTATTTGTTTCACAGAATTGCAGCAAAAAGTTGTTATTTTTTTTAATCTAAGTTTCTGTGGGGAAAAAAGTTGTTGAGTGTTTAGAATGAAAAAAACAAATTGTGGTTTTTCTCTTTTGGTGGGTAGAGAGTTGCTAACAGCTTAAACTAAAGAAAGTTTCTTGACAGTGGGGTGGTGTTAACTTCAAAGATGTCTCTTTCCGTCCTTTGCATTTCTTGGAAACTGAGGGAAAACATTTCAGACTGTTGTTAAGTTTCTGGAAGATTCTCCCAACTCCCCCTTTACACTTCTACTTTCTTAAGGCTTATGGGCTTCATTGTTACTGGTGGTGTAAGGTGAGGAACTTACTGAAAGCCCAGGGAAGACAACTTCCCAGCTTTCAGGAGAGTATTGTGCATATTCTGAATCTGATCTGATGATGAAAAACCTTAATGGATATCTTGCAGCAGATTACACTCTCTGTGCAAACAGTGTCTTAATGGATCGTAATATACCAACCTCGTAACTCATATCTCATTACCCAGTACAAGATAGAAGAAACTCAGACACCTGGATGACAGACTTGTGCTGAGGTCTGTGGGTGCTTGTCCTGTGGTCCCACAGTAGCCCCTGACAAGTTCTCACTTTCTGTGGTGAGCTTTTCACTTACCCTGGGGAAGTTTTCTGTGCCAAAGGGCTGTAGTTGTTCAGACAGCTCACTGAGCTTTGGTGGATATTCTGTAATACCTGAATCTTAGATTCTGTAAATGCCTTTAAAGCGAAGTGTGCACAACCTGCATTGGTTCCAAGGTTATATGGTGGTGAGCAAATGAAAGACAGAAAGCCCAACAGTAGTACTGTGCTCAGTAGCAGCTGTGTATTTCTTTCATGTGCAAAGAAAACTTCATCACTTGTTGGCAAGAAATGGAACAGTTCAGTTAATTGAGACCAGTTCTTAATCTCACTGAGAAATTTTGTATCTTGTCATTTCAGAGTTGACAACTAAAGTTGTTTGCAGGTGACTTTATGTGGGGATCATTGGGGTGTCCAGGAAAGTTTTCAGAGTTAGGGGTTGAATTGGCTGCCTTCAAGTTGTGACTTTTGCCTGGGGATATACTTTATATTCAATTAACTTTGCTTTTGCTCCCCCACAGTGCTTCTGTGTTGGGTTGAGTTCAGATTCAACTCAATGCATGTCAGGCATTATAATTTTTGTGACTATACCTACTTGAACAGGCTGTTGTTTATGCCATACTCCTACACACTTAACAAGTTTCACAAATGAATTTACTCTTTCGCAGGTGTACCTTTTAGAGCAGCAGAAAGTTTTGGCCTTTGAATGTTTTATATATTTTTTGCAACTTTCCTATCTTCCTATTACCACATCTCTCTTCTGTCTATGGATTTTATTTTTTATGGCAAAGGTCTCCAGTGAAACTGGTTAAAAAGTAGTCCTGTTGTCTTTCCTGCTGCTAGTTGCCTAAACCATAGCAGTAAATATTCCCTGCCTCCTAATGCCTGCATTAGTGATGTTGAATAAACAGAGCATATTAAACTGGGGATGTCTCTTTAATAAAAAGACAACTGACTTCATGCTGCTTTTATTTCTCTTCCCTTCCCCAAGACTAGTTGGTTTTTTTTTTTATTCAGAGCAGGATTTTCTAGACTCACAACATTAATCTTTTCTCTCAGAATCTTCATGCTTAGAATTTTTTTCTTCTGTTTCTCTGTCTGTTTTCTGTTGCAGTTGCCCCACACTCTTACAAGGTGAATTCCTTCACGCAAACGAAACTAGCTTTCCTACATGGCAAAGGTTTACCCATGCGATTAATTTCTCTTGTGTCCTCTGGCTCATACTCAGGCTGCCCATGGAGGTGTCCTGGCAAATAAGGTGAGGGGCAAGCTCAAGACTGTTGTTCTTCACAACATTAATTCCCTTGTCCTAAGCAGTTCTCACCTTGGGGATGGGGGGTCTGCATCCCACTGTGCACCACTGGCCTATTGACCTGCATCTTGGTGTTTTTGTCCAGTTTTATAAATCATAGTACAAATCCTGAGCCATGACAAACTTTTGGCTAAGCTAAACATTAGTATCTTTGGCCTTAATTCTGAATTTCAGAAAACAGATTTTAGTTCGAGCATAGAATACATATTTCCAATACAGGGCCCAAGAGATCTTTTTAATTTCCTCAAATGACTCTTTAGTATATAGGGTAGTTTGTTTCTTTGTTTTCAATGACCATGTTCAGCAGCATGAAATACTTCAAATAAAGAAGGGGGAAGCAGGATATTGGAAAAGCAGGCTTTTCTATTAGAAGGCTTTACTGTGTACAGGGAGATGATACATTTCTGCTGTCTTTGTGTATTGTGACAGACTTACTGTGTTGTTTCTGTGTGTACTAATAACTACGTTAAATGTGTGACGTGCAGGAGACCATAACTGCCTGTACCGTGGTGCTACAGCAGAGGCTTGACTTTGCTTGCAGATAGTGGTATATAGGGCATACAGTGTTTGAAATACAGGATAGTTGAAATTAGGTTCAGCCCTGTGTTAGTTGTCCTCCTCCCCACCCCAATATGAAATTTTGGGTATATGGTGTATGTGAGGAAGAGTAGCTCTGTTACCTTGTTGACATTTTAATCAAAATATTGAAAGGATGTATTTTGTTGGGAAAAAAAAAAATTATTTACTTTGGGTTTTGGAGGACGTTTGTTTGAGTCACCTGAAGGCAAAAGGTTGCAGGGATTTTTTTATCTTCTGAACTGGAAAAAGCTAGCATTGTGACAATACTCATGCAGTAGCTCCCCAGGTTAATTCTGTACTTAGTCTTTAAAGTATAGGAGAGTTCTCTGGAAATGGGTAATACTGCTGATACAGTCTTTGAATAGATGATGTCTGGAACACATTCACTTCTAGAAACTGGTTTTATTCACTTGATTTCAGGTATATCTGGTTAAAAGCTCCTACCTACATATCTTTCATGCAGCGTGTAATTTTTTTCCCATCCCCAGCAGTATAGAAATGTTCAACAGTGCTGAGATTTTCATACATACTTTTAAAAAATCCTGATCCTCCCCCAACTCTGGGGAGTGGAATAATCAGCCTTCTTATTAATTTGTTGGATAGCCTCTGCTCTTACTGGTTCAGCTTTCTTGATTTTCTTGTGTAGTGTGTGTTTAGCTTTTTGCTGTTGGTTGTTGATGGGAATTTTAATAACAGTGTTTTTCTTACTGCCCCTTCCCCCCCCCATTTTCTGTCTCTTTTTTTGCACTGCAGATGTGTTTAAACTTCCGCCATCACTGCTGCATAATGGTATTATATTCAAACATTTCACAGCTTGCCTTGCAGTGATGAAAACGACCTTACGAAGTGCAAGGCAATAGTGGGGGAGGGAGTAGACCTACTGTCGTTAGGCTGAACCAGGACACTCTGGGTAGTATGTTTACTTCTGTGCTTTTGGGTCCCTAGGGATCCTTACCTAAAGTCAGAATAATCTCATGTTCTTTTAGCAGACAGCTCTAATTCAGCTATAAACGTATTCAGGTTAAGAGAGCTAGTGCTGATAATTGTATGCTGCTGGGGGGTTAGAACAGCACTGCAAGTGAAGGAGTTAGACTGGTATCTCTGTATTTGCACAAAACATTTTGTTAATAAAGAGCATTCCAAGCCAGTCTTAGGTGAAATGCTTCATGTTGCTCCACTGTTGTGAAAAATAAAGGCAGATAAAAGTTTACCTGTGTGAGTTAAACCAAACAAAACAGTAGACAAACATGCATCTTCATTTGTAGCAGGGATAAGTGGTTAAAGCTGCCTGTTCAAATTGCAAGTGTACAAAGTGTACAGTTATTTATTGCTATGCTACTGTTTGTGCTTGCTGCTTCATCTACAGATAAACTTTGAGAAGCCCAGATGGAAGTGACTTGAAGCTTGTCAAGCTCTTGGTTCCACAGATGTGGAACTCACAGCACAATTTATGCATACATGCACCTTCCAGACCCATTGTCCAAAAGGTTTCCAGTTTTTCTGGAGAATGGCTGTTTGAATCCTAGCATCTAAAGTAGCTGATGGGCCTGATACATAAACCCAGATTTAGCTTGGATTTCCTGAAAATTACTGCTTTATGTGCTAACAGCATTGAAAAAAGCCCCTTTGTTTCTTTCAAGAGCTGAGAAGGATTGTAAGTAAAAACATATTTCTCAGTAGGTTCTCATGCACTTGGCACTTCACTGACTGTTCCTTATTAGGGACATGACTATATAGAGATAGTGTAGGTAAATTAACTTACAGGAAGTTTTGTATAGACCTGGGGGTGCTCTTTATTCAGACTCACTAGAAAGAGGACAGACTCAGAGTGATATAGCTTGGTAGCAAGATCTGCACCTTAAGGTAATGATGCGTGGGTTTTGTGCGTATCACAAGTTGCCCTGGCTTACCAAATTACCTTGCATCAGCAGAAAAATAGTAGCTGTCCTCAGGCATTTCGGGTGAACATGAAGTTGTGTTGTTTAGCTCAGGCTCGTGGGGGCAGAGGTAGCTTGTGTTATCTTGTATTTGCTAAGACACATACAAATAGCTGACTAAGCTGGTCTGATGCTTATCTGGTGGCTTGATCATGTGTCTGGGTCTTTATTTTTTTTTTTTAAGTGGTAGCGGATTCCTTGGGCATGTCCATGTCCAGCTGAGTAACACTCAACCACAGTAACTAGGTTTGAATTGCCTGGTGTCTGATTCCGTGCCAGCTGACACACAATTGGGCGGAGGGGATGTCAGCATCAGTACCTGAAACTTCCTGTCTCTTAGCAGAAGAGAGGATGTGGGGAGTGCACTCTGAAAGGAGAGATCTGTAGTGTTGAGGTCTTGTTAAATGAGGTCAAACTTACAGTTCACTTGGCCTGCCTTTTGTGAGAGTTAGGTTAAGCTGGGAGAGGAAATACAGTGGGCATAAGCTGAAAGCTCAGGCAGAATTTCTGGCTTCCTGCAGAATGTTTCAGCACAGCAGAATTTGTATTCTACATGTAATGACTGCATATTGACTGGTTAAATAGGCCTCTTGAAATGTGTGTTTGCTTTCTGTCCCATCTCATGATTGTGTGGAATTACAATTGCATAAGCAGAACACAGCACGGGAAGGAAGTCAATGTCTTGTGCAAGCACAAAAATACGGCACTCGGGCTTTGCTTTTGGGGTCCTACATTGAAGCCTGATGAGATCAAGGAGAGGTTTTTTGGAGGCAGATGTTCTAACAGGCTTCTAGCAGGCTAGGAGCAGCACTAGAGAGGAAGTCAGCACAGTCAGAGCTGGGTTTCGTTGGGGACTGCTGTGGTTGTTTAGCTGCTGCATTTGCCTTTATCAATACTGACTGCTACTGAGCAGTAATGTTTTAAGTGCTGTAACCTGAGCTTGTAGGCAGCTCGCGAACTACAGCGTGATATTCAGGCTGCCTTTGCGTTAGTGGCTGGCACTGACCTTGCCTAGCCCTGAGCATTCATTTGTATCAGTTGAAAGGTTGGCCATCCTGACTTGTCTGTCTGCTGCAAGATTTGCTTTTGGGCTTCTTGTTTCATTTTAGTGATGTGTGGGGGTGGGGGGTTTGTTTGTCGATAATTATAGTTTAGGATTGACTTGTTTCTAAAGCATAAGCAGATTGAGTTGGGGTTGGCACAGGAAACTGCTTGCCCTCCAGGATTATAATTCTGTCCCTTATCTCTTGCAAGCATGGCTGAGACAACCACAAAGCTGAGTCATGCCAGCAACCACCAAGAAGCAGAAATAGCAAAGATCAGTGCTGCAGCCACAGAATGCCACTGGGGTGCTCGGTGGCTTTGAAATAGGCGATGGCATTTGAGCCTCTTAGTGCATTTTTGGGGACTGCAAAATGGAGCAGGGTATCTCTTGTGTTCCTGTTCAGTAGGTATGGAGGGAAGAACAGTTTGAAGAACTGTTTGGGAATCTACCAGGTCGCTTAGACTGTGGATGCTGCCAGTATTAGAAATGTTAAAAGCAGAATTCTGAAACTAGCCACAATTAAGAAGAAAACTGTTAAGGTTTTACTGTCCTTCTTGCTTGTCTTTTGTATAGTAGAGACACGTATTAATGAAAATTATGCTAACTTTGTCTTTCCCCAGTATTTCTTGTAGGATTAGAATACTGAAGGAAAAACTAAAGGGATGGGAGCTTTTGATGTTAATTTATCAATTTGCACAGGGAAATGGTGGTAGTTGTGTATATTTGAAAATCAGCTCTGGACTTTGTTCCTGAAGGCAACCTGCCTACCAAATCATTTGCTGCTAATGTTACTGGGTTTCTGAGAGCGGGAAACAAATGCTGGTGCAAGCTTGGGAAAGATTTAAGCTGTAATAAAGCTTAAGAATGCTATAAAGGTCCTTTGTAATGCTGTTCTTAACCTGATCTCTCTGTCTTTCTTAGCAGTGAAGGAGACTGTCTCTGACAGTGATCTCTATGGGAGACTTTTTATAAACAGAGTTTTCCACATCACTGCAGACAAGATGTTTGAAATCCTTTTCACCAATTCTCACTTCATGCAGAGGTTTCTTAATTCCAGGAGTATAGTAGGTAATAAACTCTTCTTCCTTCTGTCTGTATTACAAGCTACCCTGAAAATTTTTACCTCTGAGAATTGCTGAATAGGGCTAAGTTGAATTTTTAGTTTCTCCTTGCTTTAAAAGAATTTTTAAGCTTTAAAGTTTCACTATGAGAGAGGATATTTAAAGCTAGACTGTTGTTTCCCTAGATATGTACATTTTGGAATAAAAGCCTCATTTCAGTGCACCACAAACCTGCACCTTAATGCCTGAATTTTGTGTGGGTTATTAAGTTGATGCATTCTGTGGGGTATTGCTGATTACATTGTGTCCCAGAAGTAGTGAAATGTGTACGGCTGGCACACAGGCAAAAATCATTGCATCCTCCTAAACGATACTCACAGGCTTTAATTTTCTGGATGAGTAAATTTTATTCACTGAGACCGTAAGAACAGAAAATTAAGTCAAAAAGGGTAATATTTATTCAGTGTCAGCTTGGAAGGTGAAGTGGCAAAAGCTTTTGATAATACTAAGTGAATCTATTCAACTTTCAGCAAATGGGAAATGACATATTTTCACTTAATTGCTTATTTTCTCCACCCTCAAATTTCTTTCACTAGATTCAGGTTCAGCTGTTCAGAGCCTCACCTTTGTTCATTTGCACACTACAGTTTTCCCTTTCCTGGAAAAACCCCACAACTATTTGGAATCAGTTTTCTGTCTTTCCCCCTATTGCTGTTCTCAAGCTGTTGAGACACAGTAGGGCGGAGATAATGCCCTTCAGATAATTTTTACGTGAGATTTTGCATCGCTTCTCATCTAGATGCTGTATCAACCCCTTGGAATAGAGACTCCAATGGCAATCAGTTGAGGACTTTGACGTACACTGTAACGATTAACAATCCGCTCTGTGGGAAGTTCACAACTGCAACTGAAAAGCAGGTACTGTGTGCATGTGTGTGTCTGTCTGGTGCCCTTTAAAGCAAGGGAGAGGTCACCTCTGTGGTCTGTCAGAGGTCTGACTGGGGATTAAACTTCAGTGAACTGAATGTGGGTCTGCAGGTTAAACAGAGCACCTCTAAGGGTGGCTTGCCGTCTCTCTCACCATTACTGAGCCAATGCTTATTAAATGAGAGAGGATTTCTACCTTTACAGATGGCTGTAAACTCCCACAGAACTTGTGGGGAAAAGTATTAACATCTCTTAGGAATTGGGGGGTGAAAAGTTGCAATTAAAGGCTTTCAGTGTCCACTTCTAGGCTCCCCAGTATGAGAGGTGAAGAGCCTAACAAAGGGCCACTAAGATGATGAAGGGACTGGAGCATCTCATGTGAGAAGTGGCTGAGAGCTGGGAATGTTCAGCCTGGAGAAGAGAAGGCTCAGGGGCATATTAAAATTTTTAGAAGTATCTGAAGGGAAGGTGCAAAAAATTCTGAGTCAGGCCTTCACCATCAAAGGCCACAGATTTCAGTGGTGCCCAGTGACAGGACCAGAGGTGATGGGCACAAACTGAAACACAGATGATTCCTCCTGAAATCAGGAAACACTCTTTCACTGTGAGGCTGACTGAGTAGCAGAAGAGGTTGTCCATAGAGATTGTGGCACCTCCTTCCTTGGAGATACTGGAAAGTCACCTGGGCATGGTCCTGGGCAACCAGCTCTAGACAGTCCTGCCTGAGTAGAGTTCTTGGACAAGACAAGCACCAGAGGTGCCTTCCAATCTCAACCCTTTTGTAATTCTGCTTTGGGAAAGGTCTCAGAGAAGAGCTGTGGTCATGAGGCAGTGGCCAGCCTTGCATCTGGTACTTGAAGTGGCAGTGGGGAAGTCCTGCTGCTGCCAGTGTTGGCTCTAGCAAGAGGCATGTTCTCTTTTCCCACCCCATCTATATTTGACATTCTTAACTGGCTTTTATAGTGGTTCTTCAGGCTTTCTCTCTCCTTGAGTTCACTTGGAGTTGGTTAATCCAGCCTAAGGAGCTCAGGCTGAAAGGGGGTGGAGGGAATTTGTGTGCCATGAACATACCTTCTTATTTTTATTTTCCTTTATGATAGATCCTGCATAAGCAGAGCCAGAAAGGTCAGTCTTACCAGGTAGATGCTGAGGTCCTGACCCATGACGTCCCCTACCATGATTATTTCTACACTGTGAACAGATACTGCATCAGCCGCACATCCAGTCACAAGTGCCGGTTACGGTGAGCCTGGGTGCTGCACGGGGAGAGGGCAGAAGCCAAGGCAGGGATGTTCTGAGTTGATGATTAGTAAAAGATCTGCCAGCAGCATAGAGAATGTTGGGTTCTCTTCTGGAAAATAAGCTTGGTTTATTTCTTGTCACATGTATGCTGTGCTTGGATCTCATTAATGCAGTGAGAAATTAACTGAGATGTTGACTCTGAGGTACAGAACTCATCTCCAATACCGATTTAGGTCCTGACTAGCCTTGTGTTTTCAAGTGCAGCTGTGTGAGTGGGATAAATTGGAAAAAATTGAGATGTTTTATTACAAGGTTTCCCAGACGTCCTTGCTAAGGGCTTGCAGAGGAGAATGGTTTCACATGAATGTGCAGGGAAGATAGAATGTACTTAATTTTGCAAGGAGGGTACTTAAGTGAACTCTGCTTAGATATGAAAGTTCCTCTCCCATTTGTTGAAAACATTGGAAGTGGTGCTGTCTTTAGTAAGAGCTTTTATCTCAAACTTAATCAGTACTCAGGAAAGGTTAGCAAGTCTGGATTCTATTCTGGCTTATCTCAGGCTATAAAACTACTGAAAACTCCCTCTCTGCTAGGAGGAGAAGGGAAGAAAGGTCCTTGAAAGGCTGCTTTGGATTTTTTTTTGAGTGAATCACTGTTCTTCTTTGAGAGCTAGACTTGTTTTTTCTGAGACACATGACAACCCTAGGGTAAGAGTAAAAACCTGGATATTAACATGGTACACAGAGCATGCATGTATAGAACAGAAGGCACATGATGATGTTACAGCTGGCCTGACTAAACTGTGCTTAAAATGGCTCAGAAACTCTATTTGAAAGGAGTCATTTTGTTAGACTAGAAACACAGTGGGCTTACATTGATTTGGAAGATTACTTAAAAAGCTGAGAAAAGTGTATTCTAGGATGGTCAATGTTCTTCACTGAAATCACAAGCTATCCTTTTGTCCTTTATAAAGAGCTTTGGGATTCACTCTGTTGTTAGAAGCATTACTCTGAAGGATTCTAGTCTAAGTAATTTTTATTCTGGAAGCATTATTGATTAGCTTGACCTGAGGAATGCAGGGTAGAAATGTCATTTTCCCCTCTGTCATGTTCACAGAGAAACAGGTTTTAATTTCTGTCTACTGAGGGTAGGATGTGAGCACTTGACGTATGAGTAGTGATAAAGAATTTCACCTTCTGCTATTGTAGTGCCCATGTAATACATCATGCGTACATATACAAAGTAAAAATCACAACTTTATTATCTGGAAGCCAGAATCCTTATTTTAAATGTGTGTTAAAATGAGAATGCTTCAGAGGGTAGAAGTCATCTTCTAGTCTGAGTCTGAAGGAAAACATTCCAAAACGTTTCCCGTAATTTGGACATTCAGATTTTGAGGCTTTAGCTAGAGATATTGTCTTTGCTACTGTCTGTCTCTTGCCTTTCTTCAGTGAAAGCACTGCCCAGCTGGAGAGCGATGGCAGTTCCAGTTGGTATTTCAGATTTTAGACGTAAGCTGGAGGCCTGCTTCTGATAAGAGATTTCTGCTATCATGGTGCTGCCTAGAAGAGCACTCTTTCATTATTGCATTCTGTTTGCTAGGGTTTCTGCAGAAGTGAAGTACAAAAAACAGCCTTGGGGCCTTGTCAAGTCTGTAATCGAGAAGAATACCTGGGGAGGAATACAGGAAAACTTCAAACAACTTGGTGAGACATTTTCTTCTTTGTGCTATGTATGTTTTTGTGTCTGTCAAACCTGGCTCCTTGAAGAACGGCTTGGAAAAAAGGCAACACTTAATCAGTCTTGAAGACAGAACTTCCTGTCATCAATGTATCTGCCAGTTCCAGGGTATGAAAGAAGCCTTGTGACTAAAAAGGGGTTCTTGTATACCTGGTCATAATTGCTCCAGAAGGAAACATGAGGAGTAGCAGGAAAGCTGTTATTCTCAACTGCGTGTGCTTATCTCTAAGAATTTCCTTGATAGTGCATTTGAGAAGAGAAGCAGTGGCACTTTGCAGGCTCCATGAGTGTCTGTTCACAGCCTGGCCAGCCATGGCTGCAGGCTCACAGTCTAACACAATTCCTAGTCTCAGTCTAACAGTGTCTTGCAGTGCTCTTCCAACTTCTGTCTGGCATAGCATTGAACAATCCTGCCTGGGCTGAGTGTGCACCACCTCTGCAGAGTGTTCCAAGTGCCCTCTAGCAAATAGAACAGGGGTGCAGGTCAGGGTGCAGTTTGCCAATTACCTGCTTTCAGTTCAGAGACTGGAAGATGTGCTTGTTTCTCTTGCTGTCATCCTGCATATCTCACGATTTGTCTTCATTGCTAAGCTTTTCAGCTTTCCAGCTTTCTTTTTGACAGTCCAGTAACTTAATTTTTTCCACTGCAGAATCAGATCTGCTAATGGAGGAATATGCAATTAATCAGTCCATAGAAGACTCTGGGAAATTACTTGCTCTGAGACGAAGGAGACGCACTTTACACCGGGGTTTGGCAGAATCACTTCCCAAACGTTCTTCCCAACATTCCTCTGGTGACATGGGAGTAGAGTCCCAAGGCAGCTTAATAGGTAGGAATTTTTTATATCAAGTGTTTTCCAAAAGGAGTGTTCAAGAAAGCATAACTCTTAAAACAGTGCAAGAGTATCACCTGTGTATATATTACTGTTGTCTTCATGTAATTGGTGTGATAGCAAATGCTTTAATAAGTTCAAGCTTCTTCAAGCTTACATGAAGTAGATTTGGAGCATGCATGGTCACTTTTATCATGAGTATCTCATGAAATCTAGCCTAATATCACCTTCAGTTTTAAAACAAACAAAAATCTAAAATGCTATTCCATATCTGCAGAGGATTGAAAATGAGATTGGATCAGGAAAAAAAATTAACCTTGATTCTTGTAAAGTTTCTGAAAAATTGCTTTTTTTCTTCAAATAACTGCATACACAGGTCATGAGTTGATTAAACTTCGCCAGCTGCCTCTTGGCCCTGTCATCTCAGTTTTGGTTATTTCTAATGTTAAGAAGTCTGTTTCCCATATGCTTCTGTAATTTCTGGGTCACTGAAGCATCTCTTGCAGTTCCACTGCCCTTAGGCACGACATACTCGGCCACCAGCATATACAATATTAGCTCCACCTAGAGAGATGAGGAACATCTGTGCACTAGTTTGCACTAGGGAGTGGTGGATTCCATGACAGAAATTGATTGTAAACAGTGAAGTAGGAGCAAGTGCACATCCCTAAAGGGGGAGACAACACTGAGTACAGCCCTGAGAGAATATTTGGATCAGCAGCATGTGTAAAGGACTCTTTACCTGTCTGAAATTGCTTCTTGATTACTTAATTTTGCTACTGCTGCTCCACCTTTTCAGATGAACATGTCTCTCAGTGTACACTACAACTTTTATGTATGTCCTTTGTCCAGGGCAGGATGTGCAAAACTGGAATTTAAAGATCAGCCTGCCCACAGGGATAGGTGATAGGTGCTCAGTTTGGAGAGAACACGTACACTCTGTCCTTTGGTAGTGTCTGATCCCTGTTGCCTGATGAATAGTAGATGGCTTCTGGAAAGGCTGTTTTCAGGACAATAGATAAACCAAGCCAGTAAGGATGGGACAAGTTACAGGAAAATGTGACTGACACTGATTGTCAGAAAGATGAATGTGTGCAGGAGAACAAGCAGGAGAGAGCCACTTTGCAGCCTGTCTCTGCTGTGTGTGACTAGCAGCACATGGGCTGAATGCATGTTAGGAGTGAATGGACTGCAGCCTTCTCAGGCTGTTCAGGTTTAATGTGACCATGCCCCAGCACTGTTCTCCCCAGCACAGTGGGGTAGGGGGAATTGTGATGGAAGAGCCTGACTGTTCAGCCAGCTTCTCAGAGATGACTGAAAAAATGCCTTGGTGAATGGTGGATCCTGTGCACCGACATGACCTGTTATTTTTTCCATCAGAAGTTGTTGAGCTGTTCTGTGTGAAGTGCTGGGCACTGACATATATCTGTCTGCAGATGTCTTTTAGGAATGTTCTTCAGTACTTTTTAACCTCCTTCTCTTCCATGCCCTATAGGAAGGAAAAGAGATGCAGTAAGTAGGACCACCACCATCATTGTAGTAATGAGTATCTTGTAAGTACTCACTTGCATTAAAATGTTGCTTGATTCAAGCTCATCTTGATCTTTATCTGTATTTGTTCCTTATTTGCATGTTAACATTGCATGTAGCATGATAAATCTTAACCTAATTTGAGTGGAACATGTGGGTGTAAAAGGGGAATGGATTGACTTGGAAATGACGTCCAGAATGAAAATGCTGACTTGCCAAACTAGTCTACATTACAGGTTTTCTTAGGTCTGATTTTATTAAAAAAATAAATCTAGAATTTACTAATTTCTAATTTTAAAAGTTTCAAGAAGTGATTGTGTTGCTATTTGTATTTGCTATTACCCAGCTTAATGGTAACTGCTAAGAATTGTTCAGATAGATGTTAATTTCCAGTATAGTGCTGCCCCACACCTTTTTTCTCCCAGGATTCTGGGAGGATTCTGTTTCCTTAGCTGTCTTTAGCCATGATCTTGTGTTTGTAGCATTGCAGCTGAAATTGTTACAACACCTGATTTTTGTTCTCTCTACAGTTTGCTGCTCTTGGTCTTGCTGAATATAACACTGTTCCTCAAACTGTCAAAGATAGAGCATGCAGCTCAGTCCCTCTATCATGTCCAGCTTCAGGAGGAAAGCTCTTTGAAGTAAGTTGAATTCACAGTCTTTGCTTGCTTTCTTCTTCAGCTTATGTGAAAATCTGCTCTAAAGAAATAAATTATAAATAATGAAATTCAGTGGCAAGCTTTCAGAAGTGGCTGGGGCTTGCTGTACTTCTGTGGTCTATGCTGAAATCCAGTGACATGTCTGACTGCATCTCGCAGTAATAAATTTCTCCTTTGACAAACTGTTTCGGGAGAAATGTTAACCTTGGTTTGCATTTATCAGCCTGCTGTGACTCATCTTCTGTGAATATCATAGTGCTGATCACAGAACCGAAGTGTTCATCCTGTGTGAACCAGCATGTTCTCAAATGGAATGTTAAAGATTCATTTAGCTTTTTAGCTTCATTCTGTGAGTCTCCTGCTAAATAATCTCTTCTCCTTCAAAAACTTCCATGTTATGTGCCTTTTGTACTCAGACACAGAAAGATGGTACTTCCTCTTGAATACAGTATCAACAAATAAGTTAAAAACCATATCCTGATGCTGAGACTGGAAGGGGTGTAGGGACCTCCCATAGTGACCATCTCAGACCTTGTCAGAGCAACTTTCTTCCTGAGAAGGATCTTGCTCCCTGAAGTGTGGACCTTACATCGTGAACGTAATGTCAGCACACTTTTTTTTCTTGGTGGCTGTTGTCTACAAAGGTCTGAGGTACTAGCTTCAAGAAAACAGGGCTTGAAATTCAACAGCAGGCAGCTTTTTATGTGGCTTTTGTTAAGAGGATGCTTTTAGCAATGGTGGCAGAGAACAGTTGCTTTTAAAAAGGCATCAAGGCGCTTGTTTCATGTTTCTGATGTAATCTGAATCTTTTTCAGCATATCCCCAGAAATGGTATCGAAAGAGGAGATCCCTCAATATGATAAGGAACAGGTTAAACATGTGAAGGGAGTTTTAAGAGACTCAATTGAAATGCTTGAGCAGGTAGGTCTGACACTTTCCTGATGTTGTTCTTGTTTCTCAACAACTCAAGTTTTCTCCCTTGTGTTATCATAGCTTTTGTTTGATGTGGTCTGGTGCTAGATAAAGTTTTCTTGATCTGTTTTGCCCTAGGCAGTGCTTATGTTTCTGATGTTTTGTGTTGGTTTAGTTTTGAATTTGTTTCTTGGAGGGTTTTTTGGGGGGTTTGTTGTTGGGTTTTTTGTTTGGTTTTGTTTGTTTGTTTGGGGTTTTTTTGTTTGGTTTTTGTTGTTGTTGGGTTTTTTTGTTTGGGGGTTTTTTTGGTTTAGGCTTTTTGGGGGGGGTTGTTTGTTTGTTTTGGGGGGTTGTTTGTTTGTTTTGGGGGGGTGTTTTGGTTTTGTTTGGTTTGGTTTTGTTTGGTTTGGGTTTTTTATTTGACTAAGATGCAAGTATCCATGTCAATTTTCTTAAACTTGTCAAGTGCTTAAGAGATGTGTTGATGCAGTTCTGAATCATGACAAAGCAAAGACTGGAGTATTTCAAAACAGACTCCCTTTTCTAAGAAGACTCATATTAAGATGTGTTAAATGTTTTCCCATCTTATTATGGGGTTTCTTCATTCAGGTTTATCCTGGCTTTTGCTCCCCGCTACTCTTCTAGATATTGGCAAGAGCTTCACTTAGCAGTGGTATCAAGGGGCCACCTAATCTCCAGTGAAAAAATAAATAAATTCTGCAGACTGATATGTTTCTGAGAGGCTCCATAGAAGTTAATCCTCCTTCACAGTAACTTAAAATTTCAGGCTCTTGTATACTACAGACACACACAAAAAAAGTTGTTGAATACTGTTGTGTCTCTTATCCTGAAGTCCATGACTATTAAATCCCGAGAATCCCTAGGCTGAAATTTCAACTCAGTAACTGAAAGACAGTAAATTGATGCTTTAGTTTTTAGGTACCACTCATGAATGTTCTGATTTTTAATAAATCTTAAAATGCGATGGAATAAATTATTAGTTTAGGAAAGCTGAAGGGGGAGTTCGCATGTACCTTTCTCCATTGTTTGTTCTTCTGTGCACTAAAGGTTAGAAAAAGAAGCCACTTTTTATACTCCTTGTTTAGAGGTGTTTCTGCACACACAACTGCTTAATAATCTGTTAATTAACCACTTTGATCGTAACTTGAAAAAGCCTGAGTGCTGGAAGTTTCACTTCAGACAAATTTTTCTGGTTTCCATGCCCTTTTTACTTTCTCTGCTTACTATCCAAACAATTCCTGATTCTGAAGTGTTAAGTGCTTTTTGAACACACAGTGTAAAAAAGAAAAGTGAGAATTTAGCCACCTTTTTTGTCCAGAATAACGCTTTTTGTCTGGAAATCCTGACACATCTTAGTGCTTGCTACCTTGTGTTTTCTGAGGGTTGTCAATAATCTAAACACGTTTTGTGCACCAAAATGCACTATGAGGGCCAGGTTTTAAAAGAAAATTCATGTTGTGCTGCCATATTCCTTGGAGTATTTGCACTGAACATTATCTGTGACTAAAAATGAGTGGGGTGGTTTATCTTCTGTGATGTTGTCTGGTGACATCATCCTGGACTGTTAGTATTTATAAACTCTACAGAGTGTAGCTGTTAGGAGAGCACAGTAAGCCAACTGTTTATGGAAACAGGGAGGAGGAAATCACATGAAATCTTTAAAAGAAAAGGAGGAGGGAGACTTTATTTTCCTGATATCACTCACCCATGCAGGAGACTGACTTAAGTAATTGGTGGGGGGGGGGATGATTATATCTTCCAGCTGAAGATTTCCCTTTCCATGCTCCAAAGAAGCTTTGACCACTTGAACAGGACACAGAGCAGCAAGACTGAGAGTTAATAGCCACACCAGCTTTTCGTTCAAGATGTCTGAAGAACACGTGTGTGTGAGGACTTGTGGGGTAGGGATTGTAACTGTCTCCTCTGGACTCTACTGTTTAGCTCAAAAGCTGCACAGAATAAAGGTTTGTGGAAGAAGTAAGTCGGGTTCTGCATTGCCATAGCTTGGCAGCGTTGTCTCTGCTGCCAGCCCTCTACCCTGGGGAGTCTCAACTTCCAAACAGTGCAGAGCTCTTGGATCCCTCCCATGGTGAGTGAGCGAGGGCAGTTGTGCTGCTGGTGAACAGATCTGAACATTTTGGAGGGTGAAAAACACCCTCAGCAGAGAACTGGGCTTGTCTCTGTGAAATTGCAGCTTTTTATGTCCATGAGCAAAATGACCATCAGTGGAGAGTGTTTTGGAGAGAAAACGATGTCGGTGGATTCACAGCCACAGGATCTTTATAGGCTTTTTTTAGCAGTGGGGACCTTGTGAAACAAGTCACCATCTTAAGATGAATATGCCTAAGATTAATTAACAGGAAAAGGTTTGATATCTCTTGCATACTGCAAGCTTTGGCAGGCTGCCTTCTGCCATATGTTTCTAGCTCTCCCAGAGAAATTTCAGCCCTCGGTGTTTTCCCTCCATCGAGGGCTGTGCTTCAGCGTGGTGTGCCCACTGATGATGAAACACCTTTTCATGTGTGCTTCAAGCGTTTTCTAAGCAGGTTGAGGGAAAGAAGATGAATATAGAGAAAAAAAACCCAAGAAAATGGAAGAGCCCCCTCCCTCGAGGCTGGGCCGTGGTTGGAGGGCATCGCCGGCTGGAGCGGTGCTCAGCCCGTCGGGCAGCGGTGCAAACACAGGGTGTGGAGTAGGGAGGGGGCTGCAGGGTCGGGTTAAAGGTGTGCGGGCGGGACTCTTCCCGGCGGCGTGTCCAGCCCCGGGGAGCAGGGCCGGGGGGCGGGGGGCCAAGGCCCCGCGGCGCCGCCCCCCGCGGCCGCCACCTGTTGCGCTGCCCCTTTAAGGCAGGTGCCCCCGCGTGACGGCGGCCCCGCCCCCCGCGCGCCCATTGGCGCGTGCCGCCGTCAGGTGGACGGTCCGGGCGGGGGCACCGCCCCCCGCACACCTCGGGGCGCGCGCGGCCAATGGCGGGC
>VXBT01009757.1:232448-362290 GCA_013400235.1 Oriolus oriolus | reverse complement strand
AGGGTCAGGGCGGCGGGAGCGCGGCTGCCCCGGTGCCAGCCGGCGCTGTGCTCGCCCCGCTCACAGGTGGCTGACGTGCAAATCCCTGCCCCCGGGAGCGCTGGAGAGGATCGCCGACACCATCGCGGACCGGCTGCGGGTCCCGTGGTTCTCGGGGGCCGTGAAGATCAATGTGAGCCTCGTGCCGCCGCTCGTCCTGCTGCCCGTCTTCCTCCACGTTGCCGCCCTGCACTTCCTGCTGGGGCTCATCATCCTGACGTCCCTGCCCGTCGTGGTGCTGTGGTATTACTACCTCACCCACCGGAGGAAGGAACGGACTCTCTTCTTCTTGAGCCTGGGGCTCTTCTCCTTGGGATATATGTACTATGTGTTTCTCCGGGAGGTGGTTCCCCGGGGCCACGTGGAATATTCCCAAGTGGTCGCTCTCACGTGCGGGTTAATTCTTATGCTTGCAGCCCTGTCTCGAGCCAAGAAGGACCCTGGCTACCTTCCCATCTCAGCTGGCAACGAGAAGCCATCGCACCAGGGTTTGCCCAACAAGAGTGTTAGAGGGAGCTCCAGCGGGCTCCATGGCATCTCAGGTGCTGCCAGCAGTCGTGCTGTGAATGGGGAGACTAAAGGTTATTGCAGGATGTCAGCTGAGCAGCCGGAAGGTGTGAAAAAGGACTGGTGCACTAAATGCCAGCTGGTCAGGCCAGCCAGAGCAGGGCATTGCCGGCTTTGTGGCAGGTGTGTGAGGAGGCTGGACCATCACTGTGTCTGGTAGGTTTTGCACTGCTGAGGCTCCCTGTGTTCTCTCTCTCTACTTTTCCTCTTTTTTTAAGCTAGCTTCTTTTTTTTTTACAGTCGCTGGCAAATAGAGTTGCTTTGCTGTGTGCAAGACCTTATGATACTCTTTAAATACAAAAAGCTTTGTATTTACCCTTTAAAAGAACAGTTAGAATAACTGTTTATTCTAAGTGGGTTGACCTGAGAGCTGAAAGCTTCTACAGCATGCTTCAGAATTGCCTTTATTTCTTTCTTGTTTTTCATCAGTTTGGGGTGAGTTTTTTTGGGGGTGGGCTTTGGATTTGGTGGGGGTTTTTTTTGTTTGTTTTTTTGTTTTTTTTTTTTTCTTTAGACTTGGTCTGTGGAGCACTAGCAGTCCTGCACTTAAGTTGCTTTAGTGCTCTCCTGGGGCAAGGGAACCCAAAGCTGCCCTTTTTGGGTGTGCATGTGGTGCTGGAACCAAGGAGCATAGGGTGTGATGTGTCTCAGCAAAGGATACTACCCTTGCTAAAAACTTGAGGCAAACAGTCTGCTGCTGTTACCTTACAGGTCTATTGTCTTGTGTTTGTAACTTTTCTATATAAAGTTATAAAGCTTCTTGGAACATGTTTCAAAGTTCTTAGCCTGTGTCGAATGGAAGCACCTTGGAAATCAGGTTTTTTGACAGCTGGGGGAGGGAGAAGAAATAGAAGACAGTTTCTTTTCTTTTTTTAAGCAAGTAATCTCTTCTTTCCTTTTGGAGGATTAACAGCTGTGTAGGGGAGCAGAATCATCAAGCTTTCATCCTTGCACTCTCCTTCTTCATGCTCACCTCTGTATATGGGATTACCTTGACCCTGCACACCATCTGTAGGGGCCGAACTCCGTTTGTGGCATTGTTCTACTGCCCCGGGGCCTATTCTGACTACAGGTGAGATGTCTGTCTGGGAGAGAGCTGGGGTGGGAGCAGGCTTGCTCAAGCAGCTTAGCTCCTGCTCCTTGTTCTGCTGGCTGTCAAACCTGAACACAAAGTGCTCCCTAAAAAACCCTGGAAAGCAAAGGCGTGTCTCTGCTTTTGCCAAGGTGGGCAGCCTGAGACTTGGAGAGAGCTTGCTATTTATTTGGAAAAAGCTGAAGGAGCTGGAATTTAAAGTATTTATTGTGTTATATATAGATATACTTTTAAATATATTTGCCCCCAGATGCAGGTAACAGTCTGACAGCCTAGAATCCACGTGTGCTCTCTCCCTCTCATTCCTCACTATTTATTTAGTGACTGTCCTGCAAGTTATCTACCTAGAACGTGCCCTGTCTGGCAGGGAGGATGGTGGGAGCTGTTGGACATGAGTTCAGAGACCAGCACTACCACAGATGGGCAGAGTACTGCTAGTACACAAGTGACTTTTCCTTCCTCTACTCCGTCTCATATCCTGGGGTCCTTAAATAGGGCCTAAGCACCTTTACAGCAGGAAGAGTGAAGAGCTAGGTTGTGTGACAGCAATGTGCAAGAGTAGCTCTGGTAACAGTAAAAGCTCTCATTAAGTAAGCCCTGAAGCTTTAATTTTGAGAAAGCCTTTAAGGATTATCTGATGAAAGCAGCAAAGTGAGATCACTGTGGCAGATGTAGACAGGGATTTGAAAGGATAGTGATTACCAGGGAAAGTCACTTTAAAGCAGCTGCTCCAGTACTAAATGGCTTCCTTCCCATCTTTTTCCCTGCTGCCAGCTCTGCTCTGTCGTTCACCTGTGTATGGTACTGTGCCATTGTAACAGCTGGCATGGGATACATCCTCCTTATCCAGCTGTTGAACATCAGCTACAACGTGACTGAGAGGGAAGCTCGGCTGGCTCTGCGGGACAACACCGGGCGCAGACTGCTGGGCGGGTTAGTGATAGACACTGGCCAGTATAACCGGGGACTGCTGTGCAACTGGGGCCACTTCCTGAGCCTGGGGTCTTCTCCTCCACAGCGCTCTGCCGAGGACATCGTGTGACACCCCTCTTTCTGCAGATGGCGTTGTGTCATGGTTCACTGACTTTGTTTAGCAGGGGAGCAGCCCCTCCCTGCAGGACTCCTTCCTCGCACAATCTTCCCTCACGGTCGGTGCATAGGCTGCCTATCCTCTCACCGACAACACCAGAGGTTTTCCCCAGTGGAATGGTTCTTCACGTGCTGTCAGCCAGCAATAGGATGCAGAAAGCAGTAAGCCATATGTGGAGATGGGGAGAGGAGGAGCCTGCTGCCTTTCTCCACTGTGGGAAGCAGCAAGAAGAGCACAAGGTTTTGAGAACTTGCGTTTTCATTAGATGTGAACACTGGCATCAGAAGGAACCTGCTGCTGGGCTTCAGAGAGTGCGCTGGTTCCTGCAAAAGTTAAAGAATCCCTGGCTTGTACCTACACGTGGCATTTTGGAGATGTCAGAAGAGTGGACTTTGGATACAGATAACAGATGGACCCCTGCAGAAACTAGGCTCTTTGGCTAAAAGAGGCTGTCTAGGCAGTCACTGAGCAGCGCTCTCCTCTCTGGTGCATTTATTTATTTCTTTTTACTATCTCTCATTCCATCCAGCTGTGTACATGCTTCTATTAAGTGCCTTTGTGAGCTACATTCCTGTAGGGCTTTGTAGGATCCCCTCTTGACCCCTAAAGTTGTTATTCCATCCCTGTCTGTCTAAATGAGTGAAAAGAGATCCCATTGTTCTTTCTGTAGGCTGGGTCTCTATTGGTTTGAAGGCTTTGCTCATCTCCCTCAAAGTGTTTCTGCTCTGATTATGGGTTGTGACATGTGACAGCAGGTAAATACACCAAGTAAGGAAATGTTTTGAACCAACAGGTTACAGTGAACTCTGGGGGCAAAACAAGAGTGTTGTCCATCTGGTATTACCGTAGCTTTATGGACATTACCTTCTCCTTCTGTCTGTGGGAGAAGGGAGTCTGTGGGAGAGTAGGCAATTCTGCTAGCAGCATGTTTGGTAGATAGCATCTTGGTTGGTTGTGTTGCTGTTAACACAGTGATCTTGTCTCCTCTCAACCCAGTTACTGTGGAGCTGCCTGGCTATAGATCTGTTTTCTCAAGCCCAGAAGCCAAGGAACAGATCAGCCTTGGGGTATGTAGGGAGAGGTAGAGGGTGTGTTGGAGGTATCTGTTTTTGGGATTGATGACCTGTACTGGCAGGTGAATGAACCTGTTAAAATGTGCTCTGCAAGAATGCCATTTGTTCCTCATCAGCCTGCAACTGTATTATGGCCTGGACTTGAGCTTCAGCCAAAATAACAAAGTTTTGGTGGCAGTGGTTTCTGGATTTTGTGGGTGGGATTTTTTGTTGCTTTTTGTTTTAAACTCTTTATGTATGCGATTGGCCCTGCAGTAGTAGGAAGGGTCTGGCTAGAAGAGCTGGGGACCATGGCCCAAGAATTACAGGCTGGGCCTATGGTGCAAAAGCAGAGGTCAGAGCTTTGTCCTAGCTGTGGTGATTTCAGATGTGTGCAGCATACACGGGTCAGGCCTGCCCCTGACTGCACAGGCATGGTAGGCAGCTGGGGGATGTTGGGCAAGTGATGCACATTCACTGTGCTGCTGTGCATTAGCTTTGCAGAATGGATGGATAGTGCATGGTGCCAAAAGAAAGCAGGGTCAGGGGTGTCCCTTGACATCCCTGCCAGATTTGTTGTGAGTGCTCCTGATTCTTTGTCCCAGTTTAAGGTAAAGAGTATGTCCCTCTTTGTACTGTTTGGTTTCCTCTAGTGGCACTTTTTATAACCAGCAGATAACTGAGGAGCAGCTGCATCTGGAATGTGGCTGTACAGAGTTACTGAATTTCCCTTATTTCTTCTTGCCCCTTTTCATCCTGTGAGCCGTTCTTTATAAGGAAATAAAGGGACAGCTCTCTTGCTTCTTACTTCAAACCAAGCACACTAAGATGTTCCAACCACTTCCTTGACCCTAATGTGAATAGAAAGGCACCTAGCTGGACTGTGCAAAGTGTTCCTTCATGACCTTCTGTTTGGAGCTTGAAGCCTGATCCCAGGAGTTCAGATTGAGACAAAGTTGCTTCCCCTTGGTTTGTCTGTAAATGTTTCCAAGGCACCTATATATTTTGTGGTGCCTTCTGAGATGAACTGGAGCTTGGGAACCCTGGAAATAAGGATGCTGTGGGCTAGCAGGATCTTCTATGATCTTTCCCTGCTGGCACTGAGGAAGATTAAGGCAGAAGGACCTCCTGGGCTAAACGAACCCCTGCAGTGGAGACAGCCAATTTGTCTGTCCCTGTGTGCTGCATGCACAGGAATCATGCACTCACGGGGCTGAACAAGCTCTGGGAGCTTTTGCAGGTTTGAGATAAGTGATTTCCCAGAGTCCTGCTACTCCTGGCTGGGAGAAAGCAGAGCAGATCGCAGGGCATTTCCCTGGCAGTGCTGACCCTGTGGTGCTCACTTGCACCCACAGACAGTGATTGGTTTCTGCTTTGCAGCCTGTCAGTGTAGCCTTGTCCCTTGTCTCTCAGTGAGCTCTTAGTGACTGGGAGGTTTCATCTGAACTGCTCACACCGAGACTGTCAGGGCTGTTCTCCCAGGCACTGTGGAATTTGGAGTGCAGATTAGGAACAAAGGACCTGAGACTAATGTAACCATTCCATACCTTGGTCAAACATGCTCCAGTATAGTGGGGGCGAAGTGCTAAAATAAATTTCATTTTTTGCACTGGCTCCAGGGGGAACTGAAACCATTCAGGCACTAAAGGGTTGCAGGGATGGGGTTTTTCTAGGAGGAAAATGCAGTGCTGATTCCTCAGTGAATAGGAGGTTCAGGTGGCTGTAATCTGCATAGCAATGGTGACTGTTTCTTTAACGGCAGTTGTTTACCTCTTCTTCCTGAGAGGATTTGCTTTGTGAATGCCTTAGGAGATGAGAAGCATAAAGTAATAGGATATGTAAAAGGCATCTAAATGGGCGGAAGAGTTTCAATCCCTTCAGATGCATACTTGGGAACTCTCCTTTTAACATCCCTGAGAATAAGCAGCAAACCTTTGGAGGGTAATGCTCCCTTTGCAGTTATTGCAAGGGCAAACTGTTGTGATCTGGTGTGCTCAGGAACAGTTTCTTTTCTGAGTAATTTCCTGCTGAGCTTAGTCCTGACCATGCTGGTAGAAAAATGTTAAAATCTAGGCATAAAGAGTCAGTCCTCAGACTCACTGTGTTAGTAGCTGCCTACGTCCATGCTGCCTGGGGGTTGGAGCAGGGGGAGCAGCCAGCATGTGACAGGTGACTTGTGGGTTGTGTGTGGCCTTTAGGCAAGCACCAGTGTCCCACCTGTAAAACAGTACCCTGCTGGCTCTTGAAAAGTTTTCCCTGTGTATAAAGAGAGGACTTAAAAGTTGATCAAGAGCAGGGAAGGCTTTTGGTAATAGCCAGCCCTGATGTTTTTCCACCCAGACTTGGAAGTTAGTTTATCTTGCTTTACCCACGACCTCTTAAGAGGCATTTGTTGTTTTACAAATAGTGTAGACTTCTGCAGACCAGGCAGCTGTTATGGGTCCAGGCTTCTGGTGTTGTAGTGTTACACCCTCTGTGTCCAAATGCCAACACCCCGCTGTTTGGTGTCTGTGGTAGGAGCAGTGCACCATTAGATACACCCTGTAAGTGGTGGCTTGGCACTCTTTAACTGTGTCTTCCTGCATTGTGCTTTTTTGTAGGCAAGTCATAGGTCCCCACATCGACTGTTTCTCCATTTAACTTGTCCTCAAATGACAAAAGTCACTGGTGAGCCTGAGCTGGTGCTGCTTGTGACTCCTAATCACATTTCAGCCTTCATGCTATGATGGTGCTTTTTTTCCCCTTCAAAGTAGGTTGCTTTCAAGTGTCTTAATGAAACCATTTGCTGTAAAATTTCTTCTGAAGATAAAATGGATACTGCCTCACTGCCTAATGTCTTAATAATGTGCTTGGTTTTTTCCTCCTATATGAATGTATATTGCCTCATTAGGGCAGGAAGCGTGTGTGATTATGGATGTGTTTTCCTGTATTCCTTTCAGTGACAAATTCTACAGTTACCTAGGATATTTTTTGCCACTACCAGGATGTTCATGCAGCAAAACTCTTTCTGCAGACAGGTGAAGTTCTTTCTGAAATGTGGGCATTCATCCTCCCAAGATCTTGTCTTTATGGAATTCCTCTAATGATAATGTGAAGAGTCATGGGCTCTGGAAGAACTGTCTACCTTGGAAAGTTTTTTTCTTTTTTTTTTTTTTTAACCGAGCTTTAGGAAGAAACTTTGTGAAACATTTGTGAGCCTTTTTGAAGAGACTGATATGTGTATGTTTGTGTCCATTTTGCAACATATTCAGTGTTTCCAAATAGGTATCAACTGAATCAAAATAAATTAATGGAAATGATCTGTGGAGCGGCCTGTTGATTTATGCCGACACACTCAGGCAAGCCAAATGACCGAAAGTTGCCACCATCTCATGGCTGTTCAGCTTTCAGCTGGACTTGGAAATAAAGGAGCAACAGGCTAAGAAAAAGGTGGGAAACAAATGTTCTTCCAGTTCTGCAAAAGTTGACCTTTGGGTTTGTTGGTATTGAGATGAAACAGAGACCTGCTGACAGTTCTCAGCATCCTAGAAACTAGGGATATTCCCTCATGGTAGGAATTTGAATGGGGATCTTTCATCCTGTCAATCCATTATCTGTATCTGAGCAGGTTCCTAGCCTATTTGTCATGTGTCTTGCTTTCCCACTGACACCTGCCCACATAATACACCCAGAACCCCAAAAAGGAACAATCTCTTACTTTAAACCCTTTTCTAAGCCGTATTTGGAAATGATATGGAAATGGATATTCTCCTTGTAGATAGTGGGAAGAGATGTAGCCTTTAATTCTGTTGGTATCTTGGGACAGCCACTGAAAGGCAAGATGACTTTTAATGAGTAGAATCACAGGTGCCTCTGATTGTTCCAGATCTCTGCTTTGATTTGCCTGGGTGGTACTTCTGTCTGTCTGCTGTTCAGCTTTTTCTGTTTGAGGACAGCTTTGCACTGCTGACAACAAGGACCTTCCACCAGGGTTTTAGCTGGATGAGACTGGTGTTTGCAGAAGAGTGTCAGACTTCGACACCCAAGCATTGGTAACTCCAGTGCTGTTGATGGGGACACAAGACACTTCCGTCTCTCCCCAGCTGTTATTTTTTCCCCTGTTGCAGCTTGCTGTGTTGTCCCTGCAGAGCAGGGCCATGTCTGGAGTGGCAGACATGTGCTGGGGAGGCCAAAGTGTCCATCCTGTGCTGGGGAGGCCGAGGTGCACTGCTGGGGCAGATGCCCATAATGGATAACAGGTCTGCAAAGATGTGAGCTGTGGATCACACTGCAGTGGTCCATGGACCCCTCCCAGGCTAACTAGTGTCCCTCCCTACCTAGGGGGAGCAGAGGAAATTAATACTTCAGGCACTCTTTCAGATCCAGTTTGCGCAGGGCCTGGGGGACTTGGAAGTGACTGGTGTACAGATTTAATGAGAAGATGGTATTTCTGTGGTTAAGATTTTTGGGAAACCTCCAGAACTCTGGAGGGCAGGTGCCAGTAGAGGATGGGGAGTTTGCAATCATTTCAAGGTTCTGTATTTGCTGTTGTACCGCAATGAAAGTCCTCCCCCCATCCCTGTGCAGGAGAACGAAAGCCTGGCTGTGCAGCCACCTCCCTCTCTTGCTAAGAAAAGCGAGGAGCTGACAGGCAGAAGTGTGCCTGAGCTGTGAGAGTGTGGGCTGATGACCAGCATTAAGGCATTGACATCTGCATCTAACCAAGTGCTGGAGCAGGAGGAATGCTCTGGCACAGCTGCAGGCTGAAGCTGTTTCCTTGGTCCGACAAGCTCTGTCACGTGTCACCCTCCTGTGGGAGCCTCAGTCTGCAAAACACTTAACATTGTGCCAGGGATTTTAGGGGTACCCTGTGCATCATCTGGCACAGCCTTGCTTCTGCCAAGGAGGTATGAGATGTTTCAGCTAAGTGTGGATCAAAAGGGAAGTCAAGAGGCTTCTCATCTCCCTTTTGATTCAGACCATGTTCAGTATGAATGTGCCTGATCCCTGAACATCTTCCCTATCCCTCAGCTGGATCTAGCTGAGGCTTCAGCTCCATGCTTGCACTAGCAGTAGGCAAGGGCTCTCAAAGCACAGCTCCTGGATCTTTCAGCTTCTTGCTACTGGAACTGTCCAACCAAAGAGCATCTTGTCAGGAGAATCTTTCAAACCTTCTAGGCATAGCAGGAAACTCTGGAAGTTGAGTATTGGAGGCAAAGGCCGGTTTTCAAAATGTTGACTGTACTTCAAGTTCTTTGGAGGGAACTATGCTCCACATAAGCAGCATTATTTTCATGGATGGTGAGTGGGCACTGAGATAAGTGGGAGCTGTGGGCTTTGAGGACAAAATGTGCATTGCTGGGGAAAGAATCTGCAGATTAGTAAACTGGATACACCCCTGAGTAGCCAGTGGTTTGGGGGACCTTTTTAGCTGTGCAAGATGTAAATTCAGTACATACTCAGCCTGTTACTAGGGTCAATTCCACGCTGCATGTAGGCACATCCACTCTACTGCTCCTAACTCCTGTTCTTCCCCTTACAGCTGCAGCATATCCTGTGTCTTGTCTGGCTGGAATGCTGCCTTCTCTCTAGATGAGGAAGGATGAGTCCTTGCCTTTTGTCCTCTGGGTCACTATTCTCCTTACACTGTGAATCCAGGTGGAGGTGGGGCTGGAGACTTTCCTTGCTGTGTTCATTGTCAAGCCCCAGTAGGGAGGAAAAGTGCAGCAGAAGCATGGGAGGGCTGGTTCAGGAGTTCCAGGAGCTCACTGGGCATTACATGGCAGAGACTTTCAATGGGGAAGAATGTACTAAGAGCAAGTGGATTGCTGTTAGCCACCAGGCTGCTGGCTGCACTTGAGGCATTACTTCAGGAGCTCAGCCCCAGCTCTGCTCCTCCCTGCCTGTTTGGCTCAGTCCTCTGCAAAAAATGCTCCCCTTCTGCAGTACCCGCTCTTCCCCGCAACACGAGTTATCCAGCCTCTCCCAGCTTGTGCTTCCTCTCACAATCTGCCTCTTAATGCAGCCAGATGGTCTGAGCTCGCCCACTCTCCACGCAGGCACCTTCAGCTCCCTGCACTCAGAACAGGCTTGCCTGACCTGCTGATGGGTCAGGTCTGCATCGCGCCTTTGGGAGAGGGGGAATGTTCGGGTGTTGCAGAGGACGACTGCGGGAGGTACCTGGGAGTGACAGCTGTCTTCAGACCTGCACCAACAGCCTGCTTGACAGCCTGGCTTTGTGGGCAGGGAGGGTCTCTGACCACATCCCTGCATCCACATGAACAAATTCCCAATGCTAAAGCTCTGGAGTGTGCTGCTGTGCTTGGGCACCCACCCTGTCCTATGCCAATTTGTCTGCAGCATTTAGTGCTGGTCTAGCTCCCCAGCTCTGGCCTTCTGTCCAGTGCCATTCAGTTGGCTTCTGACACAATCTGCACCAACAGCTCAGTTGTATTCGTTTCAGATTTGGGTTTATTGGAAACTTTCAGTGCCTATATAGGTTTTACAAATGATCTGTTACAAGATAACAGTAAACTGTTGTCTTCCTGGTGTTACTCAAGTACTTCCTGTACTGTCAAATGCTTTTGGAGAGCTTTGCCTATCTGGCTGTGAGAGGGAAGGTGATTCTAGCTTCCTGCCTTATGTTGTTGCTGAGACATACTGTACCTGAACGGCATTACCCTGTCTGCATTATGCTGCAAGTTACGGTTAAACAGTGGTAGGAAACTTTCATTTTAATAATGTCAGCTCTAGCTTATGTAAAAGCTACAATCTACCTTTTCCTTGGAGTTTTGTCTTTTTTTCTTTGAAGTACTGGATCAAGTAAAACAGCCCAGACAGACTTGCACAATACGCCCTGAAATATTAAACAGCTTGGGAAGTGTTTAGGTGACAAGACAATTGAGGCTCATAAACTTGGGATCAGCGCTTGACACCAAAATCAAAGTACTGTGCTTGTGAGCTGGCCAGTGCTGCAAACAAGGCAGTCCCTTGCAAAAGGACCCAGGTTTTAGATTGTCCATATACAGTGCTGTGATCTGGATCGTTAGCAAATACAGTTTGCACAAACAGCTCTTCCCTCACCTCCTCCCATCCAAACTTTCCTGGCACAGTTAGCTAGAAACTGTGCTCTGGGCCAAGTTCACAGCAGTGGCTAGGGGTCAGCTGACAGTCAGGTCTGTCTGCCTTCTGGACAAGCTGTCACCCTACAGAGTACTGCCAACAGAAAAGCACCGGGTTACTGCTTAGGTAAAAGGAGGTGCAGCTCAGTTCTGTGCTTCCTTGGGTGAAGGAGGATTCATGTCAGTGCTGCAGCTCTGCATGTGGAAATGGCCTTAGCCTCAAACACACCCCGTGCTAGGCTTTGGTTATCTGGGCTTCATAGCCACCAGCCAAGACACCCCTATGGAGGCTTGTGGGGTCCTGCCCAAGGAGGAGCTTGAGGGGAATGACTCCATGAAGTGCAAAGTGAAACTGTCAGATAACCTTCCATCTATGCTTTGTTTACAACAACAGTGACCACAGGGAGGTCCCTTTGGGTATAAGACCCTCTGCACTTGGTCAGCCTTCCCATTGGACTTGTTTCAGTCAGCAGGGAGATAGCACTGAACAGAATCGGTCTTGTTGTCTCCTTCCCACCTCATCTGACTCTCTTCTGTCATGTTTGGAAGTTGGGGAGAATTTCAGCTACTCTCCTGCGTAGCTGGTTTCTTCTTTCTTCTCTTTCCCTTTCCTTTTTCATCAGTAATGGGTACTGCCTCCATGCCTTGAATGCGTTCAGTGTAAGTCTCCTTAAAGAAATTAGGGACACAAGGAACAAAGTGACAAAGTGCAGATGTGTACATAATGTAACAAGCAATCAAAAGAGAACTTCTATTTGAGGGGGGAATTCAAATCTTGAGGATTTGTCCTTTCTGCTGTTAGTCAGGGCTGTCACATGTTAAGCATCTACATGCAGACCATTTCATTGATATGTCAGCTGTGCTGGGGAAAAATAACATATTGCCCTTTTCTATTCCTCTCCACCAAGAATTTTACTCTTCTCTCTGACAGAATTCATTAGCTGATGTTTGCTTAGCACTCTAAAGATGAAAGAGGTTTTGTGAAGAATAAACAGGCCTCTGAAAGAAGTTTCTTTAGGAAAAATGCAGGCTCATTTGGTCCAGACCAGCCCCTTGGGAGTGTAGGCAGCTGGGCTCCAATTCTTACCTGATTTTAACTACCCCATCACAGGTGCTCTGCCCTGGGTTCCCATATGGGCAATAGGGAACAACGTGCCTGTCTAAAGAAGAATTTGTTATGGCAAGGTCTGAACTGCCTTTTGCCAGTGGGGGAAGAGATAATGAGGAATGACAGATGATTAAGCTCCTAACAGGAGGTCATATGTAGAATGAATCCAGTCTCTTCCTGGGTCTGACTTGCCCCTGGTTCCTCCAGTTTGCTGGCTTGTTAAACTGTGCACTATTGAGACCTTACTGACGCAGCAAGCTGGAACAGGTTTGCTCTACCACCTAAGAGGTGAATTTAATTTGATTCTTCCTCCAAGGTGCTGATGCCATGATGATTTTTTGCTTTTCTTTTATACCCCTTTTATATACTTTTTTATATAGCTTTATATATTCCTTGTGCTTTTAGCTTACATAGTTATAATTCTTTAAGTTCGATAACTCCCCTTAGACCTAGTATTTCGTTAAGTTTAGAGACCAAACATTCTAAAAGCCCCAGACACCAAGGTCCTCTCCAGAACACATTCTGTAAACAAAGATAGGCCTATCCAGGGGGAAGGTTCCTCAGGTGGGGGGTCTCACCCGAGTCCCTCATTGGGGAATCTTTGATAGATATGCTAATTTTTGCAAGGCATATAATTGTATACACATCACATTGGGTGTGGCCATTTTCTTCGGTGGGGACTTCAGGGTGCATTTTGATGTGCATTTCAGTGCACCTGAGGATCCTTAAATAAATACCGAGGTAAAACCCTTTTCCCTCTTAACTGTGTTCAGCTCTCTTAATTTTAAGACCAGGATAAAGCATCAGTGCTGCAGATCCCATTGGGGCTGTGCACAGGCACAGCCTATTCATGAGTGCATGCAGCTACCATGCTCTTTCATGGTGAGGCAGGTGAACAGTCTCTGTTTTCTGCTGAACTTTTGACAACAGCTTTTTTCTTCCTGCTAGAATGCTTTTTATGGGACAAGGAGTGGACTGGGTGTGTCCAGCTCCAGTCATGATTGGTAGAACTGACTGCTCTAGTTTTTGCTGCCAAGTCAGGCTGGTGATGGCATAAATATAAAGACTCCTTAAGCAGGATTTCTAGTTGATCAACTTTGGATTTATGAACAAAATCATCTGCTGTGGACAAAAAAGTACTATGTAATTCCTACACAATCATTTTGCTTGCTGTAATTGTACTTAAAGATTTTTCTAAGGCAGCTTTTAGCAGAAGCTGCATGGCCAGATCTGCTAATCAGCTTAGAAAGTTTCAGCTACTCATCCTTACTTAGGCTTTCACTGTATTCTCTTTTTTTTTAGATTTAGGAGTCCTGTGAAGGGTGCCATTACACTTTCTTTTCCAGGCTGCATGGAAACTTAGCATAAACCTCTGCTGATGCTGTCTGTGCATATCACAGAAGCAAAACACCAGCAGTTTAGAACCTGTTTTTCATGTGTTCCTGGGGAGCAGCTGACTTGTCAAAAGTAGTCCCTAAAATAATCTACAGGGTATATTAAACTGAAGTAAAAAGAACTGCTGGTCAGGGCATACACTTACTTGTTACTGTGTTCAGTAGCAATCTTCAGCCTCTCCCGTAAGGCCCTTTTTTCCTCCAGGATATGATCAAACCATGCCCAGAAGTACTTCCTCATGAGGCAGACTGTGTGGAAGGTATCTGCTCTCTCCTCCTGAGCGGAGATATAATCCTTGTACTAGGGAGGAGGACAAAGAAACAGGTGAGAATAATGTTTTTTTCTTATTTTCTCTCCCAACCTCTGGCCCAATAAATAGAACAGTGCTGAGACTGTGGCGGTGAAGGGTAGTGGGCACAGGAGTGGAGGAAAATCAGCAGGGAGCAGGGTGAGAGAGTGGACAGTGGAGGAGCAAATTCTGGAGTGTAGGAGAAAATTCTGGGTGGAGGAGAGTGATGGAGAGTGAGGAGCTGAGAGAAGGTCTCTGAAGAAGGGAATAATGTTGCTGGAATGGGGATAGCGTAACTCTGCAAAGGTTGTGCTACAGATGAGTGAATTTGCACTGTGATGAGGGGAAAGCGTGGCAGCAGCCAGCTCTCTTGGTATCATTTCTCCATGGTGGTGCAGGCCAACCTTTAGCCAGTTCCTGAAGCCCCATCTCAGTAACATATGGGAATGGAAGTCCTCAGCCTGAGACATCTTCTCCCTGAGACTCTGCTGGGCATCCTGCAGCCAAGTCATCAGGCATTTCCTCTGCAGGCCCAAGCTGTGGTGCCTTTGTGCCACCTGAGTGAAGACAGCAGAGACAGAAGCTGGTTACCTGAACTGACTTAGATGATTACCTAAGTATAAAGCCACAGAAAACTGGGTGCACTAGAAAATCATCTCAGCTTTTTGGGGCTACCCCAAATCCAGATTTCTGACAGCTGGAATAACTTACAGGATCCCACAAAGAGTGGTCAGCATAAGGAACACTAAGAGTCTCTCTACCAGGCCACTGCTGCATGACTTCTACAGAATACCCTTTTGAATGAGATGCTCAATTTAACTGATTGTGGATGGGGCAGAGGCATGGCCTGTAACAGCTTAGTCCAACCCTGTCCATAATGCTGACCAGCAGGGTGGACATATGGAACAGCTTGTATCCATCTACTTCTTCCCAGCTGGAGGCCTCTGTGCATTTGGTGAAGTACTGTGAGTAGCTCCAGTTCCGGTGACTCAAATGGAAGCTTTCCAACTTAGCCCTGGGCTCTGGCTCGATCTTCAGGATACGGCTGAGTGTTATCAGTCTCCCTCTGATACGGGATGCCGACTCATTCACGTGTGGAAGTGTTTCATTAGCAATACTCCTGCATCAAGGTCTCAGAAGCTGCCGCTTGCTGTTCTGCACTGAGGATAGGGCCAGAACAGAATAGATGGTTGGATTATCACCTGTAGTGTCCTGCCACTAGCAGTGGCCAACTCTGTACCAGCAACTTCAGAGACAAGGAAAGCCCTGATGACAGGCTGGGGTTAACTCCTGCAGCTGAAGTTGCTTGGTGGTATCTCACTGATAAGCTTTGCTGTGGAGTAAGAGAACTGGCAGGCGCATGTCATATAACTTTAATTTTTTTTTTCTGTTTAATCCTGTTTAATCAGCTACAAATGAGGATGCCATCCCTGTGGGTTTTTAGTGGCTTTTCATGATTATTGTCAGATGGGCTGATTTAAAGAACTAATACAGGGCAAGGTATGCAGGGAGACTTTTTGCTTTTCCCATCTCTACCTGGCCTAAAAGCCTATTAAGGCTTCTGCTAAGCGCTGCATCTACTCTTTTTTCCCTTCCTCCTATGGCACCAGTCATTTCCTTTACCTTCAGCACTTACCACTAGGTTTTCCTTCGCTTGCTCCCTCAGCCTTTTCCATGGCAATATTCCCAGCTTTCTGAGAAGGACCTTCTCATAGTGATCTCTAGCCTTTTTCTGCAGCTGCTGCTCTTTCTCCAGCCTCCTCTGCTTCTCCAATTCTTTCTGCAATACAAAAAGCGGTAGTTTTAACTCCCTCAGGATGAAGAGGATATTAAACAATGACAACAGATTATCATACTGGAGCTGGAGGTTCTGACCTGACAGGGAGTAGGGATCTGCATCATCTTTAGCACTGCACACCAGACATGACCCCGTGTAGTAGAACCTGTGTCCTAAAGCAAACTGTCTTCTCCTGGGAGATGATGGTATTCCTGGACACTCCCCTGGGCTGTGTATCAGCACTGCAGTTTGGAGTTACTGTAGCAGACATGTCACCTGTGGCTATGACAAGTGCTGATGTAGTAGGAACCTCCTTTGATGTCCAAAACATGTCCAAAGATGATTCTGAGTTTACGCATGGACCCTACTACTTAATCTAGCCTAAATAGAAGGGGAGGGATGTGGGCATTTCATAACTGTATAATACTGCTTTTGACTGATACTCAGGGATGAAGGTCAAACGGTCCAAAACACTCAATCCAAGTAGAACAGTAGCTGTAGGTCGAATTCTTGTAGGATTTCAAATGTGCTATTTGGGTTATTAGGACAACTCATTTCCATGTAACAATAATGAAGTGCAGATATTCCTAGGTTAGCTCCAAGGAGAGGATGCTTCTATTCTTCAGGTGGAAAGCTGCCCTTGATATAACTGTCAGGCTTGTTTACTTCTGAATCATGTGTCTGTGACTGGTATCACTGTGTACTTTGGAGGAGTGACAAGAGTGGAAGCAGTCTGAGAGTAGACTGAACATGCTGCCACTGTGGGGGGCTTATGTGGCTGTATCTCAGCAGCCAATCTCCCCTCTGCTGAGGAGACAGACAGCATATACTTCATAGCACATTTGGGACACAGCCCTTTCCCTAATGCTGCCAGAAAAGGGGAAGATTGAGTCTATAGTGTGGGTGCTGTGCCATGGAACTCTGCTCTACCAGTGAAAACCTTCAGGTCACATTACTCTGGCTGCTGACTGAGTACCAGTGGGTAATGGATCTTCTTCCCTATCCCTGCTAAAGGAGAAGAAACAGGTGAAGCATTTGGTCACCAGCTTCTGCTGCCTTCTCTCCTCCCGGCGTTTTTCCCGCTGTGCTTCCTTTTCCTCGGCTTCCTTCTTTTGTCGTGCTTCCTGTTCAGCCTTCAGCTGGGCCTTGAAATGGATAAAAGGTGAAATTCAATTTGTTTCATGTGACCTTTTCCATGAACACAGATCTTTAAATTTTCTTAGTTTTCCTCTAATATTGACCAGCACCTGAAACTTCAGAAGGAAGCAAACCTTTTCATGCCCTAGATATGATCTGTGCTCAACAGTGAACCAGGGAAGGAAAAGGAAGGAGGGACTGTCCTTTTTACTACCTATATACGTATCTGTATCTATCTATTTATTTTTCTATGTATGTATATGTTTATCTTTCTTTGCCCTAAGTTATAGTACTTGTCCACTCTTCCTCTAAAACAATGTAAACCACACACCAAGTCATTTATTGAGAATTTGATTACCGAAGTCAGTTCTGAATCCCTGGGCCCTGCTCTTAAGTTTAATTTCCACATGCAAAGCAGCATTACAGGTAGCCAAACATTTCTTTCCCCAAACACTGAAGTTCACACTTGCTAGTCCTAATGCAACTTAGCATATGAAAACACAGCAATGTTTTCACTAACAGTTTAATACCCTAACTGGAAGAAGGCTCCTCTGTTGGATGTGTATCACAGAATTTGTGTATTAACGATACAAATATTGTCAGTATCTTCCCTCTTCAGCAGAGATTTGCTATAAAGATGCAGATTTTTACTAGGCAAGACTGTATGTCCTCAAGCTGCATGTGACCAGAGAGGAAAGGCAGGGAGGGGAACCCCACCACTGCTAGGTCCCTTCAAGTGGATCTCTGTGTGCACTCCACCCTTACCATTCTCAGCAAAGACAAGCTACAGTCATGGGGTAGGTGTGAAAAAAGTTTAGGAGGTGGTAAGGGAGGCTGCTTCTAGAACTGCAACTTCAAGATGAAGTGTCTGCCTATGATATAGCAGGGCTGGTGCTGCAAAAGCACCAGTAACTACTTCTTTTGATGGTGTAATGGACATTTGCTTTCTCACAAGTCATAAAACTCCTGCCTTGGATAAAGAGCCCTTTCTTGGTCCCTGACTCTAGGGTTAAATCAGCATTTCTTGTAACTGGAATGATGTGAAAGACACTTTATTTCGTTTTCCACTTTCCTTACCAATTTTTCCTCTGTTTTTCGTTGTTTGGCTTCTTCTAGTTTCCTCTTCTGTTCTGCCCGCTGAATGGCTCTCTCCTCCATCCCTACAGAAACAGAGGACATAAGGCTTAGTGGAAATGAGCTATGGTGTTGTGGCAGAAGTTTGGCGAACAAGGATGCGTCGCTCTATGCCAGGCCCCCACTGCCCTGGCAATGCCAGCACAAAGGGACTTGCTTTCTGCTGCCTCTCACAGCCAGCAGTGTCATGAACAAGGAACAAACATTTTTGAGATGACTCAGGACTATGGCAGTGACCTTCTCTCCACCCTCCTTGGTTGACAGTCACAGCCATGAGGCTCAGTTATGAAAGAAGCTGTGCTCAGAGGGTTTGTCCCTGCCTTTCCTGATTGAGGGCTGAGGCTCAGGGCATATCATTTAGCAGCAATTGCTATAAGGTCTCCAGTAAGCTCTAACTGCTTATTTAAAAGCAATTTCATGACAGAAAGCATCACTGTCACAGTGACATACAGGTACTTGGTCCCACTAGTAAGAAACTACTGCACAATGCCTCTTTTGGAAGATAAATTGCAATGCAGTGATCTTGCTGGCCATCAGCAAAGGTGTTACACAGAGAACATGCAGAAGAGTTGGGAACCTGTGCTTGCTTCCTCTGCAGTTGCAGACAAAGCACAGGCTGGAACAATCAATAACTGGGAGGCATTGACATGTTTTGAACACATCAGATTTCCTCAGATTCTTTTCTCCTCTCAGCTATCCCAGGGTTCTCTGGCAAGGGAAAACCAGTGATAACTTCGTCACTGAATTTTTTGGGGATCTTTAAACACAAGCACTTGAATGCTCTGAAAAATATGCTTGCTGTCTCTAAGGTGTACAGAGTTCAGGCAAATCAGGGTGAACGATGGCTTGGGCTAGGCAGCATTGGAGCTGAACACAGGTAGTGAAAGGCAACTATTAATGCCCAACTATCATGGCCAGAAAGGTCAGGTGATCCCAAAACTACTGAAACATCACAGTGATTATATTCCAGACAGCCTTTCATGCAGACTGTCGCTACCCTGCATTGATACAGAAGAACTTGACCATGGGATGTAACAGAATCCAATCCTAATTTACTGATGAAAAGGCTGTGTTGCATGTTTATTGTGTATATACAGTCCCAGTGTGGCCAGAGAAGGGGAGATACCTCACAAAAGGCAGGGATCTGGAGTTCCTTCCGCAGCCTGGCTCACAAAACCTCGGCCAGACACTTAATTCTCTTTGAAATCTCAACAGCTCTGTCAAAGTTGGATGAAAATGACTGGCCAGTTTAAGTGTTACTTGGATGCATGACACAGGGAATGAGACTGATGGCAAAAAACCCTGTACACCTTCTCTCTCTGAGTCTTCTCACAGCAGAGACAGCCACAGGAATCAGGAGTAACTGCTACAACAGTGTACTAAGTGTGGACATGAGGGGTTTGCATTGTCCCAGGTTTTACAGATGCTTGTCTCGGATAGGAAAACAGCTCACCCTCTCTCACAGCACTCGTCAGACTGGGAAAGAGAATGCAGAATTTTACTTGCATAACATCATCAACCAGCAAAACTAAGGCAAAAAGAGAGATTTCCAGATAAGCTGTTGAGAAAAGTGGTCTGCAATGGTCTTTGCTATCTTAAACAATACCTTTCAGTATGGGATGAGGTGAGGTCAGCCTGCTGGAGGGCCTCCTGCCTTGCATTGCTGCCCTTGTGTTTTCTGGCCCATGAGAATCAGGTGAGCTATGAAAGAAAAGAGTAAGGAAATTCTTCAGTGAATGTGGTCAAACTATGTCTCACACCTACCACCTACGGCCTTGTAGTTTCTGTTCTCCATTGTGCTGCATTATCCCTGATACACCTTTCTTCTGCTTGCAAAGGAACCGAGTTCCAGGACTGCTGGAACTGAAATACAGAGGGTGATACTCTTTCTTTTCATAACTAAATATCCCTGCTGCTACTATGGGTGACACTGGTGTTGCTGTTTCTAAGGGGACCCTGTATGGATCACCTGGTGTCAGGCCAGTGCAGAAAGGGAGAAGGAGAAAGAACTGTGGCCAGTCTGATACTTCCCTTGAGGCTAAGTCACAGCTGAGAGGAACAGCAGATAGCACTAGGATGACTGAAATGTGCCTGGCAAATTCTGGCTCAGCTTGAGTGGGAATGAGACAGGATGACTAACTGACCCTGCTTTACTGAGGGCATGTACCTCAAAGGGGTTGTATTCTTGCATCTGGATTGTTTTTCCTCCCTCGTTTGAGAAACAGAATTGTTAAACGTCTCGGTTACAGCCGGAGCTTGTGCTGTCTCTTCTTTATCTCTGCTCAGCTTCTGATTTTCCTGCAGTTTAAGGATCAGCTCTTGCTGCTTCTGAAGCTGCTGCCTCTGCTCCTCAATCACACGTTGCTGGAAGGCGTGACGGTGCTCAAAACGGCTACCATAAACAGAAGATGTCTTTGGACTGAGTGCCTGGAACTGCTGGAGGACAGTGGCTATTTGATTCTTGTACATAGCCTGGTCCTGAGCACTCAGGGCTGCGTGTCTTATGGTAATCTCCCAGGCAAATTTGGGGTTTCTGCAGAAATGAGATGTGTGAACAACATCCCAACTAGACTGGTCTCTGGTCTGATCAGGCTGTTTCTGTATGAGGCAAGTTTCAGTTGGCTAGAGGAAAAAAAAAAAATTAGACAAATTTGGCATTGATTAAAATTAAGCACTCCTCTGCCCTTCCTGCATAGTGGTTTTTTAAATGCAAGTCTAGTGAGATAGCTGAGAAGTAGGGTAATCTCAGCTATGCAATCTTTATCCAGTCAGGCCAGAGGGGCCCCATTATACACAAAACAGAGGCTGTTGGAAAGAACTCTGAAGGAGCTGAGTGCCATTTCACCAGGAGGAAGAAATCCTGATCAGGCAAGAGCTTTGGCAGGAATACATACTGACTATTTTGTTAGGGAGCACAGCTTAGGACAGCTCATTTCTCAGGGATTAGCACACTCTGTTTTGGACTGTGTTGTCCCTGCTCAGCACTCAGATGGAGAATAAAATTAAAAACAGTTGTTGAAGTGATCTACACAGCTGATCTACTGAACAGTCCTCTTTTAGATGGAAGACAAGTCTACAAGGTGCTGCTTCCTCACGCCTCTTTTCCAGCTTTGATAAATGTTACCATGAAATAGGTGCACAGTGGGGAATGAGGCTGCACCTTCCTGACACATGGTCATTCTCTGAAGAGGCATCAGCTGTAAGGTCTGCTTTCTGATTCCTAGTCCCATTCTTTCAGCACAAATTTCACCAGTGCAGCAGAAGAGAAATAGGGGCCTACTAGGATAGCATAAGCACTGAAAGAAATCAACTTTTGCTTACGCTTAAGCAAACAGAAAGCTTGACCCGTAATACGTGTGTGTGAGCTCTAATACTGACATCAGGATACTGCTGTGGTACAGGTTTTATAGACAAAAGGGAAGGTGGGGATCCAACCTGACAAATGACAATTTAAGGAAGCAACCTCTGATTCTCCTCTCTTAGCTCTCTGTGATACACATTATCCTGAAACAGCCAGTGACAACCTCTTTTTTTCCCCATACTTAAAAGCTGGAGAGCTGCACTGGCATGAAACATATCTCTTGTCATGCAGTCAAGTTATTCTTTTTAAGTCTAAGCTGGCATCAAAGATGTAACTAATCTCTTAGTAAAAGTGATCTGGGGGTGGGATGCTCATTGCAACTCAGAGTACACGAAGGGTTGTTCTTTGGCAGCACTAGAGATTATTTTTAAAACTTATCCATTGTCCTTCACATTTACCTCTGATTTTTAGACTTCTCTCCTGAACAGTTGCAGGCAGGTATTTGGGGGTCACCCTAGGAAAGAAGCTTTCCTCTGGGACAATGTACCCTTTATTTCAGACTGCATAAAGTAAGTACTTTCTAAGAGTACAGCTATGGCAATAGGCAAAACTACAGGGGAAGGATTTACCTTGTCTTGCTGTAAATCTTGGTGATGGTTTACTTCTGCTGTCCCAGGCTTGTTAACCTCCAGTGGCCTGTCCCCACCTTTCCCCAGTGACACACTCTCCAGCAGCTGTTCCATCTTTCTCTTTGTCTGCACCCTTTTGATCAGCAGCTCTCGCTTTTCCATCTCTGCTCGGCTCCAGCGCTGCCAGGCCAGAAAGCAGCAGCGCAGGAGCCGTCGCTGGTTGTGCTCCACAGCCAGTTGGGTTTTCCTGAATGAGAAAACATTTGTGTTATGGCAGGAGTGAGTCTTCTGCCAAGGCACAAAGCCACATCATTTCCTGAGTCCTTTTGTTGCTTAACTCTGAAGGCCCTCTGAAGTTGTACAGAGCTCGTCCAAGGAGGAGTGGGAGGGCAGAAAGGATGCCTGCTATTCTGAATTAAGTTTCGCTAGTTCACACTTTGCCATTTCCTGTGTCATGTCTGGGATGCAGGATAGCTGCAAAGAGGGTATCATGTTCCCTGGCCAGCTGCATATGGGGAAGTGACAGTGTCTCACCACTGCAGCCTGCCAGACACCTGCGAAAGGCAGTATTTTCTCTGGATCATAGGGAATTCATCCAACAGCCTCCTTAATGAAAGGCACGGGCCAAAATGATCTCTGCTATACTTCTACTGAAACAGCAAATATATCAATCAGGAATAAATTTGGCAACTCATATTCTCAGGAGTCCAGAGCGAGCCAGGGTGAGATTTCTAGGAAAGATACCTACAGAGAGACTGAGACACAGGCTTGTTGGAAAGTGCTAAAGCTCTTGTTCATATCTGTCCTCCTTTTCATCTGTGCCACAACGCCTCTGGCAGACTGCAGGCAGTGTAGCAATTTTCTCAAAAAGCTGCTGTTTCCCTCCTGCTGGATAAATGACAGGCTCCTTTTGCAGTCCCTGATCACTGCTCTGCCCAAGTACAGCTGTAGTAGGAGGAATTCCACAGTAAAGGGTCATTACCTATTTTGATCTTGGAGATGAACTTCCAATTGCTGTGTCTCCTGCTCTACTTTCTGGGCCCAGGTATAGTTTCTCCAAGCTCGCAGGGCCTTCAGTTGGCATCTCCAGTCAGCAAATGCTCTGGCTTTTCCCATTTTAATTCTGTGCTCCAGAATGACTTTCAGCCAAGCAGAGAAATGTTGTTGCAAGCACTGTATGGGAGAGTTTACAAAAACCAATGAGCAAGATACAGCCTGCCAACAAATACTGATCCTCTCTGCCCTTTGCCTATTCTGACATTCCTTTTTGAGATTCTTTCTAGAATCCTCATTTACCTTGAGGATAAAAAAAAAAAGTACTGCAGAGCATGTGCAAATCTTCTACAAAAAGCAGAAAAGGTCTAGAAAGAGACATCATATCATGGGGCTCTAAGCTTTGGAGTGAAATGCACTTAGTTCACCAAGTGTAAAGGAATGAAATGGGTGAGAAACATAGAATTTCTAGAGACATGAAAAATATTTTTAAATCTAGAAAATGTCTAAGATGCTACAGGTAAGAACACATCTGTAAAGAAGTGCTGCTTTTAAAAAATTTTTTTTAAACTTAGAAAAAAATCAAGACACTTCCTAGAGTGAATTTATGACACAGCCTCAGCTCATCCTTGTTCCAGTAGGAAACCAAACCCTTCCCCTATTGTGTAATTAGACTCGCTGCCTTTGGGAGTAATTTACATTGTACAGAGCAGCAATTTGGTATCTAATCTACCCTATAATTCTAGCCCTGTCACTGCAGACACTGTTCATTTTGATCCTCCAAGTGGGTCAACTCACAGGACTCTGCTGTTCCCCTTTTGTCATAGTGCCTTGTGTTAATTGCATTCCTCTCTCACTTGAAATCTTCAAATGGAGGCTTACAAAAGTCAATGCATTAGCTGTTTCTTTCTGCTTTAGGAAAGTAATCAAAATGTCACTATTGCTTAGCTCAGCCAAGCTGTGGCTTCTCACATTACGCCCATCCTGAATTGTTCTGTGGTTTCATTCAAGCTTATCTTCACAGCTTAGACTGTGCTGGAGAGAGGTTGTGTACTGCTAAACAGCAGCCAAGCTCCAATCCAGCAGATGGGCAGATGGACTGAGCTGTGAGGAGAATCACCATAAAAACTGTGGGATTCTTCTGCTGAAAGAACCTCTAGACGTAGATATATGGACATCAATGATGATGACTGCTCTATTAATTAAAAACATTATGTGATGGATGGCATTCATACTTGCACTCAGGAAAGTTATTCCCTTTGCTGAGACTGCCCATATAAAATTATTCAGTACTAAAAGATCACTCTTTAGGTGCAAGTATTTGATACATGTTTAACCCAGAGCTGACCATGGCACCAGAATAATGAAGGTAGAAGAAAGAGGTTCCTACTAGGAATTATTTCAGTTTGCTTGCCACGAAAGAGCTGTTGCAGTAACATAGAATATCCTACTGCACCCAGTGGAAGGGGATCCTTGAGGAACCTGTTACTGTGGATGTGCTGGCGTGCATCAACTCTCAAAGACACAGCTCAAAATTCATCCCTAGCTGCAGCACATCCCTTTCCTCCCCCTGTTCCTGAACTAGAGTCTGCAAGGCAATCTTTAATATGCCTTCCCACATGCACAGTAAGGGCTTCTCAGGCCTTTTTTCTGCCACTTTCCCCTTTTATTTCCTTCCTTGAGGAAAAACAACTCTCACTCCACTTCCTCCTCTGTACATCTCCTTATTTCTTGATTGCAGAAGCCTTTATGGTCTCATCTGTGTTTAGAGCCATGTCTTTTCCACAATTCTAAGTGAAATATCCCACTGAGTACACTCAGTGCCTGAGGCACAGGCCCACTGGGGTGGCACCTCAGGATTTCTTGCTCCTAGTCTTGTAAGATACTTTTTGCCTTGCTCTCCTACTTTCCTGGTATCAGGAGGTCTTGGAAAAAGTAAAAACTTCTGCACAACCAGGACTTTTTACTTCAGTTTTGCAAATGGTAGCCAAGGGCAGGTAGCTCAGAGTCTCAGATAAAGAAAGGTGATGCTCACTCTCTGCTTACTGGTGTGAATCCTGCGCAGCAGCTCCTGAGTCTTTCTCTGTTTCTCCTCTCCTTGCTCTTCTCTCTTCGGGACCAGGGGTGGTGACACAGTAACAGACACTTCCTGCATTGTCGGCTTCTGAGGTTTTTTCTGTCTCTTCCCCTCCCTGCAAAGTGAACAAACATACAGATTTAATATCTCATATACAATCGAATACTTCTCTTTTTGGCCAATTCAAAGAGAACCACCTCTACAGCTTAGAAAGTTGCTGATTATTTTAACTCAGCCTTCTCAAAAACCACCTCTGTAACGGTTTGGAGTCCCAGAGATTAAACAGTCCAGTGCATTTCCTAAATATAGAAGGCAGAAGAAAATAGTAAATCATTTCAGTAAATATTTCATTAAAGCACTTGTATGAGAAGACTTAGGATCTCAGGGCTGCCCAGGTAAATAAATGGCATCCCTAAAAGTGACATCTCTGTGACAAGCCAAGCTCAGCAAAAGACAAAAAATTAGGTCTCTGCAGAATCCTCAGTCAAGAATGCTCTTTATCTTTCATAGTAGGGAAAGTATTCCAAGTGCTAGACTTTCAACACAGACTGTTTTTTTCTTTTATTTTTTTCTGTGTACTGGCTTTCCTGCAGCATAGGATGCTAATGAGGCTGGATGTAGCCACAGAGTTGATGGAGAGAATGCACAGTGGTGCAAACACACTCCCACTTTGTGTTTCAGTGCACATACCGTAATGGCTGAGGGGAGGATAACACTATTCTTAGCCCACCTTCCCACTCATGAAAAACTCTGCCACTGATGTTGGTAACAAAGGACTAAAAGGTTTGGGGAGAGTTCAGAGATAATAACAGCTGTTTTGTTTGGGATCACCACTGCTCTTACATTTAACAAAAGGAGCTGGTAAGTGGTTTTCATATCGCTACACACACACACCCACCCAGCCTTTTCCTTACATTCTCCAAACTTTTGTCACGGTGTGCTTCTTCTCAGCCATTTCCTTTCGCAGCTTCACCATTTCCCTCTGGATCTCCTCCTCCTCCTTCTTAGCCCGCAGGGCCTTCCTTCTATCCTCCTCCTGTGCCTGGAGCCTGGCCTCAGACAGAATTGCTTTCTTCAGGGACTCTTTTTGTCTCTGAAGCTCTAAAGCCTTCTGATGCCTCATTCGGTTTTCTTTCACCTGGGAAGGAGGAAACTGGAAAAAGTCAAAGCAAGCACCAAAGGCTGAAGAATGTGAAGTTCACTGTACACTGTCAGGGTGGAATCCACCTTTCACATAAAGCAAGAAACCCTATCCGTAGCTGGCACTGACTGGAGAGATTCTGCTCTTGACCAGCAAAACACTCTACGTGAGCAAGTGAAATTAAATCAGTATTCCTTAATGGGAGAAAACTCGGAACTGACTGCTGTGGCAGCTCTTCCTGGCAGTCTTCAGAAAAAGGGGGAAAACCTGAACAGTTTTAGTGAAAGCTGACTGTGCAAGCTACTGCTGAATGGCTAATGTGCACATGGAAATGAAGTAAAGTTTCAGCTGAATTGTGGAAGAGTACCTTTGGGTGGTTGCTTCCAAGTCAGAGATTATTGCAGGCTCTGAGAGAATACTGGGGAGGTATCACTGAGCATTTACTCTAATCCTATAATCCTCCACCTTATTCCTTTTAACTGAGGTGCCTTGCCTGCTCACCTGCTTGTGTCTGAGCTCCATGATTATTCGTGGATCTGCAAGGTTTTTTTTTTCCTTGATCTCTTCAAGTCTAAGGTGTTTTGCTATCCCACAGTTCACAACTTTACTCTGCAAAAGATGCTGAAGGTATTTCTGGACAGAGGAACTTTCCATTTCACATTCCAGATAGCTGCACAAGTCTGAAATGAGAAATTCAGATTATCTCAGGCTAGTCTGAAATGAATAAACCCTTCTGTCTCAGATCACAAAGCCTAATGTAATTAAAGGGATCACTTCCCCAGACTGTGAATGCATTTCTGATGAATGTGGACACACTGACTGCACTCCATTTATCCCCAGAGTCTTAATCAGTCTCCCATTGAACACACTAGAGCAGTAACAATGCTTCATCCATTTTTTACTGTCCTGCCTCTGAGCATCTCAAATGGCTGTATAAACTTGACAGGCCTCAAAAATACCTGTTCACAAAAGAAAAAAAAAATTCTCTTTTACAAAGGGAGACACTGAATGTTTATGAGGTGCATTTATGGAGTCATACAGCAAGATGCTGTAAGAGCTGGGGGACAAAAATCATCACATTTAACCTTGTTCCTACTGAGTCCACTGTCCTGGCCTCAAAACAACCATTACCTCTCAGTCTGACAAACCATAAGGCCCCACCTCCTTCCCCAGCACAGCCTCAGAGAGGAAACCAGGACTTGCTTTGCAGTGCTCTCACCATCAAAGTGCTTATACTTCGGAGGGGCTGCAGGAGGCTCTTCCTGAAGGACAGAGTCAACTTCCTCTTCATCACTCAGCTCCAATTGCAGTTTGGACTTCATCCACTTACTGAGCAGCTCCTGGGCTACCATGAAGAAAGAGACTGATGACTTCACCTGCACAAAAAAACTATATGGCTAAGTATAAACTAGCAACAGTCTGGGATAGTTGTATCATATGCTGGGAATGACTGAAAGCTGATCTGCAACAGAAAATGGAATCAAGTTCTGTTCTCATCTTCTTGATCTATAAAAGAACAGGAAGAGAAGGTGGCAAATTTTGTCCCCTGTCACTTGTGTCACAAATTAATTCTTCCCCACCTCATTTTTCCTACTATGATTCTGTGGGCATTTAGATCACTCGTGATTATTTTACGGCATTATTGAGGAGATGGAATTCACATGAGGTAATTCATAACTCAGATAGCTTTCATATGTTTTACCACTGCACTTGCAGACACTTAGATGGTTTCCACATCTACAGCCAAGGTTGTCACACGCTAAATTCAAAAGAATTGCTGCTTGGACAAACTTTTGCTTCATGTGTACAGGTTAACCCTTTGCAAGTACCATATGAGCAGCTGGTGAGTCTAATTACAAATCTATCAGGTGGCAAACTTCACCTAGGACTCAGGGTTAACACTGCAGCTACAGGAATGCACCCATGATGGATGTGGTACTCCTCAGTGAGCTCAAATGCCTAATGAACAACTGGGTAAGAAGTCCTTCAGTGGACTGTTTGCATGTCCATTCTTCTGTGGAAAAACAAAAAAATTCCTTTTTCAGAGTTCCTTCTGAAAAGCAAGGTCAGCTCATGTGTCTGCTGCCTCAGCCAACCAGCTGGCCTTGCTGCATGGGTGGCCAAGCTGTTCCTGAAGCAGGACACAGGGCTGTGAACTGCAAGGCATCAGGAGCAGCCCCACAAGAAATGGAGCCAACCTCAGCTGTCCATGCAGTGAGGATGGACAAAGAGCCGGGATCTCAGCAGCCACTCTAGTGGGAGTCATTGCACAGTGTAAGGCACACAGTCAATGGACAGGAGCAAGCAGCTGCTCCAGATATCTACTCCTAACACAAAGTGAAGATGCTCCCTGGTATTCCTAAGGCAATAAAGCCTTTTTCAGACTTTCCTAAAAACCGGTGTGTTTTTTGAAGAAAGCATAAATCTAATGTTGTCCTTCAAATCACTTTTATTCTCTTTCATAATCTCTCAGGCCAGCTCAGCAATAGGGAAATATATCGGATAACAGAAAGAAGAGCAGAAAACAACTTGCCACTTGGAGAAGGGTTACTTTTCTGACTAAGATTTGTGATCTTCTTGTAAGTGGAGTAAAAGCGTTCTGGCACTTCTCTTACTGATATCTTCCTTTGAAAAGTGGGCTATGTGTAGTTAATACCATTAAGTATTGTAATAATGGATTCCAGGTAAAAGAATTTCAGTTGAGCTAGGAACAATTCTGAGGGATTGGTAGCTATAAAAAGGAAAACCCTAGCAGACAAGGGCAAACAAAAATAATAAAGAAACATGAGGAAAGCAAGCAACCTTTCCACCAAAGGAAAAGACAAAGCTTTTCACCACAGCAAAGACAGCTCCTTTGGAGCCTCTGGGCTGTATAATGCATTCAGACAGTGCACTGTAAGCAGGTTAAGTGTATTCCATTTTGTCAGTTGAACCCTTGATGATGACAAGTGAAAAAGCCGACTTCCTGTATTGAAGTGGATGCTCTTAAGATGTGTCATCATCCCGTTCTGTAATGCTGACTCTTAAAAGAGCAGTTAACTCAAGTTTTTAAAATCCTGTCTCTTAGCAGCTTTTTATACTGCAGACATATTTCTAGCACTGATGGGTGATAATTTCCCTCCTTTTTGTTTTTTAAATGTACCACAGCTTTACTTTCAAACTTCAGCAAGCACTTTTGGCTGCAGGCTTTACAAAAGAAATATTTAGTTAGCTAATTAGTGAGGAAAATTTTGCATGGGAATCAAAACAGAACCACATTATTATTTGTAGATGTGAAATTTACATAGAGCAGCTCCATTTCCACATCTGGTGTGCAATGAGAAATATGTCAGGTAGTTTCACCTGGTTTCCTACTGCCCACTACCTTGGCTTTGACCATACAGTGTGTCTTTAAGGGCCTTTCTTATCTTTGTCTTGACCTGGTATCTCCAGGAGACAGAGTTTATCCATCTCTTAGGTATGCCATTTAAGATCGACCTTGAACTCCAGCAATTGATCCTTCTTATGCCTTGCTCTATTAGATGAAAAACATCTTACTATGAACAGTTTCTTGTGAACTCAAGCTTTGCAAGAGCCTGTTCAAATCAGAACCACAAAGCTGGATCAAGAACAGTTCATTTCAGGCAGCTTGTGGCAAGCAGAATTTTGGCTCACCTTCCTCACGGGCCTCATGATCTTGCAGCCATTCTGCAGTTTCGAAACTCGTCACTGGACCCCAAGGCCTCTGTGGATACCTTGACTTTTGAAGGGAAAAAGCTTCAGACAGAGCATACTCAGAGGTTCGGTCCACTCTCTTTAAATTAAAGAAAGAAAAACATTTCTAAGGATATTCATTTTTATACTTCCTATATCCACATTTCTCTTCCAGAGAGCAAACATCAGTGGGAATGTAACACAAAACAGCATGGCTGTTTTAAGGAATAGATTTATTTTGAAATGCATTTCTACGACTGCTTGATTGCATAAACTGGACTTAGAAGTCACTAAGCAATAAACACTCATTTGGCAATTAGTGCCAAACACAGACTGGAGAACACAGAGAAAGGTAACACCCAGCCCCTAGGGGCTGGATGGAGACTTGCTGAGATAGTGCCCAGCAACCAGCAACTATGAAATTTGGTATCAGCTTTTTGTCATAGCCAGGCTGAGAGACTTCGTGTCCCATATACATCTCTCTGAAATGTTAACGGTCCTGACGTTTGGCCATTTGTTAATGGTCACTGTGTTTTCACGAGTAACACCTGTGCCCCAGACAGTCCATATTTCTGAACTCCTTCTGTCCGTGCTGCTGCCAGAGGCCCAGGATGCTGCCTGAGGAAGCAGATGTACGCTCCTACCTGCCGCAAGAAGCAGGCTGGAGGTGAGAGCATGGGTGTGCCCAAGGAAGCAAAACAAAGGGAACCTCAACCTAGAATTCATTTTCTTGGATGTCAGGTGGTGGTAGGTGCAGGATACGATGCTTTGGGGTAAATCTCTTGTATTACTTGCCCAAAAACCTGCAGCACTGCTCAACAGCAAGTTTTGTGTGCAGAGTTTTATGCATAACAAGACACCTTACTCTTTACAGAGTTTGGATTGGAAGGGACCTTTACAGGTCATCTAGCCCAGCCTCCCTGCCATGAGCAGGGACATCTTTGATAACACCAAGCTGGATGGGAGTGTTGCTCTACTTGAGGGCAGGAAGGCTCTGCAGAGGGGTCTGGACAGGCTGGATTGATGGGCTGAGGCCAACTGCATGAAGTTCAACAAGGTCAAGTGCTAGGTCCTGCATTTGTGTCACAACTCCAGGCATCATTACAGGCTGGGGGAAGAGTGCTGGAAAGCTGCCTGGCAGAAAAGGACCTTGGGGTGCTGGTTGACAGCAGCTGAACGTGAGCCAGTGTGTGTGCCCAGGTGGCCAAGAAGGGCAATGGCACCCTGGCCTGGATCAGCAATAGTGTGGCCAGCAGGACCAGGGCAGTGACTGTCCCCCTGTACTTGGCACTGGTGAGGCTGCCTTGAGTCCTGTACCCACTTCTGGGTCCCTAAGCTCAGGAAAGACTCAAGGTGTGTATCCAGAGAAGGGAAAAGCTGCTGAAGGGTCTAGAGGAGCAGGTGAGGGAACTGGGATTGTTTAGCGTGGAGAAATGCAGGCTCAGGGGTGAACTTATCACTCTCTACAAGTGCCTGAAAGGAGGATGTAGCCAGGCGGGGGTCAGTCTCTCCTCCCAGGTAACAATCGACAGGGTAACATGGAATAGCTTCAAGTTTTGTCATGGAATATTTAGATTGGACATGAGAAAAAATTTCTTCACGGAAAGGGAGGCCAGGCATCGGAACAGGCTGCACAGGAAAGGGGCTGAGTCACCATCCCTGGAAGCGTTCAAACAACCTGTGGATGTGGCACTTGCAGACATGGTTTAGTGTTGAACATGGTAGCGCTGGGTTAATGGTTGGACTCCATGACCTTAGAGATCTCCAACCTTAATGATTCTGTGATCTTCAACCATCTCAGGTTACTCAGAGCCCCGTCTGTTGACGCAACCTGACCCTGAATGTCACTGCGCAAGTTATTCCGCCTTGGCCCACTGTTCCAAGCCAGCCGATCCAAAGCTGGGCAGGGACTAAGAAAAACCACAGCGTTCCAATCTCCCGTGTCTCTTCCTGAACCCCGAGTTTCACGCTGCCAACTTTGGCGCCGTTCGCTCGAGTCCAGCGCGGACTTCCCACCCGCCGGCAAACCGCCCAGCCCTGGGAAACCTCATCCCGGATCCTGACCCTGCCGTGCTAGGTGCCCGCGATCCCAAGGAAGCGGGATCCCAGGGAAGCGTCCCGCCCCTGGCGCCCCCCGAGCCGCTGAGGGCGAGCGGGCCGCGCTCCCCCCGCCGTGCCCCGTTACCTGCGGGAGGCGCTGCCCCGTGAGGGCCATGGCCGCGCCGAGCACCCCCGCCCGCCGCCCGCCCCTCTCGGCCATGGCAACGGAAGGGCGGTGCCTGCCCACCGGCGCCCGGTGATGACGCCCGGCGCGGGGCCGGGGCGGGAAGGGGCGGTCTGTGTTGGGCGCCGCTCGTGTTCCCCGCGTCCCTCGTTCCCCGTGTCCCTCGCCGGCGCCGCGGAGCGAGGATGAGGCTGAAGCTGCTCGGTGCGGGCGGCGGGCGGCTGGGCTCGCTGGCGGGGCTGGGCCGCAGCGGGGCCGGCGCGCTGGCGCTGCCCGGCTGCCTGCTGTACACGCGGACCGGCGCTGCGCCGCACCTCACCCACGACACGCTGCGGGAGGTGCGCGGCGTGCCCGGCGTGGCGCAGCTCGCCCTGCCCGCCCTGTGAGTACCGCGCCCGGGCGGGGGGGCCCTGCTTCCCGGTCCGAGGGAGGTGCAGGGGCGGGGTAGGAAAGGTGCGGGGAAGGCAGAGCTGGAGGGCTGCGTGATTTTTAGCGTGTTTAGGCCAAACCCACCGTGGTGAACTTCACAGTGATCTTCCTGAGGTGGGCAGCAGGGCGAGGGAGGTGATTCTGCCCCTCTGCTCTGCTGGATCCGCACTGAGAGTGCTGCATCCAGCTCTGGAGCCCCCAGCCTAAGAAAGATGTGGGCCTGTTGGACCAAGTCCTTTGGAGCGCCACAAAGATGCTCAGAGGGCTGCAGCATCTTTCCTATAAGAACAGGCAGAGAGATTTGGGAGTGTTTAGCCTGGAGAAGAGAAGGCTCCAGGGAGACCTTTTATCAGCCTTCTGGTACCTAAAGGGTAATTATATGAAAGATGTTGACAGATTTTTAACAGAGCCTGTTGTGACAGAATAAGAGGTAAGGGGTTTAAAGTATGAGAGGGTATCTCTTGTAATGAGGGTGGTGAAACACTGGACCAGGTTGCCCAGAGAAGTGGTAGATAACCCATACCTGAAAACATTTAAGGTAAGACTGGAGCAGCAGCTAACTCTCAAAACTAGTTAGGTTACCTAAGTGGCAACTGAAAGGAAAGATTAACTTGATAAAGCTTGTGCGGTTGTTGAATGATGTTGAACACAGTATTGATGCTACCCAAAAAGTCACAGTCTAGCTTTGTGCTCTCCATCAAGTCAGTGGTCACTGGTCAGTGCAGGTGAAAGCTTTATGTTTTTGCCACAGAATTATGAGTGCCTTGGGTTGTGAGCTGTGATTCTTGAGCTCTGTGACTCTGGCATTTCGTTCTATCTGTCCCTGCTTTGCTGCCTGACAGCTGGATGGCAAATAACCAGTTCAGTGTCAGACAATGCTTAAGTATGGAAAAAGAAGCCTTAGTTATGAAACCACCAATCTCTTTAGACAGTTGTCTGCTTAGTTAATGTGTTTCTATATCTGGATTGCAGGGCAGAAATCCATGATGTTCTCGAAGAGTATAAAGAAGGAGCCGCAAAATTTATAGGTAAAGTCCAAGTGTTTGCTTGTATATGTGAGAGATAATGCAGGTGGGTCCCACCAGAGCATGTTCAGGTGGTACAGGAGGCAGAAAGATGTAGGCTTGCACATTTAGGGATTTTCTCACTCAAAGTGCCACTAGGGAATACTTGAAGTAGTATGTTGTCACTAGTATGGCCAAAAATCCTTCAGTCAGGCTACAAAGTGATGATGTGTCTGTAATTTCTATAATTTACAGACAGTTCTTTGTGTATGGAATCTAGCACGTTTTGCAAGAAAAAAAAAATTGAGTTGCCAACACTTGTTTTGTTCGTTTTATTTTTTAAAAAGCACATGAACATTTGGGACATGCATTTCATTATATTAAAAAAAATTATGGTTTTGCTTTCCAAAGGAAGTTTGCACCCAAATTTCAGTAAACTTTAACTGCTTTGGAGCATTTACTCCTTCAAGAAAAATTGAAAAAATGTCTTTGTCTGAAACTTCCTGGAGGCTTTACCAATTTCAGTGACTGTCTCTGAAGAGAAGGCTGTATGTCACTGAAACATACTGTCTAGCTTTCTGACATTTGAAACCTCCAGTCTGGCAGGGATGAGAAATTTCTCATTTGTGTAGTTGATGATGTTCTCTCACTATCCTGTTCTTTTCTGTGAGGGTGGTGAGGCGCTCAAACAAGTTGCCCAAAGAAGTTGTGGATGCCCCATCCCTGGAAATGTTCAAGGGCAGGTTGGATGGGACTTTGAGCAGTGTGGTCTAGTGGAAGGTGTCTCTGCCTGTGGGGCATGATCTCTGAGGCCCCTTCCAACCCAAACCATTCTGTGATTCTACTTTGTCCTTCCTTAAAAGTTCTCGGCTTGGGGTTGTTGCTCAGTTTGGATTGTGTCAAGTGTCAGGTGTCTCCAGTGTATCAGTTACCAGTTCAGTGGCCAAGTGAGTCAACTGTTGGGTCTGGAAAATTTTAATAGGTGGAGTATTAATCAAGAAGAAACATAAATAAATCCCAAAACAGCTATGTAGGCTGCAGAACCAAAGGGTATTATTTTCTGGTTTGTCCTGCTGCTGCACTCTCCTCCAGGCAGTTAGTAAAAGTGAGGAAGAAGTCTGCTGCCTTTGGTGCTGAGAGATAGATGAATGATATTTTCTTTGTCAGAATGGATGTACTTGTGTGGGGGGACAATACCCTGTTCCCTTTTGCAGGTTTATGAGCCACATCTTTGTGTTAGCTTTGCTTTGGTTCATGAAACTCTCCTCTGTGTCCGTCTCTCTGTTTTCAGGTATGCCAGATGCTGTGCTCTACTGTTCTCTTCATGACCCAGTCACTCCCTGCCCATCTGGCTACAACACTAACAAGGTACAGTAGCTGTAAAGACTTGAAAAGGTCCACCTAAAGTTCGCAAAAGAAATTTGCCAGTCCTCCCTTCATCGGTGTGCATGTGCTCAGACAGCTACAAGATTAGCAAAATAAATCTTTGCACAAAGAGGATTATCATTTACATGCTCATACCTCCAACTAAATAAGGCTGTACATGTTCTTACTTGGCAGCGTGTGCCCTAAACAGTTCCTGAGCAGTTAAGGGGCAATTCAGGTAGAAAGGAGAGCTCTGGCCTACCATGCTGTCGTGATTAAAATGGCAGTAAAAGAAAATAACTGTGTTTTGGCATATGTGCTGTACAAGCTTATGGTGATGCCACTGATAAGCAGTACATCGGAACCCCTGTGTGTGTATTTGCAGCCTACTGCAGCCCACAAAGGGGAAGGACTTCAGAATTTTTGCAGGAGGGTGGCTCAGCAATCCAGGAGTGCATACTGCTGCAGACATTTGCATGTTCCACCCCACAGGCACATACACTTTCCCTGTGCAATCCACACACTGCCCGCTGCCTGACACAGCTTTGTGCTGGAGGAGCCACTCCTGGCACCTGCTCAGATACAGTCGGTCCCAAGGCCTGTTTGGTGGAGGGTCACTGAGTGACAGAGGATAACTAACTACTGCCCCTCAGCTGTCTGTATATTCCTTGCTGCTGGGATCCGGGCTGAGTCCTGTCTCTCTGCAGGGGAGGAATTACCTGAAGCTTGTGCCACCGTTGTGCAGCAGGTGATATCACCTGTGCTGCAGGTGATAGCAGCAATCTAAACCTGGGTGGTGGAGGTTTAATTCAGACTTTTTTGGGTTTTTGAAATAAGCTGGTGAAGATACTTGTCACCTTGTTGTAAGGCCTCCTGCAGCTGGATCTGTGCTGACCAATGCTTATGAAAGCTTTTTGAAAGCAATGGGACAGAAAGCTCTGTGCCAGAAAGCCTGGCATGGGCTGGATTTAAAGAATCACGGGATAATGCTCAGCTCTCTAAGCTGCATGGCTATTTTATTTATTAAAGCAGCTTTTTTCCTCTCGAGAGCAGAATGAAGGTAACTAGATGTGATTACACTCTGCCCTTTGGCTCAGGCAGCTCTAACTTTCCTCTGCCTGCCTTCACCAGCTGTTCCCTGATGCTCTGACAATAAGAGGCAGCAGGTACTGTCTGAACAGCATGCTGCTGCAGAACAACCTACAGCTGCTGTGCTTCAGTTATTCTGCAGATACAAATTCTGGATCTCCTCTCTTTTGGAGTTACTCTTTTTTTTAGTAGGAAATTTGCGAAAGATGTTATTACTTTGGAGACTTCCGGTTTTATTCAAATTTGGTGAAATTGGCTGATAAGGCCAGAAGTAATCAGGAGAGATGGGTGGAGGGATGGACGGATGGACAACAGGCATGTGATATACTTGTGCAATCCTTCTGGGTCTTTGTGGGGACCAGACCGAAAAAAATTTTTTTTCTGCTCATATTTTTTGCATTGGCTGATGAAATTCAATTTGCAAATTAGTATGCATGAGAACTTCACTGCTTAATCTGTCTGTCTGGGATAGGTTAGGAGAATGTGTTTAAATTTAAACTCTCAGGCCCCAAAAAGTGCCTATGAGACTCCAAGCTATATGCTGTTTCTGATGGTTGAAAACCCTTTCTCATTTAAAAAAGCACAGACAGAATTGCAGATAAGAAGAGCTGACTTCCAAATGGCTCGAGCCCTGTACTTAACCTACTTGAATACCCCTTTAAAGTTTTGGAGCAGCAGTGTCACAAGCCTAACAATAATACAACAAAAGCGATGGCCGAGCTGCACTCACAGGTTAGTGACAGAATCTGCAAAATAGGCTGAAATGTGAACATTTTGTGAATCTGAATGTTTAGTGAATTGAATGGTGACATCTGCTAGCCTGGAGGTGTTCAGGTAAGATTACCTGTCTGTCTATGTGCTTTTGTCTTGATTTAAATTCTTTTGAGGGTATCACGGAGTAACGATGGAAGATGGAGTCTCTGGTGTGCTGGCAGGATGGGAAGCATATGAAGAGACAGAGAAAACTCTATGTGAAATCCTAATGAGCACTTGCCATTTCTTACACTGGCTCAGTCTGGGCATTTCACTGCCTTCTGGAGTTGCTGGATTTGGGACCTAAAATAACGTGGGGTTCTAAGATTGAGTGCTAAACAAGCTTTTGTATTCTTCCCAGTCTATATGGTTTATGTATACACCTACATTCATGTGTGTGGTATGAGTTAAGTGCTCAGAAGAGGATATAGTTTCTTGGGTTTGCATTTTGTACAGGAAACTAGCAAGCTGTATTTGCCATTGCAGCCTTTGCTGCTTTTTGTAGGCTTTTGCTTACTTTTGTGACGACATAAGTTTGGTGGGAATTCGAGCTTTTTTTTCCCCCCCCCAGTTCTGCCACTAAATTGTGTGTGATGAGAGGCCAGCTGCTCTATCTCACATTTCCTAGCGTGGAGAAGTCAGTGTTGAGCGGGATGGTTTCACCAGAGTATCTTAGAAATTCCAGTTCAGTCATTTAGCTCCTTTCACTCATCGTGCCAAGTGCAGCTGATTATCTGAGCCATACCCCAGGACAACTTATCTAATGAGATATCATTCCAGTATCTGGTGTTTCACCAGACCAACTCCATCTCTCTTTTCACCCTTAAGATCTGCTATCCTTTGCAACTGATGTTCATCCCTATTCTTCCTGCACAGACGGTCTCCCTGTGGGGAAGCTCAGGGCGTATGGAAGTGACAGCTTCCAAGTTCATGGACATCCAGCGGGCCATCCAGCCAGACTGGTTCCAGTGCATCTCTGATGGAGACACCATTTCTGGGGAAGCTGGTAGAAAAAGAGCCAAGAAGTCTGTGGATAGGTCACTCTCCTTCTTGGATATATGCCTTCAGCTGCAAGAAAAATCACCGGTAAGGTCCCCGAAGTACTGAGGCAATAGCACTGCAACTGCTTTTTGATCTGTGCTGCATCCTGGACCAGCCCCAGGATGTGATTTAGTAGGAAATTGTGTTACATGTTTGTATCAGAGAATGCCCAGTTTACAGTCCAGATCAAGGTATAACCAGTAGCGCAGTGAGTTTTCCTTCCTTCCTTTAGTAAATTGTCTTCTGCACCAGGATCACCCCTCATCCCTACTTGTTGCGGAGAACTACTTTTTAGGTTTTTTTCTTTCTGCTTTTGGACTGTGATGCATTTCTTTCACTTACCTCATTATTAGATGCATGGGCAAAGTGGGATTTTCTTATTCAGATTGAGAAAACCCATATTTTTGCTCTGAAGTCCCCTTGGTTCCAAGTGAAGGAGGATTTGATAGAATTAGTGCTATTCTTTATTTCTTCCAGCAGCTTTGAAACTTCTTTCCGTTTTTGGTGAAAGGAGACATACTCTCTGAGTCTGCACTACAGGGGAAAACAGGTGACAGGAGCTGATATCTGTATCTCCTGAAAGGGAATTCCTTGTGAAATCTGGTGTCTGACGGCTGGGATAATGGCACCTGCTTTGTATTTTGCACTAACACGTGTATTGGTGAGACTGCATCCATAAAAAGCCGTGTACAAAGATGGTGTGTGGTTATTGCCTTCTGTAGGGAGGTGGGAAGAGTGGTGTCAAAATTCTCAGTGTGTCAGTGTCAAGGCAAGGAGCAGAATCTTGTCTCTACTAGTCCCCTTTCTTACACATGGACTTCACGGTGTTGTGTGGGGAGTAGTCTTACATGAGATGAAATCCCATGGTTCTGGCAAGTTCCTGGGAATATGGGGCTTACGTAGCAGGCATCTGAAGTCTGGGCTGTGAGATGTCTTTCATGTCTTTGGCAGAGCATGGTCTAACACTTGTAGCTTTCTCCTGGGACAGGAACTACAAGGAAGTGTAATGTTTGGGGCAATTGAAGGTGGAGATATCTTGGAAGAGAGGCTCAGATCAGCCCGGGAGACTGCCAAGCGGCCTGTGGGTGGCTTTCTGCTAGATGGCTTCCAGGGAAGTGCCATGGCCAAGGAGACCAAGTTGAAACTGATAGCTTCTGTCACAGCAGAGCTGCCAGAGGATAAACCAAGGTAAGTTGTGTGGGCAACATCCCAAGAAATCCATCTGTCCTATTACGAGGGGCATCTACAGGCTGCTGTGCAATTTCCCTGTAGGAAATGATCACTGTATTGCACAGCTCCGTGTGTGCCAGGCTGCATAAATGTTAGCACTGTCGGGCTGCAGTCTTCATCACTTGTTTCAGTTTTTAGCTGCAACTGGCACCAGGCTTTGCTCATGCTGTGGGTTTGAGTATTCTCCACATTTGTCATCTTTACATTTTTAGAAAGAGTTACAGGTAGGATATGTCAGAGTTACTTGCATTTGATCTTGGAGGCCATGGTTTACTTGAAGTTCAGCTTGAACAAGAATGTTATTATCTAGATATTTTGCAGGGACTTCTTCTCATATTTCCAGTCATGTTTCCTGTCATGTTTCCAGTTCTCTCTGGTCTGAGCAGGAGGATGGCAGAGTGGTGCTGGCAGAACCAGCCAGTGCTTGCTACACAATCTTGGTAGCCAGCTCTGTCCTCATACCTGAGTTACGGAGCCTGTGCACTGCCTGGGGTGGTGCAGCCTGGCCCAGATCAGTGGTGTTCTCTTCTTGGACAGTGTGGGGCCCACTGCATATCTGAGTTGTTAGTGTGCCCATCAGACCCATGCCAGGGACTGGACAGGAGTGGCAGCTTTCTTGATCCTTATAACTGACTAACAGTATCTAAAGACTTCTTGAGAACCTGTGCTGATAGTTGCTAGTGGTTCAGAAGTGTAAGGGTTTCTTAATTGGGTTGAGCTTGCTGGATTGCTCTTACCAGAACAGCTGCTACAGAAATAATATGGCTGCTTTTTGCATGATTTCCTGAAGAGAATGACTGAGGCCCCACTGTGTTCCTGCTTCCCTCTGCTAGCAGAGCATTGCTCTGACCTAATGGTGTTTAAAAGGAAATTAAATGCAAAAGCACTGTGCCTGGTGTTCCAGCTTGTTCTTGCTTAGTGGTGCCTGGGGTTTGAATTTTCCTGACAATTAGAAGGCTTGCTGTGTTGTTGCCATCCTGTCTGGTTGAGCTACTTAAAAGATCCCCTGGGAGCATTAGAGTCCAATCTGCTCAGCTAACCTCAGTGGCTACCAGTGCATCTGCCTCATCTATCAAATAGTTTGCTTGTCTTGTTAAGACAAGTGTTTCTGACCTCTTGATAGGAAGAGAGCTGGTTAGCCCCAGGGGGTCTTGGAAGTACCTCCAGTGAATTTCAGGCAGTCCTTGCTCCTGAATCACCCTTGCCATTCTGGCAGGAGAAGTTGTTTTTCAGCCCTGTTCTACCCCAATATGAAATTCCCTGGAAGACAAACACTTTCTGTGCTTCACTCAAGAAGTGGCTGCTTTTGTGTGATGGTAAAATGATCTTATGAGTGTACTCTTTATAAAGAGTCCTTTCATGTACCTAAAGGTGCTGAAGTCTCTTGATAAAATTTGTTTTCCTTTCCAATAGCATTGGAACCCTTGCAAGAACAAATATTTGTCCTTACCTGTGCAGAGATGAGTTTCAACAAGGCTTTGATCATATATGCAGAGCTACTGTTTTGACTCTTGCATATCATTTTCTCCCTGTCATGGGAACCTGAAACGTAAAACACTCTTGCTGTAAACTTCTCCTATCCTTATTCTGTGCTCATCAATTTAATTGGAGTACTTAGAAAAGTGACTAAAAATGGCACCTTGTGACTTCATTTATGAGCTGCTGTGTATTTTCCTAATTATCTGTTTAGCTCATTGCCCTACATTAACTTCTACTGCTCTCAGCCCAGCCATGCACCTGCAGGAGAGCAGGCACTGCTCTACTCTCTTACACTTCACCCACCCTCGGCGAAGCTGCCAACTAAATTTGGCTGCCAGCAGGATCTCTATTACCATTGATGGCAATCCAGCCAGGCTCTTCCTGGCTCTTAATGCCATGTCTCAGGAGATGTTACAGCCCACGTTTTTGGGTAAATCATTTGAGCAAGTAGAGTGTAAAGAGAAGGGAAGACTAAAGCAAGAAAGTTTTCTCTTTCTAATGATGCTTCTCATTAGTGCATTCTCCCACAGGCGGTTTTCCAAGTGCAATATGATGTGTCTGTCAGCTGAAGGACTTGTATCTTTGACCAGCCATCTACTGCTGTCTCTGCTGAGACTCTTTTTAGACTATCTTCTAAACAGCTAACAACCAAAAGGGTCCATGTGTCTGGGAATTGGTAGTTCACTGGGGCACAAACATGATTAAGGAAAATACCTGTTCTGTGGCACAGATGTTTTGAATCTAATTGTATTTATGTGTATGTGAAAGAAATCACATACAAATCACTTCAAACACAATGAACAGAATGGGGTTTTTCTGCAGTAAATGAGGGATTATTGCTGTCTTCCAAATGGCAAAAAATGAAATCCTGCTATGTACTAGGTAGGTTGGAGGTGGGGAAGTGGAAGCACATGGAATTGTGAGTGATGACTGTTGTGCTCCCTGACCTTCTGGTTAGCTGTTCCAGAGATAAGCTACATGTGCTGCACGTGACCTGGAGGTCTTTTCCTTCGGGTACCTGCTTGCTTCTACTCAGAGTATTGTAGATTTGTCTTCCTGTGTGTCTCCTACAGAATCATTCATGGTGTAGGCAGACCAGACGAGGTGCTTGAGTGCATTGAAAGGGGAGTGGACATTTTTGAGAGCTTCTTTCCCTTCCAAGTGACGGAGCGAGGCTGTGCCTTGGTTTTCAGTTATGACTGCCATCCAGACCCTGAAGCAACAGGTAGGCTTCTTGATAATCATTACAGTTTTTACATTTTACATTGTGGCAAGCATAATTCGTACTTGGGAGGGATCTGCATTTGAGGGCTTTGTTCCTGAAATAAGTGCAGTGACCACTGGAAGTACTGGGATTCCACTACCAAATGTTGCTTTTAAAGGTGGGGTACTTTGGTATGAAATCTGTTGAGTAAAACTTGAGGCCTCTGAATGTCTCATTAGCCGAATTATGATGATTAAATATTTCTTGAACACCTCCTGAATAGAGGGGTTTTAGTTTGACACCATTGGCAAATTTTCTGTTACTGTTAGCAGTGAAGGCTGGACCTATTAAGCGATCTCTAGAATTAACTGAATATGTGTCTGTTGTAATAATATATTTTTGAAGTTCTTTTTTCTAGCTGTCAGAAGTTTCCCATTTATTTGGGCAGTTTTTCTCTCTGTCCTTGCATTCATAGGTTTGTGTCAAAACCAAAATGCTCTGTTCATAACTCATTACACTCTGAGATGGAAATGTGTATCACCCATTAAAGCACCTATCAAGGGTGTTTCAAGTGACTGTTTTGTTGTGGCCTATTAAATGTTTTTAATACAGGGAAACATTTTACATTTTTTCTCTTGGGTAGAACCTAGTGGCTTTTCATGCCTGGTTAATTCAGAGCCAGCTGAACTGAACAGAACATCTTGTTTCTTTGTGCTTGCTGCTTTTTTTTTAACCCTTCCCTTTGTTTGTTGTTCTTTATCTTGTCTCACTTTATTCTTAAATTATAAGGCTCTGGGTAATGGTAGTAGTTTTGTCCTGCGTCTGTTTTAAACACAGTAGGCATGGATTATGCAAACAGTAATGATATTTCCAGATACATCTCCTTCTCTTTAAGAACAAACTTAAAAATGCAAACCCACGAAATTATGGGATGGTTCTTTATTTTTCAGATAGCTGCTGAAGGCAGATGTGGAACCTACCTCTTCTGAATTAGTGCTACCAGCCTCTTTTGATTCCAGGGATTTTTTAAAAAAAAACAAGAGGCATCTAAATCCCTGAGTCTGATCACAGCATGGAAAGTAGAATGATTGAATGCAGATGAGTTGCCTGTCGACTCTAACAAAATCTCAATAAAATCCATTTGTTCAGGTGATTGCATCTACTCAGCATGCAGTTCAGACAAAATACTTTTGATGTTTTATAAAGAATTCAGCTCAGTAGAGCAGCAAAAAGTTATAGTGTTGTTTCAGCTCTAACTTTTGATTAGTTTTAGTTGATTAGTTTCCACTTGTCTCTTGCTGTTTTAATCATCTAAAAGTGTATTTGTGTTAACTAACCTATGGCCATTAAAGTAAAATATCTGCTTTCTAGAAGAAAGAGGCGGAAACTTGTGGCAGGAGTTTTCAGTTGGCAAGAGAGTAGCAGAAATATCTATTCTAAGGTTGCTACCCTTGCTCTGCCCTTGCTCTCTGTTCTAAGGCTGTTGTCTTTTTAATTTAAGCAGTTTCAACACAAAATGGGGCCCAGGACCTGGAGAAGAATGGTGCTCAAGAAGACCAGGATGAAGTCTCCAAAGATGACCTAGAAATGACACCATTTGAGATATCTCTGAAAGACAGAAAGTATGTGAGTTTGTGAGGAGGGTACCTGCAGCTGTATCACTAAATATGGTGCTTTTGTCCTCTGTACTTACTTGCAGCTGGTCAGCAGCTGGATGAGAGCCTTCATATAACATGAAGCTGTTGAAGAGAGTACTTTGGACATTGAGTGGAGAGTGTTGGACAAGCATTCTAGCTTGTTATTGGGTCACAGCCTATCTCTGAAAGCTCTGTCTTTTGCCTGACCTAGAGCCAGGGGTTTTCTGATCGTTTATCCAGCAAACATTCTGTGGTCATAATTATGTCTCAGCTGAAAGACCACAGGTTCACAAAGGTGGTGTGGGAATCACTTTGGTCTTCCACATCTAACTTGGGTCATCTTGAGATACTAGATTTTATTTAAACTATGGAGACCTTCTGCTCTCTGACTCAGTTTGGGCAGGTGCAGAGCAGTTCTGCCGTTTCTGGGTACTTCACAAAAACTTTGGCCATTGTTACCACTTGTCCTTCCTTCTCTTTTCCACAGGTACTTCAAGGCTATCTGAGCAGACAATTATGCTGCTTTGCTCTCTCCACTTTGTGAAATGGTGCATCTCACAGTAGAGGGGAATACTGTTTTGTGAATAGTGGGATTAGTAAATCTGTGGTTTTGCACAGACAGCTTTCTCCTTCATAAACTGTGTGATAGCTGTCTTGCACTGCAGCTTTTCTGCCAGGGAAGACACAGATAAGGCCTCTCTCTGCTGTTAGCTGTGATGTAGTCAGAGTTATTCTGGTGTGAGAGTGTGACCTTTTGGCTCTGAAGTGAGTTCTGGCATGAGGAGGCCTGGGGCTTTCAGCGGCCTGGGGCTTTCAGCAGCCATGGTCCCACACCATGGCAGGGTGTGGGAGCTCCATGATCTTTAAGGTCTCTTCCAACTCAAACCATCTCTGATATTTGAAGTCCTTTGTGCCAGTGGTGCTGGTCTGAGTTGTTAACTGGATTAAGGACCTCAGGATTTCAGTGCTGAGGTCCCTGCAAAAGGCCAGGTGGTAACTAGGTACTCTTTATTGCTTGAATGTGTCTTACCTCTGATGTTACCCAACATTGCTTCTTCCTTAGATACCACGATGATTTTGGTCCTTTGCTGGAAGGATGCAGCTGTTACTGCTGTCAGAGGCACACTCGTGCTTACGTCCATCACCTCCTGGTGACCAACGAGCTGCTGGCCGGTGTCCTGCTCATGATGCACAACTTCCAGCACTACTTTGGTTTCTTCAGTGCCATCAGGGATGCCTTGAGGGACAGGAAACTGGACCAACTCAAGAAGCTCGTCTTCAGGCAGGCACTGCAAGGCCCAGCAAATGCGGCACTGAGCCACTGAGTTCAGAGAGGACAGAGGAGGTTGCAGGCTGCATCCTCTTCCAGTGAAACTGTATCACCTGGACCTGTCAGTAGTAAAATGCCTTCTTTCCTTCCTGGAGGGACCTGAAGGAGATGCTTGAAGAAGATCTCACTTCCTGGTGGGGAAGGATGATCTTGTTCACAAGTCTCTTTTGGTTGGAAGAGCCTGGACAATTCACCAGTAAGACCAGTATGGATAACTTTGTGTTCAGATACTCGCTGTTGGTTTCCCATGTGCAAGGACAGAGTTACTGAACTTGTGATTGAGGATAAAGCAGGGCATATACTTAAAATTAATCCAGCTGCCTGGAGGCTCAGCAGCTGCTTGGGACTCTTGTTCCATACCTGACAGTAATTATTTTTCTGGAAAAATCTAGTGGTGTCCTAGTGTCTCATCATGTATCTCCTTGGTGAGAAATCCCACCTCAGTCTAACACGCTGTTCTTGTAGCCATTGCCAGCATCTGTGTCCTTGGAAAGAACTGACTGGAAGTGCTGCTGTGTGGCCCAGTGGCACAAAGGACCGTGTGTACTCCTCTCTCAGGCCACCTGCAGTGCAGAATGTTCTCTGGGCCTGGAAGAAGCCCTCCACCTTGGCCTGGCCTTGAACACCCCTGCCTCAGGAGTCCCATTCAGTGACATTAGAGCCAGAGAGAAAAGAAAGTGTTTTAATCCATGTCCTGCTGTAGAGGTTTTTTTAACTCTGTGTGCCTTTTCCAGATTTCACTCCTGTGTTGGCACATGGCTGACAATGTCTGTACCATTTTTTCCAGCCAGCCTAGCACTGGCCACAGAGCAGGCTACACAAATGTCCTTGTGAGGTGGAGCTGTGGAAGGGATGTGTCATAGGAAAGAGCTTTTAGAAAACATTTCTTGTGGCTCCTTGTTTTAAAATATGACTTAGTTATGTCACATTCCTCTTACTCAGTTGGGTTTTTTTACTACCCGTTACTGTGGAATCATGGATTTAATAATTTTATATTACAAACCAACAATAAAAGAAATTTATTATTTGTTACAGTGGCTCCTTAATGTGTCACAGAGGTGGTGTTCCAGAGAGCTTGAAATCAAGAAGATGTTTCCTGAAAATTTGACCTACCAGCCTGATGGAAGTTATTATCTAGGAGTAGGATCATGTCATGGAGCAGGGTTCCAAGTAATTTGCTTCAAAAGAATGTCAATGGAAGTGTTGAAGACAGCTGCCTGTGCCTCTCCCCATAAGAATTCTACTACCTTAATTAAGCTTGAAAAAATGCTACACTTAATGGCCTTAAAGCCATTAAGGATTAATCCATAGTTTGCTCTTCACAGTTTCTGCAATGCTTTAAGATTTGAATATCTCCCATCAGAATGACTTTACCATAGAGTATAAAGGGTTTTTAGTTTCCCTGTCTCTTTGGGCAGCTACACAGGGTTGTCACGGTCCTTTTTACCATTCCAGCCTTATTCACTGTGTTGCACTAACTGCACTTCTGTTCCACAGGATCCTAAAGAAATGGTGCAAGTACTGCTCTACTGTTGTCTTCAAACAGGCATTACAGGGAATGATTCAGCATTCAGCAACAGAAACGACATAAAATACAGGATTATTATCCTCACTCAAGTAGTACTTTGTGGTTGTTAAAAGTGATGCAGCACTGGGAAACTTGGAGATGGTGTCCTGGGTATAGAGCGTGAGGTAGAAGGTCTGCCTAACTTAAAGAGTAGGAATTCTAAAGAAACAAAAATGGCTTGTGCTTCTTTCAAGAGGAATGCAGTGGTAGTGCATGGGACCTTGCAATGCTTTTTTCTGCAGTGCCTGTTTCTGCAATGTTGCAACTGCCTGCGCAAAATCTTTTGGGAGGAGATGGGTTTTGAAAATTCTCATTCACTGACACTGTGACTGTATCCACACAATGTCCAAAATGCCTGAGTCAGCCCAGCAGTAGGCACCATGGTGGTTGTGTCCAAGAGGTCAGTCAGGGATGCTCGGCGATGACACAGAGAATAAGGGGTGCTGGTGGTTGTGTCCTGCTTGCATTTCCTGCATGCTTCTAGGTTGGTAACCTTACTGCTAGTTTTGGAAGCGCTTTTTTATACCTTTTGGGAGCTGCTTGTGATCAGTCAGTCTCCCCATCCTGCCCCACCTCTGTGAATCATTAGGGTTCATTGAATTTTCTTTATCTCCCACCCTGGATGTCCCAAAGAGATAAACGTAGCTGTACTGGGATCTTAGTGGTCTGCTAAGCTAAGTGCCAATAACATGCTATTCTCAATAACCCTTCTCTTCTTGGGCTTTCCAGTCCTTCCATACTGCTGTGTTATGGTTTTTTCCCAGTCATACCCATTAGGCTTTCCTGTTACAGTTCTGTGCTTGGCTTTTATGTGTGTGCACGCGTGTACCACGGCTGCAAAAAGAAACCATTTTTCACTGGGCAGAATTTGACCAGCTACATCATTTAGTATCTTAACAACCACAGTTACAAACATCATTAACCCTGGAACCATCTTAATGTGTTGTATTTATACAACTACTCAACATGTCAGTCCTCTCAGTTCACACTGTAAAAAATCAGCAACATTTTTCATGCTAACTTAGAAAGTTGTTTATTTATTTCCAGGCAGAAATCTAATTTCTTACAAAAACAGAATTCTTGCCCTAATATGGGGATGAAAGCTGCATGAAGAAAGTGAAACTTTCCATGGAGAAGTGAAAATTGAAATTAATAAGGAGTGGAAAAATGTCTGTGCTAAATTAACTTCACTAAGCACAGAAGACTGCAAAAACATCCTTGGCTGCCATCCATCCCCAAAGGGCAGAATATAAAAGAGCAGAGCAGAATACAGAAGAGGTGGTGTGTTACAGAAACATTAGACCCTTGAATATCTTTTCCTTAGCAACTTTCAGTGTAATCTTCATCTTAATAAAGAAAAACCTTTCACGCTGATGAGAATAACTGGCAGGGACTCATGTTAAGTCCTGTGCCTTTCTGACCACTTCATCAGTATTCTGCTCAGTAACTTCCTCCTTTCAGAGCTATTTTAATGTTGCAGACTCTTTAGCAGTTTCAAAGGTATGCTTTGAAATGTGTAAGGAAAAAAAATCAAATTGGTTTATCACAAAAATGTTTTCTCCTTTCCTTCAGGTTTGTAATTTCAGCCCCTCTCCTGCCTTTCATCCACCCCATCGTGTAAATCGCTAGGTCACAGTGTCCAACACCCACACAGTGTATCCAGCCTGGTCTGAGTTTCTGGGTCTGCTCCTCTGTGGCTCCGCAGGATTGCGGGAGCTGCCCAAGACTGCAAGTGTTCCAGCAGGGTGTTCAGTTTATTTCTACACCTCTGAGGTCCAGAGGTCTTTCAGATCATGGGATTTTTATGCATAGAAAAATTGGTTCCAGGTGTGTTTCAGAGGTGCTTTTAAGCATTGAGTAGCTTATTTTTTTTCTTTATCCTGAGCCCTGTTGTTTTTTGATTCATAACCTGAGTTGGCAGACAAAGGGCTCCAATAAAATGTTTAAACCTTTCTCTCAGTAATTTCAGAGACGTTTCCTCTGTGATGTAGAAGGCATACATGAAATAGATGATGGTGCAGGCCAGTTTAATGGTTTTATTTGTAGTACTCTGGAGTGATCTACATAATTCACTAGGGACCTCATCTCTTTTCTGGTAATGGAGCACTCCTTCAGACTATTAAAGATGTTTGAGCACATGTTACCATCCTTTCTTATGCACATTCTGTAGGCATGACAGAACTTTTCAAACAAAAAGAGAATTAATTTATATCCCTTTGAGAAGTTGGATCTAGACTGGCAAAGTTGGTGCTGGCACAAAAATGGTGCAGCAAAATCTTCTTGCTTCCCTGTTGGTGTTGCCAACATGAACGGTGTCTGTCAGAGTACACAGTCTCCTTCCTGGGGACATACTGACTTGGAAAAGCAACACCTTTCCTGCCTCAGAATGAGGTGATGATGAACTGCCTGGTAAAGTCTACATCTGTTGTCTGTATGATTTAATTACGTTGGTCAGGTGAAGGTGCAACACAGTGGGATGCTCTGTCCTGCTTCTGACACAGCTCCTCCGGCTCCTGCCTTTGCTTGCTCCTCATCATTACAAAATCCTTGGAGAAAGCCTGCTCTGTTCACAGCTATCTGTGTGTCTGAACATCTTGCAGTGCTCTTGGGGAAGCAGTTTTGGATGAGAAGGGGTTATCTGGTTAACCAGGGTTATTTCAAACTTCAGAAGCCTGAAAATCTAGGAATCTGTTTACTGAGGACCAAAGGTAAAGAAATTATACATAAAGGCATTTGGATCTGCCAGACAGCTCAGGATTAACCAGCTTTCTGTCTTCCCTATCCTTCCATTATGGTGTAAAGCATTTTCTGGCCTAAGGGAGTGGCCAATGCACTGGGAAAGGCAATGGCTGTGGTTCGTGCCAGAAGCTCTGCAGCACAGGATGTATCTTACTGCCTGTACGTGCAGAGGAGATTGATTTGCAGGTTGCTGATCAAGAAAAGATCTAAAAACTGCAGCTCTTATATGTAATGTCCCAGCACAGGCTTTCACAAAGAAAGGAGAGGTCCTTGGCCAGAGTTCCTGGACCCGTTCCTGTGCTCCGTGTGTGATACCTTGTGCTCTTGAGCTGACTGCCTTTCCGGGCTGGATGTGTTGCAACAGGACACGAAGGTGGCTTTGTAGCAATGCTCTGTGCTCACTGCTCCCTCCTTCCACAGGAGAACATCTGGTTTGCCTTTTGATGAGGTAATCAGGGGAGGTATTGATGTAGCCAGCATCTTGCAGGAAGTCAGCAGAGTCTACAAATCTGTCTTGAGCTTTTTTATTCTGCCCTTCCTGGACCAAAATGGAACAGTCTACAAAGTAATGTCAACTTCAATGGTACTGTGTGCTGAAAAACAGCTGAAGAAACCAGCCCTTAGGAAAGCCAGATGCTTTCCTCAGACAAAGCTGAGGGAACTGGGATAAGAGAGAACAGACTGGCAGGCAGCCGAAGCCTTTAAAGAGATGCAGCCTCTTCAAGAAAGGGAACAGGAGATGGAGCGTCTGGGAGGAAGGAACACAGGCAAACAGGATGATTAGGATTTGGCAAGGCCAGCAAAAAAATGAGTGGGAGCTGTGCAGTATGTCCGTGGGTAGCACTGCCAGCATCAAGTTGCAGAAGCCACTGGCACATGCCTTCTTCCATCCCTTGTTTTGTGCACATCTTGAGGAGGAAGAACCGCTCTGTTGTGGTTCAGGGACTTCAGCAACGGCTGCCACAATCCTGCTCACAAAGGCAAAAGGCCACAGAGTAATGCTGGTAGCCTTCAGACCTGAGGCTGATGGGGGCACTGAGTGCTGGACTCAACCCTGGTACCTGGCTCCCCTCTTTCCCACAGCCAGTGCCCTCACAAATATTCAAGGGAGTCCTGTAGCATCACCCATCTGATCATGTCCCTCGACTTGACCCCCACAGAGAGACAGAAGTGCTGCTGCTTCTCAGCTGAAGCATAGCGAGGCAACCAGTCCACCTGCACCACAGCCCTTCTGCCATGGCACAGGCTGGCAGAAAGAAACGTGATTCCCTCAGTATTTGGTCTTTATTTGGGCTGCTCAATTTGCCATGGTCACAGCTGTGGGGTAAAACTTACTAAAACTGACAAGAGTCCCCAGGGCAGGAAACCAAAAAGGTCTTCCCCACATCACCAAACATACAACAGCCTGATGCTTGTCTCACTGAGATGCTTAAATCCTTATACTGAAATTAATTTTTAATTATGTTTGTTTTTTTTCTTTGGCCCTAGGGGTTTTCTTGGCCTCACATTTCCAGAGGCATTCAGGGATAGGATGAGACCAGTGTCTAGCAGGAAGAGATTCTCTGATGTGTATCCAGAATCACAAAGGAAGCTCAGGAGAATTCCTGGCCTGGGAGAAAGCGTATCCCTGTTGTAGAAAGGTGTGGTTGGCATCAGAGCTGGTGGGCTCCTGATCCGACACTTGAGACAGGAAAAAACCAAGGAAAGGTGGCATGAGTGATGCAAGGCATAACAAGAAAGGTCACTGCTATGTCTTGAGATTGATTATTTGGAGAGTAACAGAGCATAACTGGATCAGTGGCTTTTGAGACTGAAAGGCAGCATCAGTCTGGGATACATCTTCTACACCCTGTTCAATGTCATTCAGCGAGAGGTACATAGCAGTTGGTGCCAGCTTTGAACAAAGTACAGTTTTGAATCCCTCTCACCTTGAAATTCCTGCAGCCTGTGAGCCTTTCTTTGCTCCTAAGGCAGCAGGTCACGTGGTAAAATATTGCCAGGAGATGACAACTGTGTTAATTAATTACTGACATTAGATAAGGAAAAACTCAATTCGATGGCTCATTCAAAGGCTCATGCAGATTTGGGATACTTGCATTGGTCAGAGAAAGAACTGATGAGCCCATTCTTTTTGGGAGATGAGGCACCTCACAGCCAAGTGTGTTTGCAGGCTGAAGGCTGCCAGAGTCCGTCACTTTGTAACCAATCACACACTTAGCTGAAACTAATCAGATTGCTACCAGTGTCCTCTGGGTTGTCCACAATTCCTGTGTAGCTGTCTGAGTGTCACCATATCAGCAGCCCCCAGGCTGTTGATTAGACATTCTTCAGAAAACATCACATCAGTAACAGCAATAAGCTGCAGCCAAGCTCTGTCTTCCAGGGGAGCTGCCAGCCTGAGCAGGTTGTGCTGGCCCCAGCTGGGAGCAGAGAACCCCGAGTCACTCCAATCCCCCTCAGAGAGGCAGACTCCAGGTGTACTCCCTCATCTTCCCAAGGGAGAAGCTCCCTGTGCTTAGCCCCACAGTGGGGTCCAGCTGAGCATCTGGCCAGGCCAGCCCATCCCATCCCCTAAAGGCCTAAGGAAGGTTACCTGGGGAAGTGAGATTTTTCTGCAAGTCTTTGCTTTGTCCTTGTAGCCTGGCAAATGTGGATTTTAATATCTGGCTGCAGCTGGGATCGTTAAAACATGTCCAACAGCTGCTGCAAGGTACCTGGAGAATATTCACTGAGCAGTGTCACCTGCAGAGCGTTGGGCAGTGCTAGCAGGTGAAACCCACCTACTCCATAATTTCCTTGCCTTCCCAAGACTCAGCTTTTTCTCATGGAAGATTGTTTTCTGCCCCATGGACCTTTGTGCTCTTCTGCCTAAAGATTCCTGCATGTTGTGCCTGTTGCTGCCTCTGACAAGGTAGAGTGTTTTATAGTTTCTCCTCCATTTTTATTTTAGTGTAAAACACAAAAGCTTTTGGTTTTAACTCTGGATGGCTTCAGTTTGGCGCCTGGTACCATTTAGGATTTTAGTAACTTGGGTAACCTATGCTGTTCCTCCTAGACCTGAAGTTTAACATGTGGCACATCTGTCACAGATGGGGAGCCCCAGGTACATGTAGGATGGCAAACTGTGGGATGCGTGGGCTCAGTGGCTCCTTCGTCTGGGTTCCTGCAGCTGAGCCAGAGCCTATGGCTCTGTGAGCTGGGAGATGGTGGATGCAGGGGATAAATGGTGTTTTTCAGTCCATTTCTCAGGCGTGCTGTAAATGTGTCTAGACAGGCAGTACTTGGATGGCTGCCTCATACCTTGCCGGGGGGGCTGATCTTCCCAGTGTGTGTTGCCAGCTCTCCTTCATCTCCAAAGGGTCTTAACTCTCCTCAGCTCTCTCCACTGGCTTGTTTACAAATGTCTTCCAGCACAGGGGACCTGAGCTATCCCATTCCAGCTGCCTGGGGGAGCAGGGTGGAGGTGAGCACAGACTGCAGGGCCCTGTGCTGCACCTGCACGTCTGCCCAGCCCTGCTGCCAGAGCAACCTGTGCCTGTCTCCGACCTCCCTTCTCCTCTCTGCAGGAGAGTGATGCCATGATGATTTCTTGCTTTTTCTTCTATATCCCTTTTGTACACTCTTTTATATAGCTTTTATGTGTTCTTAGTGCTTTTAGCCTACATAGTTATGATTCTTTAAGTCTGATAACTTCCCTTAGACCCAATATTCCGTTAAGCCAAGAGACCAAATATTCTGGAAACCTCAGACACCGAGGTCCTCTCCAGAACACATTCTGTAAACAAAGACAGGTCCATCCAGGGGGAGGGTTCCTCATGAGGGGTCTCACTGGAGTCCCTCACTGGGGAATCTTTGATAGATATGCTAATTTTTGCGAGGTATATAATTGTATACACATCACATTGTGGGTGGGGATTTCAGGGTGCATTTCGGTGCGTTTTGGCACACCTGAGGATCCTTAAATAAATACTGAGGTAAAACCCTTTTCCCTCTTAACCATGTTTGGCTCTCTTAATTTTAAGACCAGGAAAAGGCGTCAAGAGGAGGTTTCTGCATTATCCAAAGGCTCTTATAATGTGAATATCAGCATGCAAATGAATCCCTGCAGAATGCAGAGCACAGCGTCACAGCTCACCTCTCCTCTCCCAGCCAGTTGTGGAGTCAGGGAAAACAAAACAAAGAGGAAAGTGTTGTAGGAAATTGAGGTTAGTAGGAGACATTGAGCACTTGAAAAAAGAGAATGCAGGTTATTCTGCTGTAAATAATGAGGGAGGTGTGTGTATCTTGGGGGCATCCTTAGCAGTCTCTCTGGCTTGCTGGAGAGGGTGGAGAGGCATCAACTGCTTGCACCTTTGATTGCTTCTGTTCCTTGGAATTTTCTATGGGGTCACCTGTGTTTGTATTGCCAGAGTAAAACTGGGCGTGGAGCTCAAGCAGCACTTGAGGGAGGGGGAGACAGAGATTGTTGTGGTTTGGAGCTGAGTTTTTGTGATTGTGTGAGGGGTTTGTGCGTTTTGGTTTTTTTTTTTTTTTTGGTCCATAGCAGGTTATAGTTCAAGAGGTTGCTGTCAGCTCTGTTTTCTGACAGTTCAAACCTTAGTTAGTAAAGAAAGGACCGTATGTTTAGATATAGAATTTTCCCCATCCCTTATAGCTGTGTGGACACCAAAATGCTGCTTAGTCTTCTGTCACACCTCCTGTTCTCACCTCTGTTCTGAATCATCTTGAGGAGCACTCCTTGAAGAACAGGCACAAATTCAAGTAAGATCCAACTGACCCCTGAGAGATGCTAGGCCAGGTCTTGAAATGGACCTACTCATCCCTTAAAAGATCTTTTGTTTCCTCCCTTCTGACAGTTGTTATATAAAGCAATTGGACTGGTGATCTTTGTTATGAAGCAGCTTAATGAGAATTCCTTGAGTGGAAATCTGTCCGCAGGTTGACTCACTCAATCCATACCTCCACCATCCTGTGTGCTGGGTGCCTCCCGGGCTATCCAGCATCTTTGAGCAGATGGAGCAACACTACTGCTTGTCTGCCTGGCATAGCTGGGAAACGAATTGACCATATTTTCAGAATTCATCTGCTGCAAGTGCTTACAGAAGGCTTATGGAAGGGGGTACATGCACCACAAAGGCACCAAAGCTTCCAGTTACACTTGTGTTTTATTGGGCTAAGGCAGTCACAATGCAGTATGGAGGGCACCTGCCCAGGCAAATGACACATGCTCTCCACAAGATCCTCCTCCCAAAACCCAGACAAACCAAGGCAGCAGCTAGAGCTCTGCTATGTGCTCTGGAGGCAGAGGACAATGGCTTTGGCTTTATATTGGGAAAGAAAGGAAGCCCTTTCCAGATGGAGAAGCTGTGGCATGGACACAGGCAGGAGCAGCACACAGAGTTATGCCCAAAGCTATCAAACGAGCAGGGCTGACAGCACAGTTAAGCCAAGTCCTGGGAGTGAGAGCTCAAGCCTCTGATCCAGTACAGCAAGAGGACAAAATGAGAGAACCATTTGAGGCTCTCTGGCCCATGCCAGGTTTGTCTATATGAGGGGAAGAGCATTGGAGTGCCCTGACATGAGACCAGCTTACATGGTACATCAGGACTTGTCTGGTTTTTTCATCCAGGAGCTACTGGAGATGGCTTTGTGGAGTACTTCTGGGAAGGAGACTGTGGCTGGGCTGAACTTGGCCAGCTCCTGGACGCTGGGGTATACAGATGTGATAGGAGAGTGTCAAGGAGAGTCCAGGGGCTGATCCCAAGGCAAATGTTCCTTCTTACTGGGAGAGATGTCATGAAACAGCTCTCCCCCAGGCATGGGCCGTAACAGGAGTTTTTGCAGCAGCCAGGTGGTACAAACTCTAAATCTAGCAGTGCTCCTGTCAGGAGAGGAGCACAGGTGAAGACTGGTTCCAAAGAGACCGTGAACAGGTTTTGAGAGAGAGTGCATGCAACCGGCTGAAAAAAACAGGTTTGAATCTGTGGGAGCTATCACAGGCCCTGTTCTCCCAGTGGCCCCAGCAGACCACTGGGGTGTGTGGTAGTTAAGTGGTGGCCAATCTATCACTGGTCCTTGGGGCAGGAGGAGAGGGGACCCTGGGGTAGTGCTGCACTTCTCATGTGAGCTGACCTACCAGAGGGAGGGCAGCCACCTCTCTACCTTGCAAGGAGCAGTAAAATACAAGCTGGTAGCACAAGGGAAGATTTCATTTGCAACCAGGGTGATTTTCTCAAGCACTTAGACTGACCCAGTTTTACAAGGCAAACCTTTTGATGGAAACAACAGGAAATTCGTTTTTTCTCCATCAGTGCTCCTTTTCTAAGTTTCCTTGTCCAATATTTTCCTCTTGGCTCCTGACTGAAGAGGTCAGGATCCTTACCAAAGAGGTCATGTTCTGTCCTCTTGCTAGGACTGCTGTGCACGAGCTGGGTGCCTTCTGCAGGCTGAGGTTCCAGCTGTGGGAGGGCAAACACATTTCCAGCACGTAGGCAGCAGAGATGAGAGATGCCATCTGCGTTCGGGTGCCGTGTGCCCTGCGAGCCTGGCAGCTCCCAGGAGCGATGCACTGTGGTGGCTGATGTGCTGCACACCCAGGGCTGTGCCCAGCACTGAGGGACTCACTGGCTTGTCTCTCTTTTTCTCCCTCCCACTTGTACTGTCTCAGGCAGGAGCACTGAGGCTCGGTGTGGGAAGGCAGCGGTGCAGGTGGGGCGTGTTCCTGCCCTTCCCTCGCGTGCAGGGGGTGCCTGGCTGCGGGCGATGACCGCGTCCTGCTGACCACCGTGCCTGCGGCCGAGGGCAGCGCGGTGCTCCCCACCGCGGGAGAGCAGAGGGCGGAAGGGCCCTGCCTTGTCACAGCCCAGGGGGTGGCTGCAGGCCCGTGCAGCCCGCTGCGGCCCCGCAGTCAGCAGCACAGGATCTTGAGGAAAGCTTTGCGGAAGTCAGTGTTGAAGGTTGTGTAGATGATGGGGTTGAGTGCACTGTTGACGTATCCGAGCCAGGTGCTGGCGCTGTAAAGCCCTGGAGGCACGTGGCAGGATGGGCAGTGGGCGTTGAGGATGTGGATCAAGAAGAAGGGCAGCCAGCAGACTATGAACGCCCCTGGGTTTAGAGAGAGGCAGAAAACAATCCATCAGTTCAGAGCAGCAACTATTTGGAAAGAGGCCTCCACTGGTGCCCTCTCCCTCAACCCCCTCACTATTTCCGTGATGTTTCTGTATTTCACAAACACTGAAGGCCACATTTATTCCTGACATAGAGGGGTTTGGCAAAAGCTCAGGCTCCTTGGGACCAGCTTTGTGAATGGGTGGATAAGGCTTCAGAAGTGGTCTGATGACGGACAAAAGCAAGTGGCCACAACTTTGAGGGAAAACCTGCTGCCTCAGCTGCTTTAATCAGTTAGGATGAGGGCTGCTTTACTTCTGTGCTACTACTGAGTTCATGGGGGGAAGCAGTGCATCTGGTGACCACAGTAGGTGACAGGGACATCACTTTCCTGGCTTCTCTACCCAGCTGTACAAACTGGTTCCTCTCTGGTTCCTTGCCTCAGTTTCCCCTTCTGTAACTGGATCTAAGAGCTTCTGCATACAAGGAAACTTAGGATTGTCCCAGCCTTGTAATAGTAAAACAAAGGAAAAGCAAAGGTGTTGGCTGTTGTTCCCTCTAGTAGGGCTTGTTGGCCACTGGTTTTAAACACAAGGGTAACAATACACAGTTAACATATGTGGCTCTCAACATTTGGGAGCATTATTCTAGGCCCCTAAATGTCCCACCACTGTCTCTCCTGAGTTTGTGAAGCAGTAACAGCTGAAGCCAGGGTCTAGCTGGCATTTTTTAAAATCTCAATATTGTAGTAGGAGATTCTGTGCTCCTGGAAGTCCCAAACCATCACCCCTTGCACCCCCCAGGCAGAATGGCTCTCACTCACCCAGGACGATTGCCAGCATCTGTGTAGCCTTCCTCTCCCGCAGCTGGATCAGTCGGGGCTGCTGCTGTGCCAGCCTCAGGCTGCTGATGGTTCTGCCATTGCTGAGCCTCCGTACCTCCACTGCTGGCTTTGTGCTCCTTCTCCTCTCTTCCCACCTGCTGTTTGGGGTAGTCCCTGGTGCCTTGGTGAGCGATGCCTCATGGCAGAAGCTTCGGTACCGCTGCAGGCTGAAGACAGTCAGCAGCCTCCTTTTTGTAGACATCTCCTGGCCTGTGCACTTGAGCGAGAGACAGGGGGAGAATGTGCCTTGGCATCTGTTCGGCAAAGCTTTTCTCTCCACGTGTTCCTGCAAAAGAGGATGCCACAGAGCAACTGGAAACCATCCAAACTGTTCATTAGGTCAGAAGATGATGAGGGAAGTTGCAGGAGTTATCCTCAGCCCCACTGGCCTCTTATGTTGCACCATGTCGTCTGGACTGACCTGGTGAACCAGTGCTTGACAACTCTCTGCCTCCATCCCACCAAGGAGAAGCATGAGAACACTAAGAGCAGAAATACCTGCTCTGCTAACCTCTCATCTGTATTTTTGTGTTGGCCCTGCTCCCCTCAGCATCCCCACCCTTTTAATGTCGCTTCACTGTGCAAAAATGGGTAAAAGGAGTGGATGTGCATGACCAGGTAATTCCTTTAAAACTGTTGTGTTGGTTCCCATGGTTGCAGATATTTCATCTAGAAAGGTCAGTGGAACAAATGTTGCATGCACCATGAGTATTTTGACCTCTTAAGTCTGACAGATGAAGAGGGTTTTTTATTTTAATAACAGAGGTTAAAGCCTGCAAAGCCCTGAGAATGAAGCTTCATAGAGCAAAAATCAATAAATGAAGACATTAAAATCAATAAATGAAGAAATTACCCAGACTTATGCATGGCTGAGAAAACCCTGCTCTGAAGAAATATTGAAGTAGGCTGTGCTCTTTTCTGGTTGCCACTTCTAGAGGGCAGAGATACACAGGGAATATCCTCTTTGTAGAGGCCTGAAAAGGATTTAACTGGACCTTCTGCATCTCAAACATCATGGTGTATGAGTGAGGGATGGGATGAAAACATGTCATATCTCTCCTTATGCTTTCTGTTCTGTGCTTTGGTCCTTTGAGGAGAAGAGATGATGCATTCCCTGTCCTTTTTGACAGCTTCTACTGTGTTCACGTGGCTCTTACTTGGTGTGCATAACACGGTTTGGTGCTGGCGCTCTGGCTGCCCTGCCGGGTGAGGGTTCGCTTCTTTTGCCTCTGTCTGAGCACGAGGTAAATCCGGACATAGAGCAGCAGGGTCACCATGAAGGGGAGGTAGAAGGACACCAAAGAGGAGTAGATGATGAAACTAGGGTTGGATATGGAACAGACACTGGGATCCCCTGGGGAGGAGAAGAGAGAGAGAGGAGCGGCTGAGCTGCTTCGGTTTAGTACAAGGACGCTCTGGTGTGTTGGCAAAGTGAGACAAAAGGTGGCTGGGGACAAAGGCAGTCTAAGGAGTGCAGATTATGCTCTGGCTTACTCACTTTCCTAACTGATGCTTAAAATAAACCCAACACAGGGCCATCTAGCATTAGCCAGCATGCATCTGCCTGCTTTTCTGGCCAACAGCTCTGTTCTCTTCTCTCAGGTCTATTCCTATCCTTTCTCAGAGGATCCTTCCCCTTCTTCCTTTCTCTTATTCCTTTGACAGCCTCTGAGCTGTCTAGATGCAGAGTGTACATTCACCTCTATCTGTCTGAACCAGGCAGAGGGGGGCAGCAGCATCTCCCTCTCCCATCCCCTTCCTGCCTCAAGCACTGCAGAGAGGATGGATGGGGAGCAGAGGCTTCTGCCTGTGACTCAGTGGGGAGGAAGGCTCCCCTGCTCCTCTGCCTCCAGGGAGACTGTGCTGCCCTAGCTGAGGGAAAGGAAGAAGACCAGCCTGCTTCCAAGGTGGAGGCTAAGTTTTTTTTGCCCTCCTCAAGGGATTAGTTAAGGAAGCAGACAGCCAGTTGGATGGGAAGGAGGTTTCTAGCAAGCAATGCTGATAAGCAGTCCTTGCTGTTTAGAAATGCGTTCTGTATCAGAGTCAAAACTGTGCTTCTGAACCTGTTGATGTCGGCAAGACGCCACTGAGTCTGGTGTGTGAGTGTGTTGTATGTGCTGCACATTTTGCTCTGTGTGCTCAAAGTGGTTGTTTGATGGGAATCTGAAGACCTGGACACCTTGATGGGCATTGATTTGGCAGTAGAGCAGGCAGGTTTGCCCTTTAGAGCAGTAGTCAGTGTCTGCCTGAGCAGATGGCAAGTTTAGAGACAAGAGCACATGGGGATTTTTCTCTCCCTTCATAGTGTGCTTTCCAGCTCCTTAAAATTTCCTGTAACTTGGCCACTCTGCAGGACCTGTGTTAAATGACCTGGCCACACGCAGGGCAGCTCCACTGCCAGCCCCTCCTGCGTGCTATTGTTCAGGATATCACCTACCTGTAGTATTGAAGCCAAAGAGGAGAGGGCATGACACCGCGAATGCCAGCATCCAGACTATCACAATCATGAGAGAGACCCTCCTGCAGGAGCTCTGCCCAGTGCTGTACTGGTACTGAACTGGTTTCACCACTGCGGTGTATCTGCAGACCAAACCAGCTCCAGGAAGAGGAGATGGAGGAATGGAGGGAGGGAAAGGACCAGGTTTTTAAAAGGAGAAATGAAAGCAGCATAGGGAACATGATGGTGAACGTGGTGAAGAAATAGAAGAGGAAAGTAGAGAAGATCAGATGATGGGATCAGCAATGTGTAGGAATGGTAAGTGGGGCATTGGGGGGAGGAACAGAGGAAATCAGAGTTAGTTGGCAGCAGTGCAGAGAAACGCTCAGCAGAACTCTCAGCGTGCAAAGTGACACGGTTTGGGATACCTGGGATACCAGATGGATCTAGAAACCCCAGGAAACCCCTAACCCTCAAGTCCCTAAAGTTATATGGGCACTGCTGGGAAAGAGCACTCTCTGGAGCAACCACAAACTACTAAACTCTTTGTCTCAGCTGCCTGGTCTGGTGTTAGCCTGACAGGCAGAGGATTGCCCAGGGGCAGGTGTCAAGGACCTTCAGCTGCTGAGGTGCCCCAGGAGATGCAGCTCAACAGGGCTAGGATTTGGAAGGCACAGGAGTCTCATCTTTAGGAGAGTCTGGGGGCTGCTCCTTGCAGGCAGAGCCAAACTGAAATGGGGATACAGATCCCCATGGAGGAACACCGGACCAACCCACTGAGAGCTGCCTTGCATTATTATCCTTGAACTACACATTACAAAGGTACAGCACGCAGTATTTTTCCCTTCTCCTACTCCTTGGCCCCAGTAGCACCACATGTTCCAAGGTCTTGGCTCCCAGCCCTCAGCATTGCTTAAAATAGGCTCAGTTTTAAAATGCGGAAAACCAGAGCAAAGCTCAAGATTACGCAGCAATAATCTTCATCTCTCCCTATGTATAAGGTAGGATTTTGTTTATTAAAGCTTCACAAGTGAGATCTTCAGGAGAAACCCTCTTTGAGACTCAGTGGGAGATGGATGACCAATTGTGGTTCCTGCCTTCAAAAAGCTCAAGGATATGGTTGGCTACCTACGGGGGATGTTGTATTGCTTGTGTCTCCATGCTCCAGTGCAGACCTCTTCTAGCACAGTGAGAGCAGAGCCACATTAACAGCAGCAGTGGCAAGGACAGACCCGCAGGGGTTTGTTGTCCTGAAAACATCGGTGCTGTCTCCCCCCACTTCCTCGTCCCTGCCCCACTGGGGCACAGGGCCGACCCCCATGTCCAGACCACTCCCCTGGATGCTGTTGTGTCTCACCTGTCAATGCTGATGGCACAGAGGTTTAGAATGCTGGCTGTGCACATCATTACATCCATGGTGACAAAGATATCGCAGCAGATCCGGCTGAACGTCCAGACCCCTCCGGTCACCTGCACCAGCAACACAAAACTGTCAGCCTTGTTCTGCACCAAAGTCTTGACAAGTTATGTGTAAGGAGGTGCTCTCCTCCAAGTATCTCAGCACCTAGAGGAGTTCATGTCCACAGTGATGGGCAGAGGGAAACTGAGGCACCTTGTTGTGTGCAAGATAACACAGCAGTAGGTCACGGAGAAGGAGCCTCACTTTAATTTCAATCCATTACTTGCTTTTGCAGAGGGAGGCAGGGAGAAGAAACAGCATCCCTTCTCTCAAGGCCTAGCATGATAAATTGATTTAAATTTGATATCACTGTATTTAACCTTTGATTAATGATTATCTGAGAAAATCTAAGGGCTGAAAGTCTTTCTCAGCTTAGCTGCCAGAGTGCTCTTGCAGGCAGTGAGCTGGAAAAGTTCTGCAGATTCTTTGCATTTATGTATGAAACTGAGATCTGAGACTGAGGCTTCTCAAAAACCTTATTTGAATTCTTATCTCGGTTACAGATTTTGATTATTAGATCTGAGTGAGAACTCACAGGCTATTCAGACAAAGGGGCTTGGGTTGCTACCAAGCTATTTTTCTGGTTGTTTTGAGTTTTTAATCTGAAGCGTGTGGTTGTGAAACTCAGCTACCGCCAGTCTTAACGATGGAGAAAAGTGGTTTTTGGACAAGCCACCAAGTTCTTGACGCTGATCTTTTTGATTGATAACCACACTCCAAGCACTGTGTGGCCCTGCTCTTCTTGGGGTTGGGATGACAGCCTGACTGTGAGGGAGGCGGCCTGCCTCAGTGCCCACTCCATGTAGGAGATGGAGGGCAGGCTGCCTCCCTGTTCAACTGCAAACAAACCCAGTCTTGTGCTGAATGGGGGAGTAGGAGAGGAAAAGGGGGGAAAGTCCATGCCTGGGAGAGAGCCTGCATTTAAGCCTTCAGCCCCAAAGATCCTACTGTTTCAGCAGGATCCTGGGAAGCTATCAGAAACTGCCACTAGTTCCTGGTCTCTCTGCTCACATGTAGGCAACATCTGGAATATTGCACCTGGTTTTGAGGCATCAGGAGAGGAAAAACATTGATAAACAGGAGCGAGTCCAGTGGAGAGCCACCAAAACAATCCATAAGGGCTGGAGCAGCTGTGAGGACCAGCTAAGGGAACAGGACTTGTTCAGTCTGGAAAAGAGATGGCTTTGAGGGGTGGGAGACTAACAGCCCTCTAGTGCCTAGTGGGAGGTTACTGAGAAAGTTGGAGGCAAGCTGCTAAGAAGATGGAGCCAGGTTTTCCACAGCATTGTGTGGTAGGAGGACAACAGGAATGAGCTGGAGGAAAGGTGCAAACTGGTTATGAAGGTTACTTTTCTGACCATAAGGGCAACGAGACAGTGGAGACAAGTTGCTTGCTAAGTCTGTGCAGGATCCATCCTTGGAGGTTTTCAAGACCCATTCAAAAACACCCATCCCAGAGCAGGCTGGAGAGGGTGCCACAAGTAAGCTTGGCTTCTCAGGCAGCGGGTCAACCCTGCAGCAAGTGTTGGTGCATAGGAAGGATGCAGCTCCCTGCAGAGAGAAGCACTTGTATAAATACAGAGTTCACTCTGTGAGAGCTGTTCAAGAAACAATCCTGAGAAATTTAAATGGCTTTGATGATGGCAGCATTCCCACACATGGGCACAGAAACTTGCTGAGGTGAGCTGTGTCTTTAGGGTGTTCTCTGCTGGACCCAGTGGCTACGTTTCAGAAATCAGGTATTGAACGAGGCAGTCTTCCATTAGACCTTCTGACCCTGAATGAATGCAGGGGAGGGAAATGGGAATTGGCTTGCAGAATGCAGAAGGGAACTGTGCTTTCCTCTCTAGTTCTCTTGATACTGGTGGTGATCCTTCGTTTTCTTATAAAAAAGCACGTAAAGGGGAAAAAAAGTCAAACCAAAAGCACTGAGCTTTTCTGCACAGTCAGGTGAGCTACAAGATGTGCAAACTGAAGGCTGTCCATCTGAGATTAGGGACCTTAATAGATAGGTTCAGCTTCCTAATAAACATTACACTGGTTTTATGTTTGTTTCAGATTTTCAGATCTGCTTGACCACCTCAAAATATATTTTAAAAAAATGCTGGAAGGCTTTGCAGTGGGACGCAGTAAGGGATGTTCCTGCAGTTTGAAGCAAAAAGCAATGCAGCTTCTGTGTGAGCTGTGGAGTCTGAAGAATATTTCACCAAGCCAGTGGCAGGTGTTCACATGAAAGCCAGCTGCTGCTAACCCAGCAGATGAGCAAGCACTTAACCAAGGGAGTTTCCAAGGTCCTGGGCGCATTCAAATGCTGAGCTCAAGAATGTGAACCATTAAAACTGAAGAAGGTGCTGGTGGGGATGGCTGAGAAGTGAGCCCTCTCAGGATGATGCATTCAGACCACACCACCTGCATACTAGACTGTAGCTTGTATAAGAGGATGCTTGACAGATCAAAATGTTTGGGCTTAAAACCCATCCTCACTTCCACCTGCCACTTCTAAAATGGGGAGTAGCTCTGCTGAAGCAGTTAATATTTACCTGTGGGGTATACAAACCCAGGATTTATTCCAGAATTTTACAGTGAAGAAGAGCCTTTTTATTATATGCCTTGTTCATAATTTTTAAAATTCTATTTCTGCTCTTCCTTTTATTTCTCTGTTCTAATCATCTTTGCTACAGCAGCTAGAACCTGCTAGTCTGCATTTCTGGTTTTCATGCGCTGGCAGGGTACCTCTTCTTTATCCCCCTGGTGCTTTTTGTACAGGAATCTCAAAGGACACCCCAGGTATTAATTGAATGAATCCTCACATCTGCCTGGGTGAGGTGGATGGTCGAATATCATTCTCTTACAGCTGATGAGAGCAAGCCACAGAGAGATGAGCTGATACAATCTCTCATTACAACTCAGTGACTGTGCAGCAGTAGTCGGAATAATGTCCAGGATGAAACCCTGGCTCTATCAAACACAATGCTAAAGATCCCTATAGACTATTCAGGTCAGGTTCTCACCTAATTTTCCTTGATGACCAGTCTGCTTTATCTACAAAATTGTGGTATTATTATTTTTAACTTCCAAACTCCATAGGAAGCTTTCCAGTTAATGAATGCACAGTGATTAATTTTTTTTAAACTTATGCCTATCCACCACTCTCCTGAATTCTTAAAATAAACAACACTCTCCACAATTCAGATACGAAGGGTGATGCCACACTGAGGAGCACATGGATGGGAAAGGAGGAGACCAAGCTGCATCAGGCAATGACAGGCATGAAAGCAGTGGTGCCTCTAAGCAGGCTCACTGAAGGGTTTTGTGTTTGGGAGCTGCTGCTTGGGGGTGCTGTTGGCTCTTGCAGCTGTGAGGTGGCTGCTCGTGGGTTTGCCCAGTGGGACTACAGAGAGCACTCGTATGGTCAGGGCTGCTGAGCTGCAGTAACTCAGCTCTGTGCCCCTCTGGCACCAGCCCAGCAGAGCTCCTGGAGCTCACAGAGCAGCTTAGGTCTCACTGCTCCCGTGAGGGGGACACAGATGAGGAGACAGTGTGACTCCCACACGGTCTCAGCAGGTTAGACCTCAGTGACAACCTCCTCCTGAAGCTTTCTTCCCCTTTGGAGGTGGAACTGGATGTTGTGAGAAGACTGAGGACATGTTCCCAGCCATGCTGCCATGCGTCCTCCTCCATTTATGCAATGACTACGAGGCATGATGGTGTTTAATGCCCTTGAACTCCAGTGGGCAGGATGCCCTGATGCCACTGTCTTGGAAACCTTGGTGAGCTGCAGCAGCCACAGCAGCAGAGATCAGTAAAGAAGAGGGGCAGCAGTACTGGTGTATCAGACCTGCATGCTGGCCCCCAGGAGACTGCTAGGCACGCTGCTGAATAGCACTTCTGTGCCAGAAACCTCCTTAAGTGGAGATGAGGATTTTGAGGCTATAAAATGTTTCTACTGCTGCTCTGTCACAGCCATCCCAAAAGATTTCTCAGAAAGAGACAGTTCTGGTCTGTATGATTGATAAAATAACACATTTCATGGCCACAGATGACTCTAAAAATGGAGTGTAAAGCACAAACTTCACAAGCGACATTTAAATCTGAGGCACTCATCTACCTTTAGCTTCTCCATAAATAAGGGCCAGTTCTCAAAAGTCTGGTTTGGCAGACCTTCAGTAGATGAATAGGTATTCTAGATGGTTTTGGGGACTGAATGATTTTTTGGCAATTTCCAGGCTCATAGTGTATTGAAGCATGATGCCATTTCTGCTTCATTGGTAGCATCGCTGATCCATAAACAGCAGCAAATATTGAAAAAACTTTGGGGCTTTTTGGATTGTTTTTTAAATCTTAGTCTTGCTGGAGTCCTACAGCCCAGTTCTATAGGACAAACTGTGCACTGCCAGGATTGGTAGTTTGGGTTTGGGATCTGTATGAGTTCTTCTCCCTGTTGTTTGGATGGTTCTTGCATCAGCTGCTTTGATTATCCAAGCTCCACGGACAGAAATTAGTCTTGAATGGGTCTACAAACACAACTAGGAAATGGACCTACCGTTGTGCTCACAAATCATGACCAAGGCACTGAATGGGGCAGAGGCTGCTCCACAGATGTGCCTCAGACCCACCCTGTCCACAGCAAGACTGAGTGCCAAGTATTTTCTAAAGCGAAGCATAATGTGATTTCATTAAGGACTGGAATGCACTTGAGCTGATAGACTATTCCAGTCTGAAATAAAACTTGACTTTTAATAATATTTTTCAGTTGCAATCAAATTGAAGAGTCTAATTCTGTCTTGCTGGGATGGCTTCCCCCACACACACACACACACTTACTCCTTTTTTTTTTAATCACTCCATGTAACACACCCAAGCAGTACACATCCTGCAGGACAGCTCCAGGGCTGTCCCACACACGTCAGTCAGTCTAAATGTTGCTACTGCCTTCATTAGGAACATCACCACGCGTGCAGTGGTGTGCTTAAATTCTGCTAATCGTTCCTAAGAGGTACTCACCTCCAGGTACACCATCCATGGCATCACCAAAGTAGCCACCAGCAAGTCTGCCACCGCCAGGCTCACCACGAGGTAGTTGGTTGTGGTTTGCAAGGTGCGTTCCCTCAGCACAGCCAAGCAGACTAGCACATTCCCAAAGATGATGGCCAGAATCAAGATGCAGTAGCAGAGGGCATAGTAGGCGTGTGAGTGGGGCAGCTCAGGCTCTGTGGTGCTGTTTGCCCCACAGGGAATGAGATCTGTTGTGTTAGGGTGGCTGCTGGCTCTGGTGAAGAGGGCCATGGGGCTGTCACTGAAGAGAGAAAGAAAGAGAGAACTGAAAATCAGAGCTCTGCAATAATTGTGGAGAACAGTACCCCCTGTGGGTACTGGTACGATTTTTATACTTTCTTTATGAATGCTCCTTCAAGCCAATCAGAGAGGTCTTTTTTCTGCTCATACAGAGACAGAACTTTGCTTAAAGATTTGTTTGGCCTGTTCTGTTTTTCACTGAATCTAAGCCAAGAGAAGAATGCAAGACTTCACCTCCTGTGTGCATGTGAAAGGTGGATCTTACCAACTTATGCAGCTGTTTGGAAAGTGGCAATGGTTTTGAGATGCACCAAAGTCACACCACAGTACAAGTCAACTGGGCAAGAGTGCAGTCTGAAAGACAACAATTTGAAAGGATGAGGAAGACCCAACACAGCTACCCAAACATACTAGGGCTTGGCCAAAATTTGGAACTTATATCTTTTCTTCTGGGAAGTGTCCTCTTCCTTTTCTCATCAAAAAATATCTTCAATAACCTCACACACTCGAGTGCTTGGCAGCCTGGCAGAGCCTCTTGATCCCTGGCAGCAAGCACCACCTCCAGAATTCCTCCTTTTCTGCAGCATGTTTCTGTCCCAAGCCCTGCCTGCCTTGTAAAGGGTTGACTGCTGGTGCTGTTCCCATTTCATCCATACTGTGCTCTGTGTTTTCCATGCCTGGCCAGAAGATGTGCTTCCTGTGCTGAAAAGCAAGCCAGTTTGATGTTTGGGATGAAATAATGGAAAGATGCTTGCAGGTTACTCTGCATTTCTTTTTCTTACAATAGATTTGAGTTTGTTCTCAGTAACTTACCCTTTCAGGAGGAGGATTTTTTTCCAGAAATATGAAAGCTGTTGTCCCAAGGTTGTTCCATGACATTTAATGGCTTGTATCTTTTTTTCCTTTGCTACTGCTCCTGTTGCTGAACTTATCATCAGTATGACAGGTATGAAAAGGAAGGGCAAAACATTGCAAAGCCAGGGGTATAAATACTACTCTGTTTCACCTCACCCCCTGACCAGCAGCATCTGTGATGCACAGCTGCTGCACAGCTATGTTCCTGGAAGAGTAGCTATACAATAGGTATAAATTGCTCCAGCCCCTTGGGATCTACTCATCCTTAAAACTGGTGCCACTCTCCCCTGAAGCTTTGTAGCTGGGAGAGGACAAAGGCTGAATGAGATGGAAACTGAACTTCCCTATGTCCTGTGAACACAGATCCCTCAGGACAGGGGCATGTGCTTTGTTTGAAAGTGCCTATGCTTGTCTCCTCTATCTTTCTTCTGCCAGACCCTGACAAAGAAGTTATGCTTCCACTGGATCACAAGGATCTCTTGTAGCACGAGTGCTTCTGCTGAGTCCAGGACTGTTCATGAAACAGTTGAGCTGCAGCCACCCAAAACCAGGATTCATTTTACTGTGTCCCTTGCACTGACACAGTTCCCACTCCGGGAATTCTGTATTGTCTGGGACCCAGAAAGGCTGGTTCTGTAGTGCTGGAAAAAAACCTACATTAAGCAGCTGCCTAGCTGATAAGCAAGGCCAGAACAGGGAATGAACAAAACATCACCCGTAATATATATAACCAGAAGGCATAAGGCACCCCAATACACACTTTGGCTGTGGGTTTCCTGTCTTGTCTTCTGTCGTTTATATCCATGAGCACTATTTTCGACTCTCACCCCAAAGTCAGTCTTCCCTACCAAGATCCCACCCAGCCCTGCCAGGTTCCCCACCCCTGGACCGTCCTCCACCTCCCCAGTCCTGCTCACTCCGCACCTGGCCAGGGTGCTACCAAACCAGGCACGTGCCAGTGTACCTGGATACCCTCACAGGGGGGTGGCAGGACACCCACCACCCTGGGCAACCGCGTGACAAACTGCGATGGGGACAAGGGTCGCAGCCGTGGGGACGCGCCGAGGGAGGGGAAAGGGAGGAAAAGGGACGCTCCTCCCGTGGGTCTCCGCCTCGGAGAGGTCCGGGTGCCAGTCCCGGCCTGGATGACAGGTCCGGGTGCGGGGTGCGGGAGGGGTCCGGGATCCGAGCGCAGGGTCCAGGTGTGGCGGTGGCTTTGGATTCGTCTCCAGCNCAGCTGCGGGTGCTGCTCCGCGCCCGCCGCTCCCGCTGCTCCCGTCGCTCCCGCACCCAGGGGCAGCGGGAGCTGCGCCGCTCCCCGTGGTGCCCCCGGCCCCGCTGCCGTGTGCCCCCCGCGGGGGGCTGGAGGCTGGGGAAAACCGGGCGGGGAGGGAGGCGGGGGGCTGCGGGCCAAGGCACTGCCGGCCCCGGGCGGGACGGGGGCGGGAGGCAGCGACCAGGACTTACCCCCGGCCCGTCGGGCCGTGCCGCCGCCGCCGCCGCCGAGCTCGGTCCCGCTCCCGGTCCCGTTCAGTCCCGGCCCGACCCGCTCCCTCCTGCCGCCTTCCCGGCGCGGAGCCGCGGGGCGGGACCGGGCTGGCCACCTCCTCCCGCCCGCCCCCTGCCCCGGGACCCCGCGGTGCCCGGCGAGGGGGCAGCCCGGCCGGGGCTGCGCTCCCCGTGCCCTGCTCAGGTGCCCGAGAGCTTGCCCTTCTCCTAAAGGGACGCGGCGGAAGGCGTCTGGGCGAATTTTGGAGCCGGGGTCCGCAGCAAGGGCGTGCTTGGCTGAGGGATGGAGCTGCTCCTGCCTGGAGGCGAAGCGGGGAGCTGGGAGCCCGGGGCGCTGCTGCTGCGGCCGGGTGCGGGGAGATGCCTCGGCTGGGGCTGCTTGCCCAGCAGATAGAAACTTGTCACTTAACAGCTGAAAAAAGATGATCAAAGCAGAGATGATTTTAAGAAGGGGGAGGTTTAAAAAAGATGTATCTTTAAATAAACTACTTTAAACATGAGATGAAGGAGTGCGGGTAAGCGGGGAGGAAGCTGGAAAGGAGACTAATATTGTGAAGCGTTCTTCTCCAGGGACCACTGCCAGCAGGCACGCACGATGGCCAGGGCACGGCTACAAACCCTGTCTCTGCGATGTGGCTTCCCTTGCGGTCTGAGATCAAGTCTCTGAGGCACAGTTCTCCTCAGAGTATAGTCACTGGGGTACGAGTGATGCCGGTGGATCTTCTCTCTCTGGAGGCTGGGTTGTGCCCACCACCCACTGTGGCACAGCAAGTGGGGCTTGCAGGGAGTTGCCAGGAGGGTGCAGAAAGCTCAGCAGTGGGGCTGAGGTTTCCCTTCTCTGCACGTATGGGTTGTGGCCCTAGCAGAGGGAGGCAAAGTGCTCTTCCCCTTTATGCACCCACTGGTCGGGGTGGCCACAGGCTGGCTTGTAGGTGGGCAAGGAAAAGAGGACAAAGCGTGGAGAGCAGAGTTTATGCACTTATTTTTGAGAATTTACTTAAGAAGTATGCGTTGGGACTTGCGCTGCCTGGATCATCTCTCCTGCCTGCAGTTTTGCAGGCCAGTCTCTTTGTGGGTGAGAGTGGTAGGAGAGAGAGGTGCTGCAGTAAGCCCTCATACCTATCAGGTGCGAGGGGTGTGAGAGCACCATCTTTAGCCGGGCTGGAGATGGTGAAAGTGCCCATTCAGGATTTGAAGGGGCTAATCAGCAGCACTGCCTTTAACCAAGGCTGTGGGTGCGCGGGGGCAGCTCTGTGGATGGCACTGGAAGAGTGGGATGAGTCACTGCCTAGTCCCTAGGGCGACACACTCACACTCGACCTCGCCTGGAGGATATAGCTGCCAGGCTATTCGACCAAATGACCCGTGAAGGGCTCTACAGCCTCTTCGTTCCCTTGGGAGCCCCCAAATGGCGTGACATGGACTACATTTACCATGCTTACATTATATTTGTACAGTTGAACTTCTGCTGTCATCCGAACCATACTGCTCGCTTTCGGGGAAATGCTAACTGTGCCTGGGGCAGTCAAGGAAGGGGGGAAGCCCTCCTGCCCATGTCCAGCAGGGGCTTTTTTAGCTGTGAGCTTGGAATAAGTCCAACACACCCACACTTGTGTGGCTAAAGCCAGAGGGGAAAGCACACACCGTGATGCTCGTCCTGACTAGCGAGGGCTGTGCGAGTCGCGGGCTGGGTGCAGATGCCTGGCGAGCATGACTCCTCACAGGGGGCTGGCAGAGAGATGGAGGCATTTTAACTTCCTTTTAGCGGGTTTTAAATGTAGTTTGCTTGTGGGCAATTCCCGAAGGGCTGTGGCTGGCAAGGTGCTCACGTTGGCTCTAGGCTGACGGGGCCACAAGGCACGGCAGCAACAGGCTTTGCTGCTGTCAGCTGTTCCATGTAGCAGCTAACCACAAATCGATAAACAGACACTGCCTAGCCCTCCTCGAAGATAAGGGAGAGGAAGCAGGGGAAATGCACTGCTTTAACCACAAAATCACTGTTGTTCTGCTTCGCATATTTATCTTCCAGTGCTGAAACCTTCCCTGTTGCCCGGCCTTGTGTGTCAGTGGATCCCCTGGTTCCGTCTCCCTTGTGAAACCTGTTTCTTGCTTTTAATTATTTTAATCTCATTTCTTAATATCACTCTGACTCCAGAAAAAAAAAAAATCGTAGACTCACAGAATCATAGACTGGTTCGGGTTGGAGAGATCTTAAAACTCATCTAATTCCAACCTGGCCTTGAACACTGCTGGGGATGGGGCATCCACAGCTTTTCTGGGCAACCTGTTCCAGTGCCTCACAGTAAAAAATATTTTCCTAATATCTAATCTAAACCTACCCTCTTTCAGTGTAAAGCCATTCCTCCTTGTCCTGTCACTATATGCCCTTGTAAAAAGTCTCTCTCCGTCTTCCTTGTAGGCCCCTTTAGGCACTGGAAGGCTTCTATAAGGTGTTCATGGAAGTTTCTCTTGTCCAAATATGATTCTCCAAAAATAATCTAGCTGTAAATGCTGCTGCACTATTGAAGTTCATTATCCTATGTGGTCCCTCCCCACCCCCTTCCCGGAATGGCTCCCTTCACACTCCCTTGTCTGGTTTTCCCAAGACTGGAAGCTCTTTGGGGAAGGGACTTAATGACTTTCTTGTGTTTGCTCTGCAGCAGAGGTCTTGTGGAGCAAGATAATAATCCGTGTGATCATTTAATTTAGAATAGATTGCACCACACACAGAGGCAAGGCTGAATTAAAATTGCATAAGCAATCTAGATTGTATTTGCAGTGATTTTTTTTTAACAGTACAACTTCTTTAATACAATGCTTAGTGCAATGTCTCTCTCATAAAATCCTCTCCTTCTTCCTGCCCCAAAATCAATGCGTGGTATGTATTTGTCCCTGTTAAACACTGGACATGTTGCAGGCCTTGGCTGTGACAACATGGTATCATTGTGGAGCACGGCAGAGAAACAGCTCAGTACTAAGTTGTAATAACCTCAAAATAAAAGAATATGCCAACAGGTTTCGTTGCTCAAACTCCTGGTTCTCCGACCCCTTCACAGGCCTTCTGCCCCATGTGCAGAAAGTGGAGACATGCCATAGTTCCCAAACCTGGTTCATTCACAGCCTGTTTCTTTGCCCTCACCTCCAACACCAACTCCTTAATTCTTCTTTTCCTATGTGTCCTCCAGCTCTTAGGTAAAGATTTCAAATAACTGGGATAAATGCCAGTGTTCCCTCTTAATATTTCCCCACCTCCTTGCCCGTCAGTCCCGATATTCCTCTGTGCTGTTTGTCCAGTGAGGGTTGGTGCACTCCTGTTCCCTTGTGCATCTCTCCAGCCTGTTCTTGTGTGTCTTCCTTTGGTTTCCAGCCACAGTCTCAGAATCCTGTCCAGATCCCAAACCTGTTTGTCTTTCCCTACTACTGCTGATTCCCAAGCTCCTCACTCTTCACGTTGCCATCTCTGGCTGGGTTGCTGTGCCTTCCACTCCTGCAGCTTAAGGGATTGTTTGCAAATGGTATTTATCGTGCTGTCACACCACAGTTGCTGTCACTACAGCCAGCATTTGAGGTGCAGTGTCTAAAATGTGCCACTCAGGTGGAATAAATCTTCCATCCTTCATCCTGCAAGCCAGGGTGCCCTCGTGACAGTATTGTTAAAATACTCTGTATCCATGGGGTTTTTCAATACCTGACGGCATAAAGCCCTAGTTTGACCTCATGGCTGACCCTGTTTGGAGCAGGATGCTGGACTAGACACCTCCTGGGGACCCTCTAGAGGCTGAGTTAACCTATGCTGACATGAAAAGAACCTTGCCTACTGGATGTGAAGTAAACAGAACTTTTCTGGCTGGCACGACCTGCAAACTTCCAACGAAACTTTAACTCATACTCATACCATCTAAGCAGGATGTGCCCGTTTGGCCTCGGTAGCTTTAAATGCTTTACAAAACTCACCTGTTTTCATAGGAGTGGCCAAAATGGAACTCAGTCAGCTTCAGGATTACCTATGCAGAGCAGCTTGCAGAATCAGTGCAGACTCCTTGGAGAAGCTACCACAGCTCATGTCAGATAAGACTCACTTGAGACTTAGATCCTGCTGATATTGATTCCCTTCTGCCTAGCCTTTGCCTTCCCTGTTCCCTCTTCCAGCAGTACGGAAGGAGGTGGCGCATCCCAAACCTGCACAGCCAACAGGGATGTGAGCTTAGCCCACAGGGAATTTTTGCCATGCAAATCACAGATGCAATGGATTTTATACAGCAGATTACGACTCCAAGGGTAGGTGGTAGCATAACAACTCTCATCTGCTGGTTAGGTATTAGACTGGGACTTTGAGGTCCAAGTCCTTCTTCTGCTTTACCTCAGGCATAATCTGGTGTAGAGTAGCTCTCTCTATTTGGCAGAACTGTGACTTCAGGCACTGTATCCCATAAAGCAGGCTGATCGGGTAAAGGCAGCATCCTGCCAAATTCCTCTCTAAAATTACTGTTTTGATCCTGTTTTGCTTTAATTAAATTTTGGTCATGTTAGAACACCAGTTTTGCAGCATGTCACTGGAAGGATGGATCCTGCCACTGTTTTCTTCTGCATCAGTACTGGGCAATTGGTGCTGCTCGTGAGGAGAGGAGATGGGGGTTTTAAAATGAGGAGGGTGACTTCTGCAGGGATGCCTGGCAGAGGAAGGGCTGTGGAGGGGGCCGGGGGATCGTACTGCTGTGCCTCACCTTGTGGTGTCTCCCCATAGTCTTCACACTGTACTGTGCCCAGCGAGTCCAAGGGGCTCATCCAGGTGGAGCAGTTTCAGGAGATGAGAGGAAAAATATCCATGTGAGAAAAGGGCATCAGTTTTCAAAAGTGCCATTCAAAAGAAGCCAGTGCCCTTCCTTCTCCCATTTCTCCCCACCTCCTCAGCAGACAGGATCCCTCCTTAGCAACAGTCTGCTGCAGCATCAGCTCTTTCTGTGGTGCCTGTGCCTCTCTTCTTCCCTCCATCCTGAAGGGCTTGGCATCATCAGTACTGATGCTTTTTATTGTACATCTGGGATTCCTGCGCCAACCTGGCTGTCTGGCTCGGGGGTGTTCTCACAGCTGGTGACAGGAATAGGCTCATCTCACAGCTGGCAGGCATCTTTAATCCTCTGTTCCTGTCTGAGGCAAGAGGCCATGTGCACACATGTGTGTGCAGGTGAGTTGAAAGGGGTGTTCGTGGCTCCCTCCTGTCACTGACTGGTCTCTGGCCCCAGTGTCCACCCAGAGTTACCTCTCACTTTGTGTGGCACAGTGTTGTCACCCCATGGACTGATTTCACCAGGCAGTGGCACTGGCCACCTCTCTTTTTCCAGCTGCAGTGTGACTGAGCAGCAGACATCTGTGTCCCTGGGGAGGATGCTCCCTGGGGAGATACCATGCTTCCTAAATGGACTTGGACAGTCCTAGTTGCCTCTGACTGAGATGCCCATGTGTCCCACAACACACACCAACCACTTAAGTCTCACTCAGCAGTGTTGCCTCTGCCAAATTTTGACCTTCTAGCCCTGAGGCATGACCCATAAGTAGAGCAAAAACACTCCAGGACACTTAGTTTCTATTTTAAGAAAGACAGCAGAAGATTCCATTTCCACTCTTTTTTTTTTTTTCAGAAATTAGTTGTTCCAGGAGCCTGGGCTGCTGCCTTTGTCTTCCTCATGCTGCTAGTTTGCGTGGGGCTTGGAGTAATGCCATCCTCTTTAGGTTTGCTGCTAGTCCCCCTGTCAGACTCGGGTCACTGGGATCAAAGTTTTTTCCACTGTATGATTGAGACGCTTCAATTGCACGAGTCACGTTTCCTTCAAAGAGAAATGAAGCTAAAAACATCTCAACCATTTTTACTTGAAAGCGCTGGAACACCGAGCTGAGGCAAGACCGACAAAATTATAGCCCGAACAGTGAGCCAAGAAATTAGGCTCCATTCTGGTACTCTTCATTACAGCTTTCAGAGGGACTTCAACTGCTATATACAGACACACCATGGTGTGATATCAAGTGAAAATTGTTGGGGTGGGTGCAGCATTTATGCATTTCCTTGGCTGTGAAATGATGTCTCTCTGCTTTCTGTCTGCCTTGAAGTCACACCTCCTCCCGACCTCCCCTTTCTCTCCTTCACCCGCTCAAACACCTGCCCTGAGTCTCACTCGTCTGCTTGCCTCCGTGAACTTTGCTTTACCTATGGTTTCTTGTGAACTTTTCAATGCCAGCCTGTATTCTGGGCTGTCTGCTGGGACAGAAAATGTTGAGAACTGCTGCTGCCTCCCTGGTTTCCTCCCCTGCATCCCTGAAGCGCACCAGCAGATGCGTAGCAGTGTAAGGTGTCGCTCAGAACAGCATCTTCCTGTCTCCCTGCCATTTACATGCTGCTCAGGCTTTAAAGCCTCTCACTAAGTGCTTTTTCCTGAAGAAGCAAGCAACAGCTTCATCAGACTCATCTGCAGTGCACTCGCAGTCGCACAAGTGTTATGTAGCTCCAGGCTAATTTATTTATTTCTATTAAGCCAAGCCTCTGAAAGCCAGAAATCAGAACTTCCTGTGTGCAGTTATTTTCAACTTTGGGGCCATTTTCTCCCAGGACTTATCTGTGGAGCAAGTACCGTGGGCCCAGGGCTGTCGTGCCAAGGTAGCTGGGCCACCACAGCTCCTTGGAGGGGTTCCTTGTGGCTGATGGCTGGTGACAAGGAGCAAAGTGGTTTTGTGAGAGAATGTCTCACCATGGAAAATGCCCAAAAGCTCAGAGCATCTGGCTTGCTAGACCTGATGAACAACAGATATTCTTTCAAACATCTGAAAGCCTGGAATACTTTCAGTGTCCTCCTCCTGCAGCAACCCTTACTGATCGTTTGCCCAGCACCACTGCAGAAGGTATGACCTTCTTCTTCACTCCTTTTAATTATGCTGCACATAGCAACTTTCCATGCCAGTGGCCTGATTCCTGCTGAACATTTTCAAAGGTGCTAAACTGGAACTAGAACACAGGGGAACAAAATGACTTCGTTGAAACCCTGCCTCTTAAAATTGAAATCTCCTGTGGTTTAGAGCTCATACTCAAAATTTGACAGGGAATTCCTGCAGGAGGAGCCCTTTTCTGCTCACGTAGGGGATAGTCTGATGTGTGCAACCCTGAGCTGAGGTTGCACATACAGGCAACAGCTCATGAACAGGTTTGGGGACTGAGTGCTCTGACCAGCTCTGAGGGTCTGTGGATGCTGCTGAGCTCCTGTGCAGTAGCAGGACTGATCACTTGCATTGCTTCAGCATCCAGGAGAGCCAGCTGAGATGAGCACCATCCTGCGCTGGGCACTGGGCATACCTGGAGTAACAGGAACCTATTTCCCAGTGCACAGGCAAGGCCTACAGCATGGGATGACTGCAGCCAGAGGGGCAGAGGTTCCTGCTGGTGGAAGGCCTGGCAAGGGAGATGGGGGGCACAGGAGGCTGTCACAGGGCATGTGGGGTGTCAGTGACAGAGCAGTGATAGCACCCCCCGGCCTGTCTGTGGGATGTGAGGGGACAAGGTGTTGCTGCCCAGAGTGAGAATGGATGTACAACAACTCTGGAAATGTATTTGAAAAGAGATTTTCCATGTAGTAGGTGCTCTGTGGTGTTTGATCCAACCTCCTGTCTCCATCCTTCCTGCCAGTGGCAAGGCTGGATTGTGTCCCACAGCAGTGGGTGGCCCTAGAGCAGCATCTCCCCATTCCTTCTTGGAGCAGCACCTCTGCCTGGTCCTGCTGGTGGTGGACAAAGCTGCAGCACGTGGCTGCAAACCAGAACAGCCTGGGAGGGTCTGAGCCCCCCTGGCCCCACACCCCATGGACAGCCTGGGAGGGTCTGAGCCCCCCCGGCCCCACACCCCATGGACAGCCTGGGAGGGTCTGAGCCCCCCCGGCCCCACACCCCATGGACAGCCTGGGAGGGTCTGAGCTCCCCAGCCCCACAGCCCATGGACAGCCTGGCCCCACGCTGGGGCTGTGCTCCCAGGAACAGCCTGTGCTGTATCCTGGCAGCTGCCCTAGGGCAAACCCCAGCCCTTTGGATGGGAGCATGGTGACAACCCCTGTGTCTCAGCTGGAGGGGCAACTCAGAAAATGCAGAAATACGGAAGAGGTTCATAATCCTGCTCATGACCAATGCGCCAAGGAAAGAAGGAGATATCCTGCCTTGGTTCCCCTGTCTAACACAGCTGTGTACAGTTTTCTGACTCATATAAACACCATGTGTTTTTGAAAAAAAAATCGATATCTAACTTCTTGGTAGCAATGATAACGGTGTGGCAGTGAGTCACACAGGATAATGATGGTGTTTAAAAAACAATCTTTGTCAGTGCTGAGCGTTTTCCCTTTTAATTTCACTGTCTTAATATGAGGGAAGATTAATGACACTGAATATCCGTGAAGAGAGGCTTTCTCAGGAACGGGCTCTGTATGCACAGCTCTTAAGAGGTCGTCACTGGATTACGGTGAGGGGTCTTTTTTCACTGCTGTGTTGTGGTTCAACCCCAGGCTAAACTAAACCCCACACAGCCATTCACTCTCTTCTCCCCCATGGAATGGGGAGAGAATCAGAGGAAAAAACAGCAAGAGAACTCATGGGTTGAGATAAAGACAGTTTAATAGGTAAAGCAAATGCTGCATATGCAAGCAAAGCAAAACAAGGAATTAATTCACCCTTTCCCATGGACAGGCAGGTGTTCAGTAATCCCCACGAAAACAGGGATCCATCTCATGTTTTGGGAACCATGATTCCTAAAGGTTCCCCTTCGTCCTCCTTCCCCTGGCTTTATATGCTGAGCATGATGCAATATGGTCTGGAATAACCCTGTGGTCAGTTGGGGTCAGCTGTCCCAGCTGTGTCCCCTCCCAGCCCACGCACGGGTGGGGTGGTGTGAGAGGCAGGAAAGGCCTCGACTCTGTAAGAGCTGCTCAGCAATAATTTAAACACCCCAGCGTTATCAACGCTGTTTCCAGCACAAATCCAAAATAGAGTTTCATACCAGCTACTGTGAAGAAAATTAACTGTGCCCCAGCCAAAACCAGCACGTGCCATAACGCACGTTCCTGCACCGGTCTGGCTGCTCACAAACTTTCACTGTGGTCGGTCTCTGCTGTACATAACTTCAAGCTTTTTCGTGCTTCCAGAACCAGCCCTCTCTGTAATATGAGGTGCCTGAAGAGCATTCCAGGTGCTGCTCATCCCACAGGCTTGTCCACTTGACTTTCCCCAGCAGCCTGCAGATCAGCCAGCCCTCCTAGGCGGTCATAAAATCATAGAATGGTTGGAAGGGACCTTAAAGAACATTTAGCTCCCCAAGCCCCATGTCCAATTCAGTTCCTCCTCTGGAGTGGTGTGATTACAGTTTCACTCCAAAAGGCAGAAATAAGGAAGTAAAAATGCTAGTTCTGTGTGTTTTCACCTTTGGCACAGGAGAAACACAAAATGGTATTAATGCTTCTTGGTGCCTGCCCCCTTGCCTTGTGCTTATGTTACTGTTCTGAGCAGGGTGTGGACTAGCTATGGTGTATTTGCACTGAGGAGCTTTGCATTTATGGGATGAACGTGTTAAAAGGAAGGAAACTTTCAGATATGCAGAAAAAAGCGCCAACATCAACTGACTATAAATATATCCCAAAAAGTCAGGCAAGCCACCAAATGCAGTGAGAGAACTAGTTGTTTTGCTAACCTTTTCTCTTTCAACGCAGAACGTGAACCTTCTCGGTCCCTCATTAGAGATATCTGTGTCTGGGTTTGTTCCAGGGTGCCTTCTGGGAGGGGCTCAGAGCTCCTTCTCACCAGTGACACAGCTGTCACACCATCGCTCTGCAGCTGTGCAGGGGACCCAGGGCACAGCCGGGGTAGAGGCCATGGGCTGTCCTGCAGCCCAGCCCGGGACTGTCACACCAGGGCTCTGCAAGGTCCCTGCACTGTGCCAGAGTAGAATGCTGGCTGTATCTCCAGCACTTTATTTCTTGGGTGTTTTTTTTAGTTTTTTCCATTTTTTTCCCCCCCACAATGGAAGTTTCACATGAGCTGTTCCTTCCGTAAAACAAAAGGCTATGAAATGTTTTGAATGTCCAGAGTTTATTGCAGCACCGTGCAAGACTGGTCTTCATTCTGGGAGGGATTGGAGAGAACTAAGCTGCTGTTACTCACCTTGCTTGCCAGCTGCTCTTGTCTCAATGGGTCAGTGCTTGTCAGTGTGGGCCAACCTCAGTAATTAATTCCTTGCCTAAGCCTTCCTTGGGATACTAAATATTTCTATAAAAGTTCTTGCTGTCTGTATGCTTCCCTACAGATTCTGAAAGTACGTCAACATAGTAGAGGGAAAGTTTAAATTATTTCAAGCACTAAGGACATTTGCAGTAAAGGAAATACAAGCTTTGGCGCATAGGAGTGAGGGATGGTCTCCTGTCATTTGCTGACATGGATTTGTAATGACAGAGAAGAGGAGACATTGCTTTGGAGAATTCCCCGAGAACTTTTAGAAACCGCAGGAGATGTAGCTGATAAAGATATCAAATGTATATTAGGTTCAGGAGAGGCTGCTCCAAAGGGGGAAAATGGGCTTAAGCTGCAGCAGCTGCTGACCCATTCCTGTTGCAGTCAGGAAGAGGTGCTGGTGCTTTGGTCCTGTCTGGGATGGGGCTGGATATGAGGCTGGACTTTGCTACGCCAGCAGGCTCAAGGAGGAGCTTGCTCCTTAGGCTGGAGTTCATGGCACTTTGCTGCTGCCCTGTTGGGTTTTGTGCTGGAAGAGAAAGCTGCTGGCTCTCACCAGACCTCCAACCAGCACATACCTCATGTGGGCAACTGGGGAATTAAAGCTATGGGCTCAATGTGCACATCCAACTAAGATAATTCCCATAGGTTGGCTTTATAAGTCTTCAGCTGTTTTGGCTGGAGGATAGTTCAAGAGTAGGTGCAAAAGGAGAGGTGTTTCATGGTGGCCTTTCCCAAAGAGTCCACTCCAGAGCATACTCAGTCATATTTTTTAGACAAAGGCTTTCAAGATCAAGCCTCACAGGGCCCATGGCTTATGAACCATGCTTGTAGCTGACATATGTGTGCTTGCCACCCTTGGGTTCCTGTCAATATCCTAACTCCAGACACTCAAGAGAGAGAAGGTGCAGAGGGCACCAAGAAGAGCAGCAGCTCTGCAGTACCAGCATCAGTGCCAGGAACTTAGGAGGATGACAGCACTTAAATTTCTTTGGTGTTTATTCAAACATCACCCCAGGCTGGTGCAGGATGGTTTCATAACATTTTTCTGTCTCACATATAATTGCAGGCTAATGGCCTTGTTAAAATACTTGGGCTTATGATCTGATTTTCTCCTAAGCAGCTGTTTATACATTTTATTAATGGTTGCTAATTAAGTTGCTTGAATGAAGCCCTTTGGAGACTCTCCAAAGACATAAACCCAAACAAGCCTGGGCACTGCGATGAAACACAGTCACTAAAATATCTTCCCAAAAGCCATGTAGACAGATTGAAAATGGACCAAAGAAAGGTCTGCTGAAAAGGGGTGGGTGGGAAAATATATGGGTTCAGGTAGGTGTCATCTAAAACCTAGGGGAAGTGTGGAGAGGAAACAGGATTTAAATGCCTTGAAGTTCCTTTTATGCAAGAGATCTTAAACTCAGCAGCTTGTATTTATGGTCAGCTCAGGTTGCTAATGCAGTTCTGAGCCAAGGGGCACTCAGGAGACCTCAGCCCCGAGCCGTCACACCGCGGCTTGTGGAGGCCACAGAGCGTCCTGGAAGCCATGAGCAGCCCTGGAGTCAAGCTACTGACCTCGGTGTGCTGGATTGTAAATCCCCTGGGAGGCAAGACTGTCTGGCTTTAAAAGGAGCTTGTGCAGGCAAGACAGAAAAAATTAAGAGCAGGAAAATTAAGAGCAGGTGAAGTTTTGGTGCGCTGTTAAGCCTGGGGAAGGAGATGGTTAGAGATGTGAGCAGCACAAGCTGCATTTGCTGTCAGAACCAAAGGGGCCCCTGTCATGGCTGTGCCTGGACACCCCAGACCAACCCAGGCTTTGCCCAGGCTCCTGTCCTGCAGCTGGTTGGCAGCATGATGGGGTGAATGCATCAGAGGAGATGTAGACTGAGAACTGGAGTGAAGAAAGAATATAATTTGACTTATAATTGACGGTGGAGAACTGGCAGCTAGCAAGCCCATCCTCCAAGGCAGCGGTCACTTCCTGAAAGTTTGGAAAAGCTGCCCTTGGGCAGCCTGGAGCAAGCCTCTCCAGGCAGAACTCAAAGCACAGGTCTTGGGCAGGGCTGCCACAAGTGTTCAGGGCTCAGCTGTGTGACCGACTGACCGACTTAGCAGAGACGTGCTAACAGCTTTCCTTCTGTGAGGCTTCGAGGGAATTTCAAGACCCAAGAAACCACAAGTAGCTGCAAACTTTAGAGGTGCCTTGCCAGCTTGCTTAAGGCCAGGACTTAGGCAAAGGCAAAGCAACCGCTGCCCAAGTGCCTGGGGCAGGCTGAGCTCCCGTGGGCTGCAGAACTGCTGTCTGCTGGGAGCTGGGGTGGGCACAGAGGTGCCACAAAGCCCAGAGCTTCGTGACATGGGGCGTGCAGGTTGTAAATTTCAGAGGGTGAGGATCTGTTGGGCTGAGAGACTTCCTCCCATCATCACTAAAGCCATGAGCTTGCAGATGCTTCTCCACTCTTCCTTCCCCAGCAAAACATCAGAGTGGTCTCCTTATGGCTTATTTCCACCACATGGGATACAGGAGGGGTTGTCTTCCTCCCTGGGGACTGGAAATGCATTTGCAGACAGATGCAGCTGACTGCAGGTCGGTGGCATGCTTGTTTATGCTTATTTCAGAGAACAGCTTCTAAAATAATTCCCTAAATTCTCTCTGTAATAGCAACGTCTGCTGGAGTGGGAATTGTGAGAGCTATCGCTTGTTGCTTTCATGGCTTGGTGGCAGCGTGGCCTGGCTGCTCCTGCCAAGGGGCTGTGCTGGTGTGTGACCAGCACCTTCATGCTTGCTGGTCCAGGTGCGATCCTAGGAGGGTGCTAGGTTATGATGGCTTTCCTGAGTTTCAGACAGGGAACGAGAAATCCTGGCATTTGTCTGAAATGCTGCCATTTACATGCAGTGGGGCCAAGTTGCTTTTATCACTCAGTGCTTCTCTTAATGCTACAGGCCTTCAAAATCATGCAAGAAGAAAAATAAAAAGGAGGGTTGCTGTTGTCTGGGGAAGTTTGGCTCCTGTTGTTTCACTGTTTGTTTGTTTTCTTTCTTTCCTTTGATTACTTTGTTTTTAGTCTCTTCCAGACAGCTGGCTCTGCCTCATTCGTCAGGCTAATTGATGATGGACAATGTGGCTATATGGAAAATAGAATTTGTCTGAATAGCAGGATTCTCCTTCGCTTGCTTATTTTAATGAGACAAGATGAGAGAGATGGGACTGTGGTCAGCAATGCTGCCAGCGCTGTTATCATGCATTTCTTCTGGCTTGGGCAGAAAAGCCTGGTGTGAAATCCCTGTGAAACAGCCAGGAAATTTAAAAGTGGGGAAAGGCTCAGCCATGCTTTGCGGAGAGGTTCATCAGTGCTGTGCTACAAGGACAGTCCCTGGGTGAAAGAAGTGCTAAATTGTTGTTGCCTACAATTTTCTAATGGCACAAGGGCTACCACAGAGGGGGCCATGTGAGCTGAGTACTTTTCTCCACCCACGTCTGAGTTTGAAGCCCATACTGGGGTGGATGTGGGTAAGGAGACCCTTGTCTGCTGGTTTGTAGGCACAGAGAGCTTTTTTGGTGCAGCCGAGTTTCTACAGACACTTTAAGTTCCTTGGATTAATGATATTTATGTCTTCCCTCCCTTCTTATATAATGATTTGGTCTTCAAGATACATTGCACAGTGTTTGTAGGAGAGTCACAGAGTTGTTGATGATGATGAGGATGATGAGGATGATGATGATGGTAATGATCATTACTAAAGGGGAGCACCTATGCTATGGCCTTGAAGTAGAGTCAACCCCACTTCACCAGGGTCAGGAAGGAATATCTCTGGTCCTCAAAAAGATGTGCAGTGGGGCCACTGATGGCAGTATTTCTCTGTCTCTCCACAGAGTTGTGTAAAGGCATCCTCCTGTGTCTCCCAAAGGAAATCACATTTTTTATTCCTTTGGTGAAACGATAGCTCGTTCTCCTATTGGGCATCAGGCTTGGGTTTCAGTGCACAGACCCACCAGTAAATAGGTCAGCCAAGGAAAATTGCAGGAAAGCAATGACAAGCAAGGCAAAAGCAGCTACACCCCACTTTCAGAAGGGGTTGGAGCTCAGCCCTGAGGAGCTGTGTAGATGTTTTGCCTCCTTTGAAACAGAGCTATGGTAGAGTCACTGAATTTCCCCCATGGACCTGGCCTTGCAGCACTTCATAAATCTGTGTGGGCCCCAGAAATCAGAGTTACCATTTGCAACTGTTCCGCATCCCATGGGTATCCGCTGGGAACATTAGGACTGCAGCCCTTCTGAGAAAACCGAGCTATTTTTAATGAAACTTGACTGTAATTTAATTTAATTTTTTTATCAGCACTTACCAAAAGTTGCAGGTTTGATAAAAATTACTTGAACTTTCCACATTTTCCTATGGGGATTATTCATCCTTGTTTTGGCACAAGGAGGCATTTCGAGTTCTGTGAGAATGTTGGCCCAAAAAAACTTTGAGGTTCCTGTTCTTTTTTTAAAAAAATTATGTTCCGTTTTCCATACTCTGAGATATGCAAGTGTGAAGCTTTAAATATGCACTCCTGAAAATCCTGATTTGGGAGTGGTGCTGAGCACTGAGCCACAAATCCCCAGGTATGGATCTTGCATTTCTTTCTTAATGCTGTAAACAACTGTACATCGATAGGATTATTCTTTTTCCTGCGTGGGCAGTTTAGCTATTGACTCCTGCAGTGAAGGGTCTTTAGGGAAAAAACAACAACAGCAACTTAAGACTGATCTTGACAGAGCTCAGCCCTCTCTGCCAGCTGGCAGTGCAGCTTCACCTCCCTGCTGGTGGGCTGGGAAAGGCTGGTTATGGTGCCTCTGGAGGGGGTTCTCTGCTGTCATAGCCCCTGCCTTATCACATGGCTGGATGTACAGCCCTTGCATATCGACACACAGAGCCACACATCCCTTTTGTCGTGTGTCTGGGCACACAGGCCTGGATGGAGGGGCCTGCAGGTGGCTCGTGCTGTCAAGCCATGTCTGGTGCCAGGCACTTGAGGGGGACTGAGGTGTTAAAAATGGAGGCTACCACTGCAGACAACATCCCCTGCCCAGTCCCATGTCTGCAAAGAGCCTGAGGGTTGGGAGAAAGGCCTGCAAGGAGCACTCTTAGGACCATGTTTAGCCTGGGAAAGCAATCCTGCACTGCCTTTGACAGTCTTGCAGTCTGGAGAGGGAGTACATGCACTGCTGGTAGATTTAGGCTGCTACTTCATTCCAGCAGTTAAGGGAGAGCTCCGGCCATGGCCCAGCCCATCTGTGGTTATTATAATCATGAAATATCTCAAGAAGATAGGGCTCACTAATATTTGCCACCTGCCTCTGACTGGGTGAAGTGCATGGTGACGAGAGGGGACCGTGTAGCCACATGGCTCTTACTGTGCTGGGGGACAACTGGTGCACACCCAGCACCCTGGGCTGGGCCAAGGAACCAGCCCGGACCTGGGCTGAACACACCCAAGTCACAGCTGCTCTCCCTAGGGTGGCACCTGGCCATCCCAGCTCTTGGCAGGCAGCTGGAGCATTTCCCTGCCAGCAGGCTCTCAGTTTAGCATTTCAAACCAAAACAAATGTCTCCTGGCCAGAAGTTTCTGACCTCAGCAACTCTGAAGGAGGGTATTGAATCCACCCTAATTTTGTGCTTCTGTGTTCAGCTGCATCTTCAGATACAATGTGGGGTGTGACATCCGAGTCCCCAAGAGGGCTGAGCTGAGGCCATGACTCAGGGTCCCCTAGGGAAACCTCTCGGTGATGGTAGAAATGAATGTCTGCATGTGCACACCCGCGAGTGTCCATGTGAGATGTCCTACATCCTTCTAAGCGTTTCCTGAGGTCGTGCAGTGACTCCCCAGAAGCCTGTTTCTAGGCATTTTCCCAGTTTTCCCACTCTCAGCTACTACAGGTGTGACTCGGAGGAGGGGCTCATATCAGGATTCTCATTTTAGGATTATCGTGTGTGCCTAAGTGTGCTGGAATATCCTGCAGCTGCATTGACCCTGGCCCACAGAGAATCCACAGGGGACCAACCTCTTCCCCACATGCCAAACGTGAGGGTACAGTTTGGGAGACTTTATTTCTTCCTAGAGTGGTGACAGGTTTCCTGTAGGAGCTTCTCCCTCATCGACTGTGTGTGTGACGCCACTTAGGAGCACTCCAGCCTGTGGGGTTGGTATAGAGACACATCCCACAGCACCTCTGTTCCGTTTCCTTCTTACTCCTCCACCGAGTTCCCATCCCAAACCTCCTCCTGAGATAGTGAGACCCTTGGTGGGGTCATACCAGCCCATCTCCCAAACCCACTGAAACTCTGGTACTAGTCAGTAGTGGGAATACTGCAACAAAAATGGGCTGGTTTGGTGAGGAGGGAGGAAGGTGAGGCTGAGAGGGGACAGTGTGTGAACATGAGATTAACCCTGTTGTTCCTGGCATGAGTTGTACCTGGGCCTCTCTGGCTCCTCCCAGGTCTGTCACAAATGAAGGTGACAGCAAGGACTCAGCTAAGAGCTCAGCTAGGACCGAGCCCGAGTTCTTGATGTCTCAGCCCACCCAGGGTGGCCACTGCCAGGGACAGACAGTGATGATGCCTGGGAAGGCTGTGGCTTGTGATACCTGTGGCCCAGCAAACCTCAGTATCCAGAGCTGATTTCTGTGGCTTTGCCCTCGTGACTCAGAGGGAGCTGTGAGGAGTTGGACGTGATAGCTTGGCATTTCTGCTAATGGGGGTTGACTAATGGGTTTTTAGTTCCATGCTAAAACTTCCATTGTAGCTGTTCATGGAACAGTTTATCCAACATGGTTTCTCCCAGGGGGAAGGATCCTTTCCCTTCTAACACTCATGGGTCAGAGGACTGTGGGGATAGTTGTCCTTCATCTCATTGTGGAAAAAGAAGAAGGTAATTGTTTTGCATGCCATGCATGCAGGAAACAAAAGGCCAAATACTGTCCTAATTTACACAAGGAGAAAGAGCTAAGAGAGGGTACTGTGGTCTCATCTCAGGGGTCTCACTCTGCTCCAAGCATAAAGCTGGTTATCCTGAAGTAAACCTAACAGTTTGTAGTACATGACCTGGAAACAAAATTAGGGCCTTTTCTGGGTCCAGCATGGTTTTGGTTAAATGGGAGCAGTGATTGGGAAGTGAGCAGGAGCTCAGCTGCATTTTCAGTTCAGGTTTGTGAAACAGTACTAATTCTCAGCCTCAGCAGCCCAAGCCTGGCAGTGTCTGTGCCCTGGTTTTCACATCATCACTTTTGGTGTAAGTGTTTTTAAATGCACTTGCTGCAATTATAGAGGAAAGAAAAATATTGAAACAGGAGGACTAGTCATCATCAAGAAGTGGAAATCCAGGGGAAATGAGACCCTGCAGAGTGAGTGTGGATCCCACTGCTCCCAAGGAGCACTTTGCTCTTTCAGGGCCTGAACTGACCAGCAGAATACATTTCTGGTATTTGGAGAGGGCTGGCAAGGGCTGAGCAAGTGAAATGTTCTGCTGTCATAGACTTGGTGCAGAGTTGCTGAAAATTAGAAGAACGGGAAATCTCTAATTTTATCTCTGAGCAGTATCTCAGACACCAGTACCCCAGACTGTCAGGCATGTCTGTTGATGTTCAGGCTTGACAATGATCCCAACATGGCAATGTTTGTGGCTGATCCTGCAGACAGCTGCCAGCAGGACTCCCGTCATGCCCCACCAGAGCAAAGAGAGGTCCACAGGACACTTGCCATCCACCTTCCATGTTCTCCACAGACAAAGAAACACACAAACACACCTGCCACATTCTTTTGTCTTTTTTTTTTTTTTAATTATTCCTTCATATTCAAACTTCACAAACAGTGTGAACTTGTACAATACCTCAGAAAGTGAAACTTACAAAAAAAGTGCTGGTAACATTAAAAAAAAAAAAAACAAAAAAACAAACATCATTCTTAGCAACATCAATTACTCTTCCACACAAAACAGAAACCTTGTAAAATTTATTTCCGTATTTTTTTAAGGCGTAATACTTCCGTATAAAGTATATGCAAGAGATAAAACTTCACAGTATTCCAAAATGTCACAATAATAATAATAATAATATAGTATAATGAAGCGCTACAGTTAATTTTCTTTTTTTATTTTTTTTTTCCTGTTTTAAATAACAAATACAAGTCACAGGTAAATATACGTGAGAAAAATACGAGGCTAATATTAAATGGCAGGTAAGGATACTCTCACTGTAAGAAAAAACTGGCAGGATGTGTGTATTTATTCTATATTTTAAAGCACTTGATAGAAAAGGCGTATGCAAGGTATTTTTTTTTTTTTTAACAATTTTCTATTTGCTTGTTTTTGATAACTGACATACCATTTACAGAGTATAATGAGAGAAAAAAAAGGAACTTAACCCCTCAAAACTCTCGACCTGCTCTTCACATCGTCACAAACCGTGTTTCTGGAGAGATGCCTGTACAGCTGTGGGGTGTGTGTGTGTGTGTGTGCGCGCACAGCGGTGCGTGCGGGGCTGTGCGGTGCGTGGCTGTCTCATCGCACGGGCGGCCAGGGCAGCGCGCCGGGGCCTGCAGGGATCCATGTCCTGTGCGGGACCTCTGCCAGCTGCAGCCAAATCCTGAAGTCTCCGTGCTGGCGAGACGGTGCCCGAGGTCATCGTCACTGCTTGCCTGCATAAAGACTTTAGGATTTAGGCCTGGGTGCAGATTCCCATTCACTCGGCATCCATTGACTGCTGGGAATTCCTTTGGCCCCAAGAAGAAAATGTCCAATTTTTTATTTTTTTACAAGAGCTTGTGCTCTCCCCTCCACCATTTAGCTCCCAGCCATGCAACAGAGCAAAGACCAACGGAGAAATTTCTGCCTGGGTCCCAGCCAGCCCCGCGAGGAATGGGAATGTGGATGGATGTGCCCAGGTGTGCCTGTGCAGCGTTCTGCAGCACCCCGGCCCCCGCACGCCCCTGCCCGTGCTCACAGCAGCCACTCGGCCCACGGGGAACAAAAAGACAGCAGATAGCATTAACACATCAGTAAGGTGCTCAAAGAAAAAAAGGCAGCTCCCACTCCTGGAATGGGAAGCCACATAAGGTGCTTCAAAAATTTTTTTTTTCTTTTTTTTTTTTTTTTTTTTTTTTTTTTTTTTTTTTTCAGTTTCAGACATTTTAAAAAAAGGACTGATTGAGCATGTGGTACGTGAGAGCAAGGCCGAGAGTTTTGAGATTTCTAACATCCTCCATAAATAAGCGCTTCCTCAGGGCAGGATGCATTTTTGTTTGCTTGCTTTGTTGTTTTTTTGTTATCTTTGTGGTAGATTAGTTTAGATGCAATTTCATTTTCATACAAACAAAAAGAAAAAGTAACAAACCAACCCAATGTCAGAATTAGCATAAAAGTCAAACTGTGTTATTGGGCTGAGTTTTCATTTTTGTTTCTTTTTTTTTTGCCCATTCATTCATTTAGCACCGTTCCTTTTTATTCTGGTTACAACCCAATTCCTTCTGTAATTATTGAACATACAGAAAGGACCAAGTAGTTGTTTTTATTTTTTGTGATCTGTTTCAAGAGCCCAACCATAATTCCTCTGCTGCTGCTGTGTTTGTGTAGCATCTGGTTTCATGAGCTTAAGGAGAAAGGTTAGTCTGCTGATATTTAAGGTTGACGTGTGTGTTTGTATGCATACACATTGTTCTATACATACACACTGCATGGAGTACATTGGAACTGGAGATAAAGTCAACTGGGTTCAAACACATATGCACTGTCTTCCCCTATGTATTTGAAACAGTCTGGAGCTTTGATTTGATTTCTTTTTTTTAAAGTGCATTTAAAGCAAAATAACTGGCATTCACATACCCCATGGAAAACATGATTGCAGTGGAAAGCATGAGCATGCTAAACTCCTTGGACTCGACAACACCAAAAGCAAATGGGGCAGTGACAGGCCTCAGTGTAGGCAGCTATTCTTGGGCAGCACCATTGGCAAGGAGGGAAGGCAGGAGGTGGTGGAAGGGAAATTGCTTTAGAGGTTGAATATTTGAACTGTTTCCAATTCTGACACAGCTGTGTCATTCCCAATACAGCTTCCTTTACGATGATTAATGACCTCTGTCTTATGGATGTACCCATCTGACTCTCCCTAGTTCTGTCTTTTATTGTGTGTGTGTCCCAAGTGCCAGCATCTATTAGGAATAAGGCACTGTTAAAATTACAGTTTTACAAAAGATGCAAAATAATCCAACTCTAATAATCCCGACTGCCCACACTGCTCTCCTCCCCCTCCGTCCCTTTTCTGGGGGGAAATATTGCATGTGATAAGAGTCTATTCTTACGTTCTCTATATGTGTCAAAAGTAGGCCTTGGACAAATGTTTTAAGTCCATCAGCACCAAAGATGGGTAGGAATGCACACTTTATCTTGTATGTAGTGCACACATGCAGACTTTTTAATTGGGAGAGGGGGAATAACTACACCATTCCCATGCTGCTCCTCCCAGGCTTTAGAGCCGAGCATAAAAAAATAAACTTCCAATCCCCCATCCACAATGTTTTCATGTACTGGATCATTTATGGAAGCAATCGAGGGGTTTTTCATTCCACCACCCAGGTGCCAGAGGCTTTACAGGTGGATTTCTGGAAGGGCAAGCTCCAGGAGAGCCTGCGTGGAGCTTCTTGCTCTTCAGGGAAACAGCCCAGATGGGTGCCCACCCTTGCGCTTGCCTGCTGGACAGACAGACACCTCTCAGGTGCTGCTTTGCGCTGATTCTTACAAGCAGAAAAGCTTCTCCAGCAAATCTGGCTCCTCCGTGGAGTCAGGGACACTGACTGTGCAGTGGGCAAGTGTGCAGAGAAGCTGGGTGGCACTTGGGTCCCTGTCTTTGCCCATGAGCAGCTGTGGATTGCAAGCTGCTTTTCCATTGTGCCAATGTGCTCTTTTGTCTCTATGGTTCTGACCCGGGAACAAGCGATGTTCCAGTAACTGGGTGGGGTTCATTTGCCCTAAAAGCACTGCAGTCAGCCCATCGTTATGTGTATTTGCTGTGGCAGCTAGTATATCCTTCTTCTGCTATAATGTCCATGAACTACCTTCCCTTCCCTGTGCCAGGATCCCACTGGCTCTCCTCACCTTTCACCAAAGGCTCGGGCTGCCTCCTAAAGCAGAGTATAGTTGAAAATGAGAAAAGCAAGCAGACAGTACGGGTAATAGCAAAGAAAACATGAGACCGGATGGTCCAGCATTTAAGCTCTAGGCTAGTCACTTTAGCCACCATCATCAAAATGGACTGAGATTAAAGGAGTCTAAACTGCTATGGACTGGGTTTTTAGAAGTGACACAAACCTCAGGTGGGAAACGAGTCGCCTTTTTTTCTTTTAGTGGTTTAAGTCATCTTGATAAGGCCACAAACCGCATTTGTCTTGTCAATGTGACTGCTTGAAAATGGCATGATTTGAAATTGAGTGAGTGCTTCACGAAGCTAGGATAGAAATGGGAGAGAAGAGTCACCACATGCTCACTATGGCTGCACTGTAGGAGAGAGGAGCGTCTGAGGAGGTGGTGGTGGAGGGTGTCTCCTTGGGAAGACCTGCTACGTGTGGAAAGGGAAAGGAGCTAATAGTATCTCCCTGCTCCCCTTCCTCTCACCACCACCTTACTGTTTTGCTGGACACCTATAGACAAGTAGCACTTCTAAAGAGCCTCCTCCTGTTGTCTCTCACACGTGTAAGTTCGGGAAGGGGAGGAGGCTGGTGTAGTTACAAAAGGGGAAAAAGAAGGCACATGATTTTACTCAGTCCTGACTGAACCCACATTTTGAAAGCAAGGGCAGTTTAGGTGGAGGGCAAAAAAGTGCTCAGTGGAGCGGGTGCTCACTGAGAAGAAATCTCAGGGCAAAGGAAGCAGGAGAATAAAAAGGAAAGGCAGGAGAAATGAAGGCCACATTCAGCTTTCTGTCTGCTTGACAGTCTCAAGATTTGGCTGCATTATTGTCCAGGAAGGAAAAGAGTCTGGTTGGTCTCAAATGTAGCCCAGTTACATATCTCCAGTTTTTGTTATGGCTGTTGGTGTCTTCCTCCTTCCCTTTTCTCCAGCCCCATGAATACCTGGAGCACTGCTTTAGTCTTTTAAGCCTGTTCTTCAAACACTGAGAACATGGCACACCTCTTTGGTCACCCTCAGCCTCTACTCCTCCTCAAATCCAGACCAGTGATCAAACTGAGTAGTGCTCCCCGCTGGTCACTCCCCCTGCTGGGGTGCCCAAAAATGCTCGATCAGCGATGGGAAATGCAAACCAACCTCATGGTTTCAGTGGGGTTGGTGAGTTGTTCACAAAAGCCACTGGCAGGATGAGGGCAAACCAAGGGAGCTGTTGACTGAGAAATGGATGACATTTACAGAGGTCATTATGAGCATCGCGTCTCTCAGTCACTTTCCCCTCGCACGCTGCCACGTCCAGGTACCGTAAGTTTTCTGTCTCCTCCAGTGACTGCAAGCCTTTCTCATTCCTGTGGCAGATAGGAGAAGGAGTAGAGCTGATGGTCCAGCTTTAGAATTCCAAAACACTGTTTCCTAATTTTCCCCCGAGTCTCTGACTCAAAAATGCATTCAGTTTCTCTCTCCCCTTCCTGCCACCCCTTCCAAATTTGCTCAGGGAATCACAAGGCAGAGTAATGAGAAGTAGGATCACCAACAGCTCTATGAAGACACAGGGTGGTAAAATGCTTCCCTACAAACTCACAGTCCAGTGTTTGTGACATTTCATAAATAACTTTTTTTTTAAAAAAAGAATAACACAAGAACAATCCCTTTACTTACTCATCTGAAACAAAATAAACAGCAGTGGCTACAAACTTCTTCTTGTAACAATTACAAAAAAACTCCCAACAATACAATTCCCCAACTTTTAACACGCGCCTTGGATGTTTTTTTTTAATGTTAAACCTCAAAACTGCAGCATATCCTTAAGGGCAAACTTTTCAATTAGTTTTTTCTTTCTTTTCTTTTTTTTTTTTTAAATAATGTGTTCACCAAAAAGAAAAAAAATTCCACAAAACAGTCTTGTACCAAGAAAATGCATTCAAAAATAGAAAATACTACACAACAAAAATATGTACCCTTCCTTTCCAAAAGAGTCTTCACAAAAATGTAGAAAAATGCCAACCTTTTTTTTTCCTTTCCTGAACACTTAACTTTCAACCTAGGGCACAATTATTTATTGACTTATAATGTCTGTTTTTGCATAAAATATGGAAGATAAAAACCAACTATCAGGACTGTGAAGTTACAAACAACACCTCATTATTCTCCCCACCCCACATTCCCTCCTTAGAAAACAAAACAGAGAAAGCCAATGTTTCAACAACTGATTGAAAGTCGTCAGGTTAGGGAAACCCATCAGCTGATATGGGGATTCGAAGATGCTGGCATAACAGGAAAATCATCTGTCTTTTAAAATGTATGCTTTTTGCATTCATCTCAACACGAGTCTCTGCCCCGCTGTACTCAAATGACCAGGCACTATGGAGACAGGACACTGCCCGGCATGGAAAGATCCGGGAAGAATTTGGGGTCAGGAGCCCAGGGACCGCACGTGGGTGTGCGCGCACACGTGGTGTTTCACTTGCAAAGAACTCTTTCCATTTTGAAAGACAGAAAGGATGTTTCCATATGCCTTAAAAGTGCAAGGGCCATTTCTGGATCATAGTAGTTAAATATGCAAAAGTTTTACTATGCTTAATAGTCAAGTCCATTTTTCTGGCAAAGGCAAGCCAGAGATAGATCGCATCAGTTCACGGCTGGGAGTGGGTAACAGCTGAAAGCTGGTAGGCAAAAAGTGTCACACCAAGGTGCATCCAGAACTGATTTATTCAGTGGGAAAGTGTTTTGCCTACCTTGAACAATGTTCAAAGGATATTATGCAACTAACACAGCCAAAAGACAACTGTTTTGACAGCAATAAACTCTAGCAGTGGGGACTTGGGTACTACGGGGAAGGCAGCTGTGTCTTGCACGCATGTGGCTAAATCCATCCTCTGTGTACCTCCTTTGACTTCATTGCAATTACATCTGCTTGCACCAGGGATGAATTTGCCCCATGTGATTCTGGATTTTACGCCTGTTGGCCATGTAGGAGCCCAGCCCTGAAGAGCACTGTGCTAGAATACTCCAGACTGCAGAGCTGGGATCAAAAGAGGCTTCTCTCTTCTTCTGTTAGAGATTGGGTTTTTTTCTAGCATATCTTTTAAAGGATGCTTCCATAACAAGAAGGAAGAGGGGAGCTTTTTCTTAGCCTTTTCCACTGCGTGGCTGTGTGTTTTCCTTTTTTCAAATGGTAAAATGTGTTTGTGTTTACTTCCAGTGCATTTTTTTCTCAAAAATTCAAAACAAAAAGGAAACATTACTTTTCCCATCCTTCAAAAGGAAACAAAACCAAAACAGACCGATAAAGTACAATACAATAAAAATCAGGCATTATAAAAGACAACATGATGTGCAACAGCAATACCAAAGAAACAAAAATAAAAAAAATATATATATATTAGGATACAGGTACGAATGAGCCAAGAAAGCTATCTAACCCCACTACTGGATGATTGGTAAGCATTGGTTAAGAAATACGTAAGGCTATTCTGAGATTTCTAACTTAACACAGTTAACCACTGCTTCTCTCACACCTTCACTTCCTCAATTTTTCACCTTTCACTCACTGGTCTTTTATGTCTTGAAACTGATTTTTTTTCCTTTTCGTATTTTTTGGTCTACAGTAGAATTACATGTTAATAACAACAGCAAAACAAAACTCAAGCTTGTTGTGAGAGTAAGTTGGTGCCACATCCATGATGCAGAAGAAAGAAGACAGACAACAGAACAACTGCATTCAGTTTTTCACACACAAAGCATATTCAAGGGCAACAGCATAGCTGACCAAAACAAGTTTGGAGGGGCAAGCAGCAGAAGCTGTAGGTTTACAACTACACCACCAACCAGAGCCTGGTCTTCCACCTTTACCAATGTCCTTGAGGACGAGAGTAGCTCAGTTGCCATGTGGCTTTGCCATTCCTGACATCTGGAGCAAAAGCTAACCTGACATTCATCGCTAAATGCACACCTGGTTTGATGGAAAACCAAACAGAAAAGAAAAGGTAAAAGGCTCCTAGCTGAGGCCAAATGTGTGTCTTGGTCACCTTGGCTGATGTGACAAATCCTCACCCAGTGGGATACCAGGATCAATGAGAGAAGGCATCTGGCCAGCAGGTCATTGGGGAGCAGTTCTGAAGTGAAGTCAGACTGTCTAAGATGATGTGACAGTTGCTTAGCCTCCTCCATTAGGGGGAAAGTGATGAACGTGGACAGGTTGCCCTGGGATCATTCTGTTAGTATAAATTCTCTTAGTTCAGCAGGGATGAGAAAGCATACGTTCTCTGCTGCTTTTGAATTGCCTTTGTAAATGTCAGCATCGCCAGCCACCAGAAGTGCACTCCCTACAAACTTGGCTACAGCACTGTGACCGAAGCTCCATGGTGATTCCTGGCATTTTCTTTTTTCTGTGGAATTTCTGAAACATAACATTTTCCTCAAGGGTAAGCTCTGAAATTACTATAATATTGAAAATACCGCTAGCATTTTTTTGAACCATAACTATGCCATAGTCCCAGCAAAAACTCAAGCTGATCCTCAGTAGTGCTTGTCAATGTTGAGGAAAGGAACGTACAGAAACAAGATGATCAAGCAGTACGGGGAAGTTCTGTTTTGGATCTAGCCCACCGGCCAAAGGGATTTTCATTCAAGAGAAAAGGTGCAACAATGAAGCAGGATGACAAAGGGAGGAGAATTATGGAAGTTAGTGTTTCTCCATCTGGAGAAAAAATAGGGCATTAAGTTATGCGGCATCTCTAGTCAGCAACATATGTTTTGGCTTCTTAAAATAAACCTCAAGTTATCCTTGGTTTCTCAGTCAAGCACTGTCTACATGGGGCTATAGTACCATGCTGAAAAAAAGAAAAGAGTTTGTGCTATATTTAAATGTAGTTCCAGTTAAACTAGTTTCAAACTGACCATGTAAAGGTAAAAAGGAACAACTTATTTAAAAGCCATTGAAACTATATACAATCACACTTATGCCCAGGAACTGGTGTGGCTGAGCACTGTAACCGAATGGGAACATAGGCTGGAATTTGGCTTTTAAAAAATGGTTTGGTTCCTGTTTACATGGACTAGACAGTTCTGTTGAAACTCAGTCAGCTGGAATCAGGTTTAAACAGGCTGAATTCAAACCCGGATTTGGAGCATGGCTCAAAGCCCACTTCTTCAGGTTGCAGTACTTTTAAAAAACTAGTGCAAATGGCATCTTATCACAGCATTGCAAACATGCAGTGTTCCTCTCCTTGTCCAAATATGGTTGCCATCAGGTCACACCACAAGGGAGGAATATGCAGCAATCAGTCAGCCAGAACAGCTCAACCTACAGAAGTTCTTTATTTTACCACAGCAGGAAAGGCACTCTGGACACAGCAGGCTCAGTAAACCCTCAGCTTCACTTTTTTTTATGGAGCAGTCCACTACTCCTCTTTGACAATGCAAACCTACTCTGACAGTAGCAATATATGCAGCTGCCTTAAACAAGGAAACAAAGAAAAACTCACCTAAGCAAAAAACAGGAGTATTGGCTCATTACATGAATTAACTTCAGCAGACAGAATTCATTTCCTCCCATGTCACAACTCTGCAGCTGTCACTACTCTTATGAAAGCAAATGCCACTTGACAAAATAAAGGTGCTCTCCTGCCTCTGTATTATGCTGGCTCTCAAATGAACTGTGCTTTTGTTGGGCATCCACTGACTCATTACTGGAAGTTGACCTTCCAGTGGTTTTCATCTTAGAGGGCTCCTGCAGATGGCAAAGAAACAGACTGCATGTTCCATTGTCCTGCTTACTTTCAAGGGAAGAGTCATTCAGTAGTTAACCTAACAGTACATCAGGGCGTATCTCCAGTTCTTCTCTTCCAGTCCTTTCAAGCCAGGATGGCTGAAATCTAAGAGTGGAAATCTCAAAGCTCACCGGAAAAACACAGTCTTAACTCCAAAGTCTCTCCTGGTTCTAGACAGACTTGTTCTTTCCCACCCAACACCTGCCTCTTGTATACCACTCCTTCTCTAGTTCTTGACACTTTCGTCAAATGAGGCAGCCCAAGAGACTGATCAGCAGCAATCTGCTTTGCATTGTGCTCTCTGTGAAAGGTCCGTACTACACATGTCTTGGTACTAATGAAGCCAAAATACCTCAGTTTCCAATCTAAGCTGAAATTCAGGGCATAAATAGATTTCTAGTTTCCCGATTACTCTAGCCTTTTCTTAGCAATTGGATGAGTACCTCCCCTTTTTTGTCCACGAAACCCCTGTGGTACATTAGACAGGCGATCCTTCCACTACAGGACCAAAGCAGATGCACTCATGTTTTACATTCTTCTCCCAGTTTCTCTACAGAGCATTTTTCAGGATCCTGTTTTACCATCTGGCCAAAGTTGCAATTACAGTCTTACTGAAGAGATTCAACTCAAACTTTTGAGAGTTTATAGATCACAAAGAGCTACAGCAGAGATAGATCTTGCTGCACATTGCTACTGTTTTAGTTTTTCTCATAGTATGGTTGTTACAAAATTAATGACCAAGACATAAGCAAATATGCATCTTGACTGTAAAAATATTTTCCAACTTAGCATTCCATTTGGTTCCAGCTGAAGGCCTTCACAATGCTAGAATATCTGTTTAAGGAGAGAAATCAGAGAGAAGAACTTAAAATGCTAGACAGCACCTTTGCCTAAGCAGGGATATTTCTGTATGTACTGAATTCCACACCACTCTTTCTTGCCCAAATGTCCCTCCTGCTTCCTCTACCCCAAAGGCTTGACTGGAACACCTGTACTTGAGTGTTCAGGATGACTGTTTATTGCACTGTTCCCATAACAGCCTCGGAAAGACGTGCTTTATTTCAGTGACCTTCCCCTTTGGTAAGTCTGCTTTGTGACTTCACTTCTTGAGCTGAGAGATCCTGCTTTTACTGAAGGGATGCTAATCATTGTCAAACCTCTCGAAGAGATTCTATCCAACAATGCAAGTTTTGACATTGGAACTAGGAATTGGTGTCTTTATGGTGAAGCCTTACGCTGGTTTACACAAATGAACAGTTCTCTTAACTTTCTCACAGCCCCAAAGAACACTCTCTACATAAAGGGGAGAAAAGATCCATAGCACCCAGAAACTTGTGATGCCTCTTCAGTTTCTATCATAGTGCTTTATTCATTTATTTTAACAGAAGGTATCCAATACAGCTGTCTCAGTGTCTGACTAGTTGCTTAAAATAAAGGTAACCCCACTTGTCTTTCAACCTGGTCAGGTTTATGGTACATCCTGTTTTCTGTGCCTATCCCTTTTTCTTCTCCCTTCCTGCTTAATTGGCCCCTTCCAATCCCACCACATGTAAATACATTTCAGTAGTGCAATGCAGTGCAGTGCAGTCATACTTAGTGCAAAAATAAAAAGCCTTATCCAGACCAAAAAAGCACAAACTCCCTCCCCACCCCACCCAGCCCCAAGAAATCAGCTCTCAGTAAAAGTATATAAATGCCCCTAAACAAAGGGGGGTTTGCAGTCTCCCAGCCACACTTCCACGTGCCTCATTTTCTCTCCTCCCAGTCGATGTGGCGATCTCATTAACAGATAGGACATCTATCAAAAACAAAGTCAAATGACAGAAATCAGAAAGGAGACAAGCCATTGTTTGAGGGCTGCAGAAAGAAGAGAGAACTAAATAGATACAGCAAAAAAGGTCAGTAGTGGTTTTACACAAAGTTGTCTGATGCAAACTTTGCAAGGGCACACCACGCCAAAGGCATGTGTAAGTGTGGATAAAAAACTAAAGAGCTTCCCTGTTCCAAATATACAGTCCCCATTTTAACAGTGCCCAAGCTAAGGTTCTGTAGTGCAATCAACTTTTCAAAGTGGCAGCTCTCTGTGGCCACCCTAAAACAACTGGACAGATCAACACTAACTTCAGTTTTATCCTGCTCACATAGGCACACACGTGCATGAACAACTCCCTCCTCCATCCTGCAAATACTTGGGGATATATATAAAGTATTTTTTTCACAGCCCATCTAGGGCTATGGTGGGGAAAGCAGGAATTTTAGCGACCAGCATATAAGCTCTTAGGTACCTCAAAATGAAAACTTAAAAGGAAAACAAAATAAAGCTCACTAATTAAAAAGGCAAGCACGTTACTGAACCCCAATCAAATCATACCTCCCTTAGCCTATCTCTTTTAACAAAATAAAATATCTGCCAGGGCTTGTCACTTGTTAAGATATCACTTGGGAAAACCCACCAAAGGCTTTGGGGTATTCACCAGTTTGGAGGTTATAACTTCAGTTTAGACAGCCACAGGAGCTTCCATCAAACCCTTGTAACTACTGGAAAGGAGTGTGGGGAACCACTAAAACAGTGTAAGAGGCTGTATTAGGGAAGGAGGAGCAAGAAAGGGAAATGTATGGAAACTGGAACACATTAGGGCAATGCTGCTGCTGCTATGCTAATCTCATTATAATTGCTCAGTATATAGAGGAATAGTGCATGCTGCTTCATTTGGGCACAGGCCCATGCTTCCTCCTGCCTTCTGCCTCTTCTGTCACTCCCAGTCCCTTGCTGAAGATGGTAGCCCACCCCAGAATGTAAACAATAGCAAATACCAACAGATAAACCAAATTACAACCAAGAAGTAAGTTTCTTTTTTCTTCTTTCTCTTGCAAAAATACTGTGCCCTTCCCTCCAGGCAGGTGCACTGCTTCATCCACATGCACAGAAATAAGGAAAGAACCTAAGAGAAAGGATCTAAATAGGGGTGCAGGGATCCTGAATATCTACCTCTAAACCAGAAAAATGCCAGGCTGCAAGGACTTCTGCTGTTTATCTCTACCAATGAGCCTAATAATGAAAAATAAAGAGTGCACAATGGAACCACTAGGCATGGCAAAGGGACAGCACCTAAACCCTTTCTCTGGGTGCAGAGCTCCAGTGGTGCATCCCATGCCTGAGCACACACGAGACACAAAATGAGTAACACTTGCCAGCTGTTCTGTAAAGTCTACAAACTTCAATTTAGCCACTATAATCAGCAGAAATGATTTTTTTTGCTATTCATCTGCATGTACATGATGCAGCAAGGGGGTCCTACGCTTTTGCTGAAATGCTGTTCACACTATCGATTCTCCTGTATACCCAATGCACTATGACTTTTAAAAAGTCTACCAAAAATTGGACATATAGTCTGAATTTGCAGTTATGTAATCAGATATTATAAAGAAACAACTTTATTTTACCCACATGAATATGTGACCACCATAATAGAAATTAGAAAAGGTATGGCAAGAGCAATTCTGGGCAAAGCAGTCAGAAACGTGGAATCAGCTCCAAATATCCAATATCCAAATGCTTTTACATTGTTCTGGTGATAGAAAAGTGACACATCAAGGGTGTAAATTAGGGAAAACAGGTTGCTGTGAATCATGTATTTACCCTAGCTGTTGAGGCTCACTATTTAATTACTTAAGAAAAACATGGTTTGATCACCAGTCAAACCCAAAGAAAGACTCAAGGCTGTTTAGGACTCTCTGAACAAAGCAAGTTCCAAGCCTTGTTCAAAGGGAAGCAACTGTCATTCTCTGTAGGACTTTCTTGAATTAAGTCTCCCAGCAAGAAGGAGAGAATATGTAATCACATAGCCCTTAACACAGGCAAAATCTGCCTGGTGGAGTGAAATCAAATCTTGAGTCAGTTTTACGAGGAGTAGAAACTTTGGGCAGAAACATGCTAAATTTTGGGGAACAGTCCTGTGGCATCTTAAATAATGTATATGAAACTATTTTTTAGGACTATAGTTTTCTGTAGGACTACATATGCTTTCTCTGTCACAGAAAATGGACTCAAGTCAACAAAAGGGCACATGAGTCCAGCCTGCAGAATTTGGCCCACAGAGTATTGGTCCAATCAGTTTTCAGGATTAAGCAGAGACCTCACTGATGCTGACAAGAAAAGTCATGCAGTACCTCCTTCCTGAACTGAGCAGCCTTTTCATATTACGATTGACAAACAAAAGCTCACTATGAGTGGAGTGAACGGGAAATCACCAATTTTCCACTTCCATTCATTGTAAGAATTTCTTTGAACCTGAACTTTGGAGCAAGGATCTAGGGAACTGATTGTTCAGAACATACGAAACTGGGAATAAATTCCAGATTTAAAGGACCCCTATGAGTTTCACAGCAGTCCAGGCTATATCCTGGCATTAGGGCAAAGGAAACAGGACTACCCGAAAGACAATGAAGCTTGTTGAAGATACTTGTGAAAAAGTAGTTCTGACTCCAATATATGTGGTGACACTTCTTTCACCAATAAATAGGATGTATAAATTTTTTACAAGTTATTCATACATCAAAAAAAAAAAAAAAAAAGAGCAGCAGCAGCAGATACTGGAGATTCATTCTTTTCCTCTAAGTGGCACAGGTGAAGAGCAAGTCCCTTGCATGGAGTTCAAGCATCCCCCTCCCCCTGGGAGGCCCCCTGTCTTTGGTGCAAACGCCCCCAAAGTGGGGGACTCTCCTCTTATTTAACCTTGCAGCAAAGAGCTTTAAAATCCCTTTCTGTCCTGGCACAGTAGCACAGAGCAACATTCTCTTAGTACAAGGCTCTCCCTCTCGTGGCGACAGTGTTACCTACTTCAACTGTTGTGTTCCTCAAAAGCCGTACAAAGCAAAAAAGAAGTGCAAAAAGGAGCTGAATATAAATGCTGCCAACCACAGAAACGCGAGACCATTGCTTGCATTAGCCCTGGAAGTCTACTTGGTCAACGAGGAGATGGAAAATGAAAGTAATAATGAAAACCTTATACTAGAATAAAGCTAATATTTGGACAGTCTTCCCTTGATGTTTGTATTGTTCAAGGGAAGTCGCCAATGTAAGAATCTATAGAACTGTAAAGTTGATATCACCTCCTGTCTCCTCTCTCCTTAGAAAAGCAGAAAATATGCACATATGAAATGAGTTTCTTAGAACAACACAATTCTCAAGATCAGTATTTCTTCAGAGCATGAAAAAGAAAGGATACATGTTCAAAAAAAGCAAGATTTCTGGAATCACAAATGACTGACTGTCTTTTATGTAGAAGATATGTTAAAATAGTGTTCACCAGCTGATTATTTTGTTAGTTTCACTTTCCCTTAGGCAATTGTATCTGTACACACTGCGTTCTAAAAGTACAATCTCTAGTGTGGATAATCTACCTGTTTGGTACCATCCTGTTTGTAAAACCACTTCTTAGCCTAAAAATATAAACTGTAAACTGTATAACATGCAAAATGAATTGAGGTGTTTATAAAAGCATTAGGAAAAATAAAAGGCAACAAAGAAATTAAATCAAGAAACACATTAAACCAGTATTTATGCTAAATGAATTACTGAACCTTACAAAGGATTAGCAGGGCAAGTGTGGAATGGGTATGCAGCCATTTAAATGATCTGGTATTCTCAGTCAAGTGAGAACACTCTCTACAAAAATATGTATGATTCAGCATTCAGTCAAAGGAAAAGGCAAAGAGCATGGTCAGAAAATGTGGACCACTAAATCAGCACTCTGTTGCAGCAGCTAACTGGAAATAATTTGGGAAATGGCACCTGTTTGGCTTAATGGGACAAAGCCCATCCTTCATGTAATAGAGTAATCTAGTTTTGTTACCTGCGTGATTGAGAGGATAGTCTCCTCCTTCCCTTACAAATGGGTATTCACAGAATAAAGAAAAGCCAGACTTAGAAATCACTGCTGGAAGACCGTAACTTTTAAACTGCAAGTAGAAAGGAAAAGAATGTGGTAGTGGCCTCCACGTACGTGCAAATGGCAGATGACAGGAGACTGTAAGGAATGCCAGCACTTGATGATTCCCATTCTTGAAGTTCTCATTTTAATATCCCAAGCTGTGGCATAGGTAACTCTCTCTCTTCTCACTCCAAAAAAACTTTATTGATTTGCAGTGACACAGATTTTCTCATTCTCAGTGAAAACACAGTTTGTAACTGATGTGACCATCTCTCATTTCTTCCAGTCTTCACAGTTAGGAGAAACAAGACAAAATGAATACCTCCTCCACAACCCCCATCCACTTGATTTCACACATTTTCGTTTAGGAGTGATATGTTATTGACCAAAGGAATGAAGGTCAGATGAATTAGATGTACCTGAATTAGAAAAGCAAACATAAATTTCCACACTCTGATAAGTTTGCACTCTTACTAATTTTGAATCAAGACTTTCTGCCTGGGCCATCTGTTGCAAGGTGAGAATACAGAAACGACATGCAAAGTCATGAGGCTTGGGTGTCAGCCAGCTGTTCCTGGGCTATTTGGATCTGGATGTTGACACATCCCTAGTGACATTTTTTCAGCAATTCTGTGGTGACAATTGAAGTCCAGTGGGACTGACCCAAAATTCAGAACCAACGAGAATATGCTACGAAGATGGTAAAGGGAACATTCACCTTGAAAAACTTACAAACTGGAACAAAAACTTTCAGAGGTTGTTTTCATTTGAAAAAGGGGTGATCAAGTGGATAAGTACAGATCCAATTGGAATATATTAATAGTGGTGGATGGAGGTATTTATTATTCAATTCCTGGGCACATTCTGTATAACTATACAGAGAACAATATTTCTTCTACCTCACCCTAGTGCAGAGGATAACTTTAGGAAATCTTAAAACTTTAAAGAAACAGGACTTGGAAGGAGTGAAAGACCACTTTCGGCATCTTTCTCCAAGGCTAGGAATGGAAGAGGAAAGTCTGACATACACTTTTACAAATGAAATAACAGGACATCTTAGAAGAGAGCTAATAGGTAACCTTGTTTGTCTTGATTAATTGTTCTTCTGACATGAAAGGGTAGCAGGGAACAATCTCTAATTTTTTGTAGAGCCTAATACTGTTTTACCTTTTCTTTTAAAAAATTACTTTTCTACATCTTACTACACAGAGATTTTAAAAAAGCCTGAAAAATGCTTGTAAAGACCATAAAGAAGCCAATAATATGAAAAAGCACAATAGAGCTGCAATAATTATTGGTAAATGCTTCAAATAGCTGCAGCAGTTGATTGGGTTGTGAATGATACATGTGAAAAATTCTTTTTCTATGATCGTAGGCAGATGCAAAAGTTAAATGATTATACTATGTATATATATTGATATAGAATTGCTATATATATTGTGTACTGTATGTTCTAGCTTTCAGAAATACTGTATTGTAGTGTACTGTACTTAACTAAGCAGACCTAAATAGCAACTTGTCATTTTCCACAAAGTCACTAGTACTGTTAACAAAAACCAAAAAGTCTATTTTCTCCAGTAAAAGAAATACATACTGTTACAGTCACAGACATTTTGACTATAGAGAGACAATGTACATTTAACCAAAGGAAAACCCCAAACCAAAATAAAAACCTCACCCCAAAATCAACCAGCCAAAACTGTTGCCTTATTGTCTTATTCAAAAGGGGAAGGGATATGCCACCAATCTAAGAAGAAGAATATTTACTCACATTTTTATGACTGAAAATGAAAGAAAAAAGATATCCCCCTAAATCTTTGATTACCCTTTCTGGAACAAGGAAAATCCCCTAGTCGGGCAAGAGATTTAAAAGAATAAAATGCTGCTTTCAGGGCCAGCATGATACCAAAATAGGCAGCTGTAGCTAAACACACTTACTCATCCCACTAACAAAACGGGTGCAAAATGAGTTCTAGAAATCCTGCAGCTCTCATGGATTACATACTGAGTAATCTTACTGACCAACTTCTTTTCCTCCTGAATATCTACTGGTCTTCTAGACACACTAACCACGGTCCTGAAAAGATTTTGGCAAAGACCAAGGGAGAGAAAGTTACTTGTTATTTATTAGTGACTGCACATTTGGAACGGATTACTCAGATTACATGTAAAGATATTCATAATCAACATGTTTCAGAGTATGTGAGGTGGGGAAAGAGCTGTTTGACATGGTGCTTTGGAAACTACAGACTCCAGACCTGGAATATTTTAGAGCCTATTGATATATTGTGCTGCTAACTATTTAAAGACTTGATAATTTTTTACTGTTCTTTTTAAGGGAGCAAACAGGCAGGTTATTTTGCTTGGATTTTATTCCTTTGTCAGGTAAACATGTTGAAATTGAACTAAATTCAAAAGTTTTGACTGAACTCAAAAGTATTGTTCCAGAGCTGTCATCCCCTATGGACGCCTAATCTCAGTTCAGGCTAGTGAAGCCTGCTGAGATGGACTGTTTTATTTATTTTGTGGCTGAAAGACCACATAAGGCTCTGAGAGGCAGACTTCAACCTTCCCTTCAGAACGGGTACTCACAAAAATACACTGGACCAAATTTGAGTGTCACATTTTCAGTGAGGGGAAACACCTAATTTGGGAAAACATCCAGCTAAGGGCATTTGGCTAACAGAATGCTTTTTATGAATATATGTGTGCAAATATAGTGTATGAGTAGTGTACTTGCTTTTCATTAGAGTCATGTACCAATGCTCCACAGTTTATGTTGTAATCCTTGTTTCATCTAAACCCTTCCCTGCATCTAAAGCACGCATGTCCACACATTCAATTAGCAGCCTGCCTGTAAAGCCAGGAAGAGATAACTGGCTCTCTCCCTGCACGTGCACACATCCACATGCACACTCAGACATACAACTGCATGCACACACACACACACACACACACACAGAGGCCATATAATTGATTTTACTCAAAGATCCCATAGGTACCAACAGCCTCGGTGACAAATGAAAGTAAAGGACTTAATGAGAACAATTAAAAGAAAGTCGAGCAGTTGACTGGATGTAATCCTGCTTCTTGAATGCGATGATCCTCTCTAATCAAGTATATATTCAACACGAGGGTTGAACTTCTAGGGAGCTTTATAAGGTTTAATGAAGAATATGAAAATATCCAAGTGTCAAAAAGAGAAGAAGCAAAGTGAAATAGAAAAGGTGCCTATTTAACATACAGATCTCAGAAAGGTACCTGTCAATTTTGTAGGAACAAGATCTCAGAAAGATGTCTGCCCGTTTTGCAGGAACAGGACACGGCAGAATCAGACAGTTGAGCACAACAATAAGTATCTAAATGTGCTCTGCACATTCCTCAAGTGCCACCGTGAACTTAGCAAAAAATCGCCAACAAGTCAACAGTAGGAAGCGTGAACACTGTAGAAGTCTGCAGTTCTGTCTGGAAAACACCTAAAGCAAGCAATGCATTGCTACACTGGTACCAGATTTTCCAGCAGGAAAGGCTCCAGTGGGCAACTCATGAAAGCATATGGGCTACTGTAATACCTAAGCCCAATGTGACAGAGAGCATTTATGAAGGATGCTTGGGGTGTGGCTGCATGGCTGTGAAGGAAGTGTCACAGCTCAAAGAGGGCTTAAGTGCTAATAAAGTTTGCATGAGGAGTGAAAACAAGAATGTCCCTATGGGCTGAACTGGTTAGAAGTTCTCACATGGGATGGGATATTGGTAGCTCTTCCGTTTGTGTAATGGTATTGTTGCAGCAAAAGGATATTTTTAAAATATGCTTTTCTTAAAAGGAATGGCAGCTCAACTATTCAAAGGGGCTATATTTATCTGCAGTGACATGCATGGAATCCCAAAAGTGCCAAGACAGGTTGAACTGACAGAAATTCAGAACAGAACTTGTCATTTGAAAGAAGCTTTTCACTGGATTTCTCTCATGAATTTCACTGGCATTGGACAGGCTGGAGTCAAATCACATATTCTTACCCCCAGATTATTCCTTTGGTTTAGGAAGAGCATTTACCCTCTCGCGTTTTACAAGGACCTGATGCCAACCAACCCAATCAAAAGAAGATCACTTTGGAAGAAGAACAAACTTGGAGCTGTAACTGTAGGTAAGAAGCAGTGGAGAAGCACCACACAGTATGAAGAGACCATTATGTCTCACTAATACTCCTCTATTTCTTCCCTACCCTTTCACAGAGGAAAACACATCATATTTTGTAAGAAGGGAACATTTTAGATGAAACTTTGCTACAAATACCAAACGTAAGTACACTCCATACTGCTCAGATGCATTTCTGTTTTAAGGCAGCAATTGTCTATAAGCCTGTAGTGTATTCAAGGCTGTAGTGTATTTGCTTCCCAAGGAAGTATCTTAATGTTCTTTGCTTTTTGAAAAATAGCTGAGGAAAAATAGGTAAATTGGGGCATTAAAATACAGTTAACAAAGTTTTTAGAAGGCTTCACAGAGGGATGTGGAGAAAAGGATGTTGAAGGGGAACCTCATTGCTCTCTAAAACTACCTGAAAGGAGATTGTAGCCAGGTGGGGATCAGCCTCTTCTCCCAGGTAACAACTGACAGGATGAGAGGAAATGGCCAGAAGTTGTACCAGGGGAGGGTTAGATTAGATATTAGGAAAAATTTCTTCACTAAAAGGGAGGTCAGGCATTGGAACAGGCTGCCCAGGAGAGTGGTGGAATCACTGCCCCTGGAAGTGTTCAAAACACATGCGGACGTGGCACTTGGGAACATGGTTGAGTGGTGGGCTTGGCAGAGCTGGGTTAACAATTGGACTCAATGATCTTAAGAGGTTGTTTCCAACATTAACAATTCTGTGGTTCTATGATTGGTTTGCCTGCCTCAGTGCTACACTTCATTTCCTAGGGGACATACGAAGAGTTTCTTTGGGCATATGTGGCTGTGCACAAAAATCTCAGTTCACTGACGACTGGGAAAGTTGGTGAAGTTCATGTAGGTCTGCTGGTGGAAACTATGATCATGTGTAACATGAAGAATTGTGTTAGAGCAGCAGAGTTCTGCTTATCTTGAGTTGGCCTGTTTTATTTTAAAAGGTATTAATGAACAATTCTTGGGGAAATTGGCATTTAAAAACCATGACTTATTTTTCTCCTGGTATGACTTTGCTAGAATGATCAGTAGAATATATTTGACTCCTTTTATCTTAAAATAAACCTAGAAACACTTTAGTTGAGTTACCAATTGCAGCATGAATAGCGAATTCAAGCACATTATGGGTTCAATTTACTTTTTAACCTTATTCACAGTACATCAGTCAACTCTGCTTCTCCTGCACTTGGACTCTCTCTTAATGCCTGTGAGTCAAACACTACTGCAGAGGCTAAAATGCAAAAAGATCATCAACATTGCTAAATTTATAATGTAAAAATATCTATTAATGTTTAACTTTGCATTTTTTTCATTAGAAACATAATTTAAAATCAAAATTATCTAACACTATTCTAGTAATTATAAACATTAACTCAGAGAGGGTATTTGTCCAGATACTGGCAGACCTACACACAGAAATAATTTTTTTGTTCACCAAAATTTCACATTTGTATAACTCTGCTCTTTCCACCTTAGTTACTCCTCACCTATAGCAGAGGGGGATCAGAAATAACAACAATGAATGCATAATACTTTCTCTATTCTTAGAGGCACTAATCTAATTGCTTAGTTAACAGCACTGGGAATAATTAGATGGATATACACTAATACCTAATACATCTTGCTTCTCATTTAAATATTTTCATAGAAAAACAAAACAAAGATTCCCCCTTGTGTTGCCTTATAACAATAGAGAGTTAAATATTCTTATTTTTCAAACAGGTTGTCTCCCTTGTGGACCAAATTCCTCTGTTTTATGCTAGAGAAGGCATAACCCACATTTTTGTTTTGTCAGTTTGAAGAATATGCACAACCTAAAACTCTCTCTGTATTTCACAGATTAGTGATCTGTGAAAACAGGGGGGCTCCTTCGCTCCAGCTGAAATGAACTGGATCATGGAGTAGCTTTAAAGGAAACTAGCTGAGAGCTTATTTCCTCTTGCAAGACAAATAAGGTAAACAGCAGCAAGAACACTGACTTGGCGTGGCCGGAACCAGCCCCTGGTGGATGTGTACTCAGCACTAGGCCACCTCCAAACACTTGCCTGTCTTACTGGCCATGCTGCAGACACTTGGTGCTTTCAACACCTGCCGCTTTCAACACCTGCCCCTCTGCGAGGCCTTTCTACCTGCATTTGGTTTCTGTCAGTAGGACTGTCAAGTGCTGGGAAAGGTGTTTATTGCATTTATAAACTCAAGACTCCAGACTTAATGTAGGGGTAATCTGTACTTAATCTGTAGTTTCCCTCATAAGCCTTTTTTCAGCAGAATTGCGATTGCTTAGGAGCCAGATGAAGACAAACCTTCTGGGAGCAGAGGAGGCTCAAAACCTCTTAGGGCAAAGTTCTTATTACATTATACCTCCTTCAACAATTTTCACAGCCAGCATAAAAACAAATCAGGGAATGTGAAAAGCAGCTATTTTTCTTTAGGCCAATCAGATACTGCTTCAGTTAGGTTACCTGTTGACTGTTTTCTATCATTTATTTATCGTTTATTCCAATGGCTCAGAGGAGCTGTATGCTGAATTGAAAGGGTTGATTACCAAGGCCTAGTTGGTTCTTGGCAGAACAACCACCAGGTGCTAATTTGATATTATCACAGAATTATAGAATGGTTTGGGTTGTAAGGGTCTTGAAAGATAATCTAGTTCTAATCCCCCTGCTATGTGCAGGGGACCTTCCACTAGACCAAGTCACTCAGAGCCCCATCCAGCCTGGTGCTGAACACCTACAGTCCACACCTTCTCTGGGCAACCCGTTCCAGCGTCTCACCACCCTTATAGTAAAGAATTTCTTCCTAATATCTAATCTAAACCTACACTCCATCAGCTTAAGGCCTTTCCCTATCACTACATGTCCTTGTGAAAAGTCCCTCTCCAGCTTTCTTGTCAGGTTCTGGATGGTCTGCCTGGGCCCTTCTCTTTTCCAGGCTGATGCTATTTTTTCCTTTTGAGCGGCAAGTCATTTCAGCAGTGAGAGCTGGAGGATTTCCTTACTATAGGACTGTCAGGAGGGTCACAGATCTAGGCATACTGAAGGTCTGAATAGGCTTGAAATGGTTTGGGTGCTTCTGATGTTGGACTGGACTCAACACCCCTGCAAAGAGTATGTTTTGTACCTTCTCCCTATGGGATTTGTTTTCATTACTAAGGGAGACAGGAGATGTTGGGATAATACTCACTAATGGCAAGAGACTTGTTCCTCCACCATGTGGGTGGCCCAGCATTAATCAACTAGCTCAAAGTCGACTGAACTCAAGTCAGTGGGGTTGATAAGAAATGGGACTGCTGATGGTATGTGGGTTATTACTCAACTCTCCTTTGGAGGAAAAAGAAATAAAAAGAAGAAAAACGGGTTCCACTTGGCCTCTTCGATCTTAGAGCAAAGGGAAATCTCATTCACTTAGAAAGTCAATTAAGTGCTACTCTCCCCTGTTACCTTACTGTGAACTTGAGTTTTGAAGGCAACAGCATGGGCCTAGTAAAAGCATGATGGATGTTGAAAAAATGTCCCCAGAGCAGCTCCTGCAAAACATCTACACTTATTTCCCTTAAGAGCGGCTATTAATATGGGTTTTCTGAGACGAAGGACCAGACTGAAATACCATACTACAACTTACAGACTGGCTACTGTGCTGCTAGGTTCCCATCATTTACGAGTTGTGCCTGCCAGTCCTCTGCAAGAGATCACTGTAGGAGAACCTCGTTAATGCACACGCCCCAGATGCACATACGGACACACTCAGGAGCTGTCCTCTCCTTGCTAATCAGCAGACATTAAGCTTGTGGTCCTGCATTCCTTGTGGATTCAGCTTCCCAGAGAGAGGCAGACCTCAGAGAAATGGGCAAGAGAAGTTAAATTTTGGTTCTCTCATTTGTGGTTTCATATAATACAAGAATAAGGGTGTTTCCATGAACTACAACAAAATAAACTTGAAAGGGAATAATTTCAACAATGTGGTAATTAACCTGAGGAACTCACTTCCACAGGACAGCATGGAGGCCACCTAAGAATTAATAAACTAGATCTTTGAAGGACAGTGAGAATTATCTGCCACAATATACAATTTTTATATGGGATAAAAAGGTAAAGCCATAAGTTGTTATGTCTTTAGGTTAGAGGCAAATACATATTTTATTTGTATTTATATGTATTTTATATGTAGAAATAGCTAATGAGAATTATATAATGAATCTTCACCCTTAGGCTTATTGCTTTGTAATAATCCAACATAGGTCTTTCATCTTCATTCAAATAATTTCTAACTGGCCACACGGCACAAACGCAGTACTGGGCGAGGTGGACCACAGGGGAGATCTGCTCTGGCCAGTCCTACATTTCCAATTCACTGCACCAGCCTCAGCAGCAGTAAGAGAAGGCACTTCTCATTCACTCTAAGGCTTCCTTTATTGCACTTTTGCCTTGCAGAGAGGCCTTGACTTGTAAGCTTGAATTTATGTTCTGTTTAATGACCTTTTCCATTACCAAAGCAATATAAAGAGAGCTTTAGGGAAAGTGAGAATCAAGCTCAAGGAATGCAGGATATTGCATGCTTCAACACAAAGATGTGTGCTACAGTCTGCGTTTTCTCATCTGTATCATTTCATCAGCTGTTTTGAAGGAAGCCTTTCAAGCATACTGAGATAGATTCGCTCAAACATTGTCAGCAGCAGTTTCCAGATCACTGTGACTGCTATTCTTTCTGTGAAGGCATATTGTAGCAATACGTGAAGCTTGAATATACCTGTAACATTCAGATATGATAGTTGTTTCCAAGTAGCAAATAAGTACTTCAAAGATGGGAGGAAGCATTGCTAAAAAGAATCTAACATTTTAAAAGATAAAGGGGACTATGTTTGAGTTTCTAAATTCATAGTGACCTGGCAATCACTTTCAGCTACATTTGCAGTCATGCTGCAAGTTGCTCCATGTTTTACAAGATCAAGTCTGGAAGTCCAACAAAATCAGTTTATATTACAGGCAGTCATTTGTGAAGACCTTGGCCTAAATTCTTTGTCAAGTGTTTCAGAATTCAATCTGGTATGCCCTAGCTTTACTTTAAGAACTATGTTTAGGTTTTTTTAATTGCCATCATTAATTCATTAATTCACTCATTCATTCATTCATTCATTCATTCATTCATTCATTCATTCACAACTTATCTTTAATTCACTTCAAATTTATTAGACCTTATAAAATCTGCATTTCAAAGATAATGCTTTGATTTAGGGAAGGATGAAAATTGAAGGATTAAAATTTGGATAGTATTTGGATTTTGGTGGATGGAAATCCTGATTCTTATTTCCTGTTTACTGGCATATCTCTTCTGGTATCAGAAGTATATTCCAGAATATGCTACATCTTAACTACAGTTCACCAGGTTTACAATGGCAAATTAAACAGCTTTTCCCCAGACCTCAGATGACAAATGAGCAGCTATATATTTGTAAGCTGGGTAAAATTCTTGACTAGTTCCTCATATGGGACAATATTCTTTGATACTAAAGATCTCAGAAAAAAACCTCTTTTCCCCAGAGAAAAACCTTCAATCCTTTTGTCTAGATTCACCTTCCTCATTTTCTTCCACACTCTCATCTCCAGAATCTTTATTTTCTGTATATATTTAGTGTGTCTAAATGGCAGATATCAGTTCTCCTTCTCTGTGCCTTGGGCTTTGTCTTTTCACAAAGATTTGTAAATCTTTGTCTTGATTTACATGCCAGCATTGCTTTTACCAGTATGGTTATTAGAACAATATTTGTCAACTAACTTGTGCTCCTTCTCCAGCCCCTTGAACTACCCAAACAAGCTGGTAACAAAGAAAGACGTTACCATATAAGAGACTCATTTGCTCTGGCACCCACCTCAAAGTCCCTCTATGCTGCGTATTGCAGCCAAGAATCTGGGCTTCAGCATTTAGGATCTGCTGAACAATACCTTGCAGGTTACAGAAAGATTCTGAGACTGAACCACCTGTCAGGTTTTTTTCCCCAAATAAATTGTAATGGAACAGGCATAGAACATATGGATGAAGTTACCTGTATTGAATCACAGACATCTGATAGAGAAGCCGCAGGTGAAAAGAACGTGCAAAATTGTATATGGAGATCTACCAAGTCAATACTCAGAAAGTTGTCCAGCATAAAAGAATGTCTCATGTGAAATGCTCAGTGTTCACAAGCAAAAAGTTTTGTAAACTTAAGAATGCTTAATTTAATATAGACACAAGTAAAAGCTAAACCAGCAATTTTTCTTTTTTTTCTTTTTGCATATTTTTGTTAGGTGCTTCTTCTCTGCCTAAAATATGAAGTCCAGAGTGCAGCTGGTGTAAGTCCTCATATGGATTTCAAGCAAGACAAAGTGTCAGACACTGATCCAACTGAACTAAGGACCCATGTACTTTGGGAGTTGGCTTTGGGGGAAAAATTCTTACACAGATACACAGAAGACAACTAGGGAGAACACTAGTCCAAACACAATAAAACAAAATACAAAACACCAACATATATATGCAGATCAGGAATCAATCTTTCACACTGATCCTACATTCCTTGCATAGCTTTGTCTATGCAGAGAATGTGGGATGTGGCCCTTCAGTCAGACGTTTTTGCAAATGAAGGGAAGATTATTTGCAATGGTTTTAAGTTGTTTTGGCATCAGCACAAATTATCGGGGGCAGGATCAGATTCCCACACAAATATGGAAGCTCTCTAGCGAGCAAGGCAGGGATGAGAGAAAAATACAGCAGATTAATTCTTGTCCAGTGACCAAAAAGAAGGGAAATCCTAGTTATTACATACTTCCAAAACTTTCATTACTTTTTCAAAGAAGAAAGACTACAGTTTATATCATCCCCAAAACCAGGGGAACATTGCTAGAAAAATCTCTTTCTCAAAAGGAACCGTCCTTCAGCAGAAATAAATTCTGAGATGGAACCAAAAAAGAAACAACAGAAGCTTGGTAAGAGCCAAAAAGAGAACCATGTAATTCAAAAAACAAAGTAGCAGTTCAAATGATACTGCAGGATGCACAAAAACTAGTAGATAATCTCACAGATGACTTCACAGAGCCCCTCATCGACCCAGGTAATTCTTGATTCCATTAGAAAAGAGAGAGAATAATACTAGAAAAGAAAATTAAGAAAACATCCTTCCTCTTTTTTAAAATAAAAATCAAGATCATCTCCCCTCCCCCCCTCTATCTGGAAGCAGGTTAGCTAACCTTAACAGTCTCAATTTAAAATAAAATATATATTTTTATATATATTCATATATATAATAAAAGAGAAGATATTAGTGGCAGTGTATGCAAAACAAAAAAGAAAACAAAGAAAAATTACTTTTAACAATCTCACTTTTTTTGTTTTTTTACACAAATACTGTTGTAAATATATTAAAAAAATCAGCATTCTATCTGGTAAACGTCACTTTTGCCCCTCTATAAAATTTTGAATTAAAAAAGTCCCAACAACTCTTTTTTTTTTTTTAATTATTATTCCCCTCCCCTCCCACCCTCTATTCCTCTTTCTTCCACAAGAATAAATCCTGATGCAACTTTTTTTTTGCAAAGATTGTGGGAACTAACCCTTCTCTTGTACCTAGATCCATAGGTTGCAACCTCTGATATCTTTGATTTTCCTCTGTGTTTCTCTTTGCCTTCTGTGAAAGTCCCTCTTGATTGTGCTGAGGCCCTGTGCTCAGCGAAGACACTGAATAAATTACAAAAAAGCCACCGTTGCTCGTTGTCTGAATCTTCTTGGTTTCTGCTATAAGGTGGTGGTGGTGGTACGAGGAAAGCAGTGGGGAGGGTGCACCAGACAGCGTGGGATGGAGCAGAATCCAGGTGAGGAACCTCTGATTCTTCTTCCTCACCCTGCAGGGACTGCACACTATCCAAGCCACACTGCCTCGCATTCCCCTCAGCCCTTTTGTGTGTTTGTGGATGCGTGTGTGTGTGTGTGTGTGTGTGTGAGAAAGCAGACACGTGGTGGAAACCAGCAGGGCCTTGTTTCCTCTGGTTGCTGCTCAACCAGAAGCAAAATATTCCACAGTTCTAACTGGATACTGTGAAGTCCAAAAGCGGTCAGCAATGTGAATCATGTCCATTGAAACACTGCAAGCGGTGTACTTATAACGACAGTAGGCCTTGTAGATTTGTAATATATTTTGTTTCGTTTCTTTTTTTGTAGTGCTCTTCACAAGTGAGAAAAAAGATTTTTTTTTTATTATTTTTCTGTCTGTTTTTTTTTTAATTTTTTTTGTGATTTTTTTTTTGTCGTTTGTTTTTTGTAGTAAAGAAGGGTTGTATTTAGAGGCCAGTAGCTAGAGATCCAACCAGTGGAGCTCATGAAGCACTACCTGGCCTTAAGGCCACCATCCGAGGGAGGTCGGGAAAATTATTATTCACCCAGCCTCCGGAAATGTAATGTACCAGCAGGCAAAAAACAGTTCTTCATGTAGTACAAAAAACAACAAAATGAAATGAACCCAAAAAAAGGAGGAAAATAAAGGTAAAAATGAAACAAAAATAATTTCTTAAATTCTAGTGCCATAGCTTTTTTTGTTGTTTCTATTTTTGTTGTTCATAACAAAGAGAGAGAGAGAGATTCTACTTATCCGTCTGACACATGCATCCTCATGTGGTCGTTGAAATGCTCGATTTGGTCAAACTTAGCTGGACAGACAGAGCAGACGTACGTGGTCCCCTCCGTGCAGGCCACCACGCCGGCGGGGACAGCCCTCGCGCCGGTGCCGGTGGCTCCGGGCGTGCCGTTGGTGGCACTGTGCAGAGCCACATGCCTCTCCAGCAGGGTCTTGTGGGAGAACTTCTTCTTGCAGATGTAGCACTCGTAGGACTTCTCCCCGCGGTGGAGACGCATGTGCACATTAAGGGAGCTCTTCTGGGTGAAGCGCTTGTTGCAGATACTGCACTGGTAGGCCCTCACGCCAGTGTGTGTCACCATGTGTTTGATTAGGTAATCCTTTAAAGAGAAGGAGCGCCAACAGATGCTGCATTGGTGTGGTTTCTCACCTGCCCGTTACCAACGAGAGAGAGAGAGAGAGAGAGACAAACAGACAAAAAAAGAAAAAAAACCATAAAATTAAACCAGTTCGGTAGAACTCTTCGCAATAAACTAATGGGTAAGTCTTATGGGGGTCTTTGGAGAGGTGCTCTGGCTAACAAGGAGTAAGTCTGTCAATCAATGTGTTTTGACACACAGCATTTTTTGCAACCAGAGGTTTCAAAATGCTTTACAAAGGGGGTTGTAGGTATTCCCTATGCACATACAGTAAAAAGGAGCTCAGGTGATTTCTTCAAGTTCACACAGGAGGCACTGACAAAGACAAGACTACAGCTAAAAGGTCCTGGCATCTATACCCAGTTTCAATGGCACAGCCTCTCCTGTCTGTGCTCCTGTCTTGCCCCTCATGCTCATTTCTAGACAGGAAGGTCTCAGACATGCTACCTCACCTTTCAATGCCTCCATTTCCTTACCGGCATGCAATAAAAACAGGGACAAAGCCAGTGATTACCAGACAGCTGACCTGTGCCAGACTCATTTCGGTCAAATTGCTTTAAATTTCTCAGGAGAGGAGTGATAGAGATTGTCAGAAGAATCCAGCACTTTATAAGAGGTTTACATTTGTTGCTCCCTTTTCTGGTCAAATGTCATAGCTGAAGCACGTATAAACAGCAGAAAAGGGAACCTCAGGACACAGAATTGCCTAGGCCAGCCAGCACCGTGCAAAGGGCAACCTAACAGATAAAGTACAGTGTAAGACAAGAAACTTGAATGGTTTGACTGCCAGTTAAATAAAACACCTTATGAGGTAAACTAGAGATACAGAATACTTATGTAATCTTCCACATTGCCTTGTGTGCCCAGGACTGTTGTAAAACTTATTATGGAAACTCATATAATTGAACTCTGATCATGTTCAGACAAACCAGTGACGACAAGGACGAACTGGGAAAAATACTTAGCTGAGCACATACGACTGGTTTGTTCAGACTATTCTTAAACCCTCCTCATGCTCAGAGTTCTGGAAGAGAAGGCACAGTCTCACGTTTCACGGTATCAAGCAATGTTCTCATGATATGCTGCTGCACTGGTAATGTAGACAACAACCAACACCCTGTCTGCCCCATCCAAACCTACTTTTTAATTTGATTTCTGAATCACTTGCGGTATATTTCAGTTGTGGAATTCATCATCCCCAAAGCTGTCAGGGATAGAGATGGTACCCTAGCTCTGTAAGAATCAAAATGATCCTCTGTTTCACTGATGGAGAAAATTATTTTCCTGTGGTTATTCTGCAATTTCCCCTCTTTTTTTTTTTTCTCTCCACAGACATCCTGCTTCCTTCTTTTTACAGTCTGTTTGGCACTGTTTTAAATCCTGAAGAGTCAATCTTCAGGGACCATGACATGCCTGTGGTAATATATAATTCACTTGTTGTATAGTGAGATTACCATATGCTACTTATACTCAATTTTAAGAGGAGATAATTAAAATGGATTAGATGTGAAAGACCTACTTTTTTATCTCCCCAAGTCTCTGGGGTTTTTTTATTTCATGGTTTGCATGTATGATGGTGACATCCATGAATGAAATCCACTTGCTGGTCTTCCTTGCACTCATGAGGAGTTTGTCCCTACTTGGTGAAAAAGACTTGTTCAAAATACGAAGTTATTACTTCCCTGATGGCTTTGCCACACACGGTGCTGTGTTGTGTGTAGACAGGCCAATACACCCGACATGTGATGTGGAAAATGATAGTGCGCCAGTTAGAATAACGTCTGATTAATTTACGAGAGGCTGTATTTACGGAGCTCATTTTTGCCTTGGGCAATGTATGTCCCAGAGTTTGTAATAAGTTGGTCTCCTCCACTCTAGACTCTGTTAAGATTATGCTATAAAAACACCTTAATTTTTGCCTGCATAGTTTGTAACATACACTAGGTTGTGGCTTTTAAATCTTAGCTTCAAAGACTTCCTGGGATTTCTCCTCTCCAAAGAATCGCAAAACTTTAGTTTTTCTTTTTTGTATGCAAATTTTTGTGCTTCTTAAGTGAGCACTGTAGATTCTTTATTCCCATGATTCTTCATCTTCAAGTCAGAGAAAACGTTGCTCAGTGAATTAAATGTACGTGTTCTTCCTTTTGCTTCTTTATTTTATATTTGGCTGGTATTAGACAGCAGTAAGGGATGACTAGAATCATAGATTCATAGAATATTCTGAGTTGGAAGGGGGAAGAAGCAATGTCACTGCCTGGCCATGGTCCCCCTTTTCCAGCCCTTGTCTTTCTGGACATGTAGGTTCTGAGGCTCTTTGAACCCTAACCATATAATGGATGCTTGGTGCTGACACTGAGGTCATGGAATCATAGAATCCTGAGTTGGAAGGGACTCACAAGGATCATCAAAGACCATCTCCTGGTCCTGCACAACACCACCCCAAGAATCACACCATGTGCCTGAGAGAGTTGTCCAAGAGCTTCTCAAACTCTGTCAGGTTTGGTGCTGTGACCACTTCCCTGGGGAACCTGCTCCAGTGCCCAACAACCCCAACCAAAGGGTGAAGAACCTTTTCCCAATACCTAACCTAAATCTACCCCGAGACAGGTTCATGCCATTCCCTCATGTCCTATCACTGGACAACAGAGAAGAGATCAGTTCCCACCCCTGCACTTCCCCTCATGAGGAAGCTGCAGGTCACAATGAGGTCTCCCCTCAATCTTCTCTAGGCTGAACAAGCCAAGTGACCTCAGCCACTCCTCACACAACTTCCCCTCATCCTATCACCATGGGTAGCCCAGATTAGAAAGGTGTGGAGGCAGCAATGTTGGTGCCCTGACATGATGCCCCTGGCACATCTTTTGCATCCTTTAATCCAGTATTAATCACAGTGTGATATGTAGGAAAAGGCAATGGTGCCTTATAAAGTGCAGACATCCTAGCATCCTAGCACTGTATTTCCACAACATTGTGGGATATACTAAAGTGAGTCTACAGGGAACATGGGAAAATATCAATATATGTTTGCACCCGTGCGAAAGAAGAAAAAGAGGTCTGTTTCTGTCGCATGGAAAGCTACATCAGACTGTAGTTTTTGGAAGCATAAAAACATACAGAGAGATAGAGGCCTGTAAGTTACTGAATTCTGGTTTATGATTACACTCTTCCATGACTTCTCTTGTGAGCCCTCCAAACAGAAAGATTAATGCAAACATCTGCATCTCCCAAACCTCTCCATTTTTCTGTGGATCTTTTCCAGAGCCACTTTGCCTGGCTTCTTCTAACAGGGCTAAGGAAAGCCACTCTGACAGTGGGAACACTCCCCTCTATTTTTGTAATGATCCTGTCCAGTACTAGACAAGGTAGCAGACAGACTTTCTCTGAGGCTGCACACATAAAGGTTATTTCCAGGAGAGTTTTCTGAAGCCTAGCTCTCTGTTGGTTAAGGTGAAATTATTCTCCCAGACATTCCAGGAGCCACTTAGCTCCTAAATGGATTTTGAAATAATTTATCTACAAAAATCTTTCCCTGCCACCACAGTTCATTATTTTGGGCATTCTCAGACCCACAGAAATAAAATATTAATTCATGATTGGAGATGCCTATCAATTTCCTTGGTTGGTATTACTTGTAGTAGTTAAGAATGTTTTAGAACAGGTCTTCCAGCACTATTCTTTATCTGACTCCAAATGCCAAGTGCAGTAGTGGGGGAAATAAATACCAAGCCAGGGGTGGGGGAAATAAAGTACCTAATCTCAGTGAAGTTATTTGTAAAAAAGCCTTTCTAGCTTTTAACACAAGGATGCAAGCATAATGTGTTCTGAAGGGGATATTTTTCCGAATAACAGCACTCTCTATGTATTATTTTAGCTACTCATCCACAACAGAAAGATGGAGAATATAAACAGACATAAAGGTAGTCTTGGGATTCAGGACTCTTGATCCTTGCAATTACACATTTTGTACCAGTCCTGAGAAGTTGATATTTTTGTATATGCACACGTACATGTCTGCCTTAGATGTCTAGAGAAGTTTTTCATTTAAGTGATAAATACAGGTGAATTGAAGTTAAAAGTTTACATATGCACATGGAATTGAAATCTATTGCATACAACTGAGAGGCATGACCTACATTCCTCCCATACTTTGGGCAATTTTTCCAGGTTCTCCTCCATGTATCACAAACCCAGCATTTATTTTAAGACCTGATGTTAACAAATTCACTGCTTGGTGAAAGAAATATTTACTCTTTCTCTAAACTAGAATTTCTCTCCAACAGCAGAAAGAGCCAAGGGCTAAAGCAAGCAAAACCTAGTCCTGAACCCATGATAACTCCTCCATGTAAAATACATATATATCCTGGCTTTGAAGTCTCATAACTTGGTAAAGCTAGAAGAGGCTGTTTTGGCTCAGTTTGGCAAATATGGTTACCTACGTTATCACAACAGACCATAAATAATGTACTAAACCAGTTGCAGCTTTAAACAGAAAGGTGCTGATGTTGTGTTCCATTGTGTTCCACATACATTCTTTAAGTATTTTCTCATTGAACTTTATGTTTCTGTACTCACAACTAGGGATACCTCTGACTTACCAAGAGACAAGAGATTACAGCAATCAGCTTCAGTGAAGTACAGAAAGACCTTCTGACGAAACTCCAGAGTTACTTTCCTACAGTAGTGTGTGAGATCTAGAAAATATGCGGCAGTGTGTGGAAATCTGGGCCTGGACCTACTGCTGCAGCTCCACCAGTAATGAATTTGCCCTAACCTCACCACCACTTGAGCTTACCTGCCATAGCTGTAAAACCTACAGGGGGATGCCCTTTCTTAGTAGATTAAGTTTTTCTTATGGCTTATTGTTTCCTCTCTTCCACTTAATGTTGCCTGGTCAGCTTGCAGGTTACAGTGAATGCTCACCATTTCCTTGGATGGATGCAAGACACAGTTTACTCCAAGTAAAATGAGCTTGTTTCTGCACCATGCATAGTTAGGCCCCTGTTTGGGATCTCTGTGTTTCTGCAGGGGCTCAACCTCAGTGCAGTGAGTCCAGGAAGTGTTCAGTGACACCACTTCCCTGGATAAGCCCTCCCTCCTGTTTGTGCTGGGGGCTGGCAGGTCGGCAAACAGAATCTAAAGGACTTTCTCTGGCTCCATATGCAAGCCAGAGGGAAGTGCTCTTACCTGTGTGTACAAACATGTGCTTGACGTAGTTCTGTTTGGCGGTGAAAGTCTTGTTACAGAGAGTGCACTCGTAAGGCTTTTTTTCGCCTTGCCCACCCGCTGTGCTGTGGCCTGCAGATGGGGCCAAGGGCTGTGGGGCTGGCAGCTGGGCAGTAAAGGTTGACAGGCCAGGCTGGGACACTGTCACAAACTGTGTCTGTTGGCCAGCTAAAGGCTGGGGCAGGCTGAAGAGAAAAGGCTTAGGGCCACTGCCAGCAGACTGTGTGGTGAAAAGGGCAGGCAGGTAGGTGTTGCCAGCTGTGCCAATGACCTGAGTGTTGCTGGTCAGAGTCAGTGGCATCCTCAGATTGCTGGTGAGGGTTTCTGTCTGGCGTAAGTAGATCTGTGTGGTTGGCAATGGTTGGGCAACAGATGTGTTGACAGAAGGCTGCAAAGCCCCCTTTTCGGTGCTGTTATTGACTGTGAGCACTTTGCTGTCCATTTCAACGTCATTGCTTCTCTCTGGTGAGGAAGAGTTGGCATCTACGTGTTGCTGCTGCTGCTGCGGCTGAGTGCCATCAGCAGGGACGTCATTTTGATCTGCTTGAGAAGGTTCTTGCTGCCCATCCCGGCCCAGACCAGCCATGAACTGCTGCTCCATGGAATCAGGCTCAGTGCCAATGGAGGAACTGACACCCGAGTCAAAACTCTCCCCTTTGGGCTCACTCTCAGTGCCTTCTGCTTGGTCAGTGTCCTCAGTGCATTCCTCAGACTCATTGCGCTCAAGGATCTGCACCCTCTGTTGGCCGTAGTAGTCATAGTCATCCTCCATCTCCTGTTTAATATGGATGTTGCCCATCAGGGTTTGAATTCGGACAGGGCGGGGTTGCTTCCGGCAGTGTGTGGTCTCTGGAGTGGTGGAGAGGTACCGCTCCATCTGCTGCGACCTTTCATGGATCCGGGTAATCCAGCTGGGGTCTTCTATGTGGTGGTCCCTGGGGAGTCCCAGGGCTGTCTCATGGTGGCTGACCACAGCTCCACTGTAAAAAGAGCGCTCCCCGCTGCCATTTTGCATGGAACACGCATAGAGGGCTGAATAGATCCTGTCCACACTGTGCTGTGAATGGCTCTGCAGGTAGCCAGACTCTGTGTCGGTGCTCTGCCCCGAGGTGCCCGATTCGGGTGTTCCCCTGGGTGTCTCTTGGCCAGAATCCTGAATTACCGGGTAGACCTCTCCCACATTTTGTGAGACAATCCTTGTGCACTCATCAATCACAGTCTTGATCTGCAGGATGCTGGCAGCTGTGAGGATTTGGAGGGCCTCTGACTGTGAGACCCGCAGCACCCCGCTGTACATGAAGTCAATGAGCTTTTGCACAGACTGGACCGACACCACTGAGGGGATCTCGATGTCACTGTAGCCCAGCAGCAGCTTGTCCTGGAAGAAGGGGCTGCCAGCCGCCAGCACGCAGCGGTGGGCGCGCAGCATGCTCCCGTGGATGCGGACCGTCACGTCACAGAAGTGGCCACGGTTGCGCTGCTCGTTGAGGGTCTCGAGCACAGAATTGCTGAAGTTGTGAAGGTTGATGCTATGAATGCGCTCTGTCATCCCCTTGCAACTGATGTTACCTGGAGCAGAGCGGGTGACAAAAACAACAAAAAAAACCAGAATGAGTCTTGTCCTCTGCAGGGCCGCCACGAGAGCACTGGCAAAGGTGACTGCCCATTGTGTAAACAAAACCGACTGCACTGCAAAAATCACACGCAGAGGCATCAGTAAGAACACGTCATTTTTGTAAGGCTACAACTAAACTTCACTACTCATTTCCAGAAGAACAAGTCCCGAATTTTTGAACAAAACCAAATGAAGACAGGTGTAGCTGGGCCTAAATTCCAATCACACTCCTGGGCCTTGGACTTCCTATCAGTTTATCTGGCTTAAAAAAGCTTAGAGTCAGCCAATTGTAAACACTGAGCACATGGATTAAAGCTGGATTTTAAGCTTTGGACTGGACCTATGTCAGAAGAGATCAGAATCTTACTTTAATGACCCTAAGTTGTTAATGCAAAGAGTACGTATGAAAATATGATTTCAATCTAGATTGGTATTTTAAGGAATTTAGATCCTGTGTTTCACAGTACAGTTACTTATATCAAAAAAACTGGCAGTCACTTTGTAAAATCCAAATCTGGTTCAAGATTTAGGCTGTAAATGTTCCTAAAATCCCACGCACAGTTTTGTCTGGGGTTGTGGTTTAGAACATTTGCTACTCAATAGTGACAAACAGTCCTCTGAAAGAACCCAAAGCAAAAAGTTAACATGAGCTGTCCCCTTCATTTTTAGCATATCCCAAGTTCTGACTTGCACCAGAATGCCATCATATGAAAACAAATGTTCTCCTGCTGTTATTTACTTGACAGAAACTGGAAAATTACAGACATTTACTCCAAGGAAGATTTTGTCTTAGTTTGGCTGAATAATCTAAATTGAGAACAGTTTAGAAAAGCATGTAACCAATTTGGATACAGAGCCAACATAATCTTCAAAATTAACTTTTACAAGTGACTGAAAAGAAACTTCTTAATCTCTCAATCCACTGTTCCCTATCTTCATCTTGCTTGCTTTGGTTTTAATGCTTTCCCATTTCCTTTCCTGTTCTTTACCAAATTTTCATCTATTTAGATTATGACAGGCAGAAACTATGGTTTCACCTTTTAATTATGAAGAATCAACTGCCCCTTGAATGGTAAACATATAAAACACTATTAATATTTTTTCTTTTAGCATTTGTAGTACATACATCACCTTGGTTTCTAGAAAATGAGACAAAGTAATGCTAAATCACTGCTAGTATTACAGGCATTTTGTCTTGAATATTCCCACCAAAGATATAACCACTCTCGCCACAATAACTTGTTAATGTGTGAGCATCCAAAAGTAAAAGTTGGTAAGTGTGAGTAAATTAAACTAGCTTATTGTCACTGTCTAACAAATATACACAGCAAATAAATAGCATTGTAAGAGTGGAAAGGAATACGCATGCCTTTTAGCCCAACCATGTCTCTCTGCTCTGCCCTAAGGAGTGCTTTACATCTCATCCACAGGCCGTAGAACACTACTCACTGCGATTTGCAGGCAAATGTGGCATCCTCCCTGCTCTGCCTTTTTCTTCCCATTTATCACTACCAACGTCTAGAGCACCCTCTATTCTGGTGGTTCAAAGAGAAACCACCTCAGACACAGGTGGTTATTCTAATTCTATGAAGTAGCTGATGATTAAAGGGAAGCACAAAGGTCGGGAACTGGAAATCACAATGGGGCCAAGCTGTCTGAAGAAGTCTCATGTTAACAGATGTAAACCATCCTGTACCAGAAGGTTATTAATCTCCATGTGTGATTAGCACACTGAGGGGATGCTCACACAGCAGAAACAAGAAGGAAATCACTAACACCATCATGGAGATTGTGAAAGACATCTGTCCTGTTCATAAGCTTAGGCAGGAAACCTTCTTTCTCTGATGAGACTGACCATAGGACTAGAAAAACATCTTAGAAACTGGGAGACTTTCCTTCAAGGGTATTGCAACTATTATTACACAAAATAATGTACAGAAGAGATGTATTTCCTCCTCCTTCCTGATAGACTAATTCTCTAGAGGCCTCCAGGGCAGTTCCAGATGCTTCCCCGCCCAATGTGTCAGATCATACTAGAATCCAAAATGGATTTACGCAGAAAATCAGAATCCTTGGCAAAAGCTTTGTACCAGTGGGGCAACAGAAGGGGGGAAAGTTACTGATAAATAGGTGACACCTCTTTTCAAGACTTACTATAGCAAGTGACTGTACAGCTACCCATTTATCTCCATCCATCTCTGAGTAGTATCAGTGACTATCTGGTTTGCTCCTAGGACTCAATTTTCACAGAAACACGTTTGGCTTTGTCAAATGAGGTATTTGATAATAGGAAGAAATATGCAGCAGTCTAACCCAAATAACCCAAAGTCCTACCTAGAACACGCACAATGTGGAATATTCTACTTATACCAGAGATGCTACAGACAGGTCTCTTGATTTGAGAAAAGAAACCTACTTTGTTACTATGCAGCTTGGCAGATAAAATTAATTTTGTGAGCAGAACTCTGAAAAATGCATCCTTAGGACTACTACAGAAAGGTGTGATATGCATCATGAGACTGGATGGCTTCCTCGTCAAGTGAATTCTGCCACTTACCCACAAATCATGTATAGAAAGGAGGAAGGGCAAGGTTCATCTATAAGTTTCAACAGCCCTTCTCAGATCCCGGTTATGGGAATCAAGAGTTGTGTAGCCACAGTGTATTTGGTCTTTAGCTAACTTGATGAATACAGGCAGTTGAGGTTGATCCTGGCTACAGAAAAGAGATTTGTATGAATTTCTAAGAGTGATGTGAATAGCTCTCCTATAGGAACTGATCTAGGATGCACCTTGTGGTGTAGGAGCTGGTCTGAAAGCCAACTGAGTCACTTCATAAATGGCATTATTTTTTGTTGCTATTAGAGTTTGCCCTTAAGAAGATCCTCTCATTGTTGGAACTTCTACCACTTCTTCACCTGAGAAGCAACTGAAATTTACTCCTTGAGGAAAAAAGAAGGGTGGTTGGAAGAGAAACACAATAAATGGTTAAAAAAGGCTAATCCAGATTTTGAGGATGACTTTTCTAGGCCACTTTCCTTGACATTCAACACTGTAAACCATATCTATCCAAAGTCCAGGCAACCAAATAATTTGCATAAGTGTCAGAAACACTACTACACAAGCCACATCAGCATAAAGAGCAGTTTTAACAAATTCCAGAGACTGGTCTGTAGCAAAACCTGCTGTCCAACGCAGATCCTTTCCCTCACTGCAAGAAACTGGGTCCAGATCCAAGTTTTGTGGTTGACCCTTACTTTATGCTGTTCTAAGCTGAAAGTCCAAAGCTGATGCTCTCCCACAAAACATGGACTTGCCAACGCAGGTTTGATTCTAAGTAAATGCCACATTCTGACAAAGACTCCTAGAGCCTTGGACAAGCCAGAAAGTGTGTCAGCTCCTCACAAGGCCCAGCTGCACACACACACACTCACCTACTCGTCACTGCACAGAATGCCCAGCTCAGGAAAAAGACTCCTGTCTCGGGCTCTTCTCAGGCCTGCCACTCTTTTAAACTCGAGACAGTGGGAAACTTTCTGTGAAATTCAAGTGGTCTTTGTTAAGTACCCCCTTTTTGTTTGTCCAGTAAACATGATGTAGAGATCCCAATGGACTTATTCTGAGAAACTCCTGTAAAATGGTTTTGTCCCCTTTCTGTGAAGCAAGTTCTGATTGGAGGGGTATTCACAAACCATATAGGAAAGAATGGGTGTGAAAATGCAAAGGCCATTCTTACCCAGATGGGCAATGAATAGGCATTTGCCAGTTTAAAAAAAAAAAAAAAGGCAGGAAAAAAAGAAAGGAAAAAAGCCCAGACAACTGCACAGATTATGCACATTTGAAATCCTCCTGGGATACAATTTGAAGCTGGCATGGCATAAAGGTGAAACATATTACTGTGCAACTTTGAAGAAAGCTTCATTTGCTCGTATGCAAATGTACCGATTAAACTGTCAGGCTATTCACAGAAACATGCATGGAATTCATCCTCAACTAGTAAGAAGGAGCAAAACGTGGATGGGAAAGGAAAAAACTTTTGTTGTGTAATACATGACTGAATGCTTAGATTAGTGTTTCCCCGAATCTCACCCACCCCTCCTGCTGACTTTTATGCTATGGGCATTCAAAAGAAAGTAGGTTTTACCATGACAATAACAATGACAAGCTCTCCAAGTACAGTACCAAAGGGGAAGGCAATGGCAGAAGGAAACAGCAGGCAGTGGACTCCTGGAAGACGCTATAGAAAAAGTGGAAGTGCAGCAGTGAGGTACATCAAGCATGGCTTGAGGCAGTTTTCTATTTGCCAGAGTTACCATACACAGACCTACATAAAGCTAGGAAGTTATGGCTCTAAACGGTGATTTTTTTGTTTGTCAAAATGATAAAGAATGACCAAGAAACATATGATGTAGTGGAAGCAAAAATATGTACAGAATACTGAACACTGCAGGCCATACACAAATGGCTACGTCGTACATTTGGAAATGCATTTAGTAAGGTTTTTTCTGTACAGCCACTAGATGTCCCTTTCTGCAAAGCCAATTGCTGAAAGTCTTAATGCTCATAACTGAAGGATATCAGAGAATTTGATTTTCTCTAGTGTCTTTTAAAATCACAGTATCTCAAAGCTCATTGCACAGTAATGACTACCGTTTCTAGAAACACAGTGGTGATGAATCCACCACAGCTACTGTAACTCAGCAGTAGCTCAGTAGCTCAGCACAACCTTCACCTGAAGCAAAACTGCCCAAGATGCTGGAATCCAAGCTTCTTTTTGAAACTTACTTTGTGCTCTTTCACAGGAATGACTAGCAGAGTGAAACCCAAAGGCTGTGTCTTGCTTTCATACTTATGGGGAATAGAAAATAATTGTCTTATATCCTGGAGAACTGGTGGGCTTGCCGAGACAGGTAAAGATTTAGTTTTTGCCTCAGTCTTCTGCAGTAAAATTTAGAAAACTGTCAGGCAAAACATCTCACTGATGTCTCACTTAGACAAGATCAACCAGAACTAGCTTGGTGTTTTTGCCTAGTTAGCCTTCTCAAGAATTGCATTGAGAAGAATGTACACTTTGAGAGATGGTAGGAAAGTTGGAGACGTATCTTGTACACAACATGGTCTCTTTATGTTTTTATTATCAAAATGACAAATGCTTCCCTAGTTGGGAGAACACCCTGGGCTCAGACAAAGATGTAGAGTTAGCCTTGGTAGGTGGTCTTCCTGCTTCTGGAGCTGTTTCTATGTGCAACAGTAATCCAGCCACTAGTTCCTGGGATCACAACAAACCTAGTAACCTGCTGCTGCTGGAGACAAGCAGTATCATCTAGTCCTTACTCTCTTCCTCTGCCATGTGTGGTTTTGGAAATCTCTAATCCTTGGTCTCTGCACCAACTGCTGGATGACCACAGCCTCCTGTTTGTATCAAAAGGATGCATTAGGTTCTTCAGACAGTCATCTAGTCTACTACTTTTCCTCATGTGGGAATAATTTACCTACATTATCTCTTCACAAATTTGTCTACCATGTTTGCAAAAACAGCATTGTGGATTTTGCCTCCCTCCCCAGACAGACTATCTACTGTCTTTCTAGCAAGAGAGATTTCTTAGTATTAAACTTTGAAACTAATTACTCAACCCCTTCCCCTAACAGACAGGGAGAACTATTGACCATTTTCCTCTTTATAGCACTCTCTCATATACTGGAAGGTGCCTCACCCTTCTTCTTTAGACCTGTCTTTTCTAGAAAACACAAACTCAGGCCTCCAAATCATCCTCATTGGTTATAGGCATTCTCCTCATTCTTATCTTCTTCCATCTTCTCTCCAGCTTGTCTTTCTTTCACTTAGAATACAGCTCCAAAGTGGGTAAAGTACTCTAACTGAGGGAGGTGCATGAAGGAGTTGCCTACATATCATTGTCTATGATGCTCTTTAAAGACTTTACAGAATAAATAACCCTAAGCAAACAAAGCCCTGTTATCAAACCAGATTTTCCTTAAGAAAGATACATGTGAGTAAAGAATCCTTCTGCTGGAAATCTCAACACTTTCATAAACACAATGGTTCTGTGGAAATACAGCATTTCCATCACAACATGTGAAAGCTACTACAACCCCACAGTTTCCATACGAAATTCTCATTTCCATACATTCATGTCTCGTATTCCAAACTTTGCACTGAAATAACCATGGGTGCTTTCTTCAGCTTCAGTGATCTGATTTATGCCAATTGATAAAGCTTTATTTTCTGTCGTTATCAAGTTAGTTACTATAAAACTGGATTAATAAAGCAAAAATTCCTATTTAGTGTTTCCATACACAACATTAGTCCTGCATCAGCTTCCAACTCTCTGGGACCAATTTAGTGGAGAAACATTTCTTTCACTCAAGGAAGCGACCAGAATTCAAATCCTGAAAACCTGGCAATGTCTGACTTCTCAGTACATCTCAAAGATGCCTGAGAGACCAATTCAGCCACGCCTGCTCAGACTGATTCTTCTGAATATTTGGCCTCATTCTAAACAGAGGCCTGCAGGAGGAAAAGCTTCCATGGAGTTTCAGGAACATAGAAGAACATTTGTATCCTCAGCAGGAGATCTGACCAGGAGTAGCCCTTGCTTTCTGTTGCTTTAAAGGTTTGCTGGAGTTTTCACCCAATCATCTGCTTGAACATCTTGAAAATCAGTATCTTCTTCTATAATATCTATCCAAAACAAACACCAGATGACACTACACAAATTGCCCTAACCCTACCAGATTGTTGTTAGAATCAAAATATGTAGCAGTCTACATTTAACAGGAAGTACTGTATTTTTACCAGCACAACATCTATTAATGTGTCAGTAATACACTCTATGGAAGAAAGAATCACTGCATTCTGAAAGCTGTCAAACTTCTCTAAATTTTGTAGCTAATAACTACATTTGTTTGAAAGACAGAAATGCATGCACATACAAACACAACCTTGTTCTCCAAGGAGAAAACACACCAAGGAGATGGCAAATAAGAAAGAGTTTGCTTGAACATTTTTTCAGGAGACTTTTTCTGCAGACTAGAGAACGCTCAGCAAATTTCCTATGGATGATTTATTCACTTAATTGCCCTGTCCTTTTTAGCATTTACCGGATGATGAGATATCCATTTTACATAAAACTGTAAGTTTGGAAGACTAAACCATAGGTGTTCTGTACATAAAATGGCTTCTATACCCACAGGACATAAACCCCCAATGTCAAGCACAAAAGCCTCTACTTCAGCCTCCAGGCCTGGGGGCAGGCAGGGAGTCACCTTCCAATGCTTTGCCTGACAGATGTCAAGAGGTGTCCATCCACACTAATCCTGTCTGCTCTACAGTCCACAGGTGGCAGTATCTGTGTCTCAGTTTGTTCCACACCTGGAACAAGGACAGCATCATGCACCCAATCCTGCAGGACTGCCTGCCTCAAGGAATTTGAATAGATTGTTTTGCACCCTTGGATAAAGAATACTACAGAAATATCAAGAATTAACTCCACAGGTCTCTTCAAATTTCTCCAGGCTTACAAAAACAGTTTTCTTCTCAAACTACTCTAGTGCCTTAATTCCTCTGCTCTTCTTTAGGGTCAGCAGCCTACTTACAATTGTAAAACATCAGGTAAAAACTGGCTCCAATTCATAGCAGTGTAATGACCAAAGGCTTCCAGTGTTACAGCATGTTCAGCTATCTTTAAGTTAGAGAAGTATTACATTTTGAGCCAGGATATTTTCTTTTCCCACTTTCAATCCAATTTGTATATTTGCTATTTTAGAAATTCCAAAGACACTTTGAAGAGAGTATAGGCAAAAGCCATTTTTTATTCCCAGGCACATATTTGGGGTCCAGTCAAATATACCTCCACATTCAACAGTGGCACACACATACACACACTCTGATTATCTCAGTTCCTCTCTCAGACCTTGTCTGCAGACCATCTATAGCCATGCCATTGTATCTCCATAGCACAGACATGGACTGCATTGATGGGGGATTGTCGTGGTTTGAACCTGAGTTGAGTGACAAAGTTCTGAGCCAATCGCTTCCTGCAATTTTGCATATCTAAAAGCAGCACAGAGGCGGGAAATTTGGCTTCTTTTCCGGTTTTCACTGGAGGGTGGCCAGGCCGAGGCCCTGCTGGGCCAGGCCTAGCCCCTGCCGGGCCCTGCTGGGCCATGGGCCCCCTGTGCCCGCTCCCCGGTGCCGATGGCTGCGGGGAGACCCTCTTGGAACCGCGAGCAGCTGGGAGACACATCAAACTGCTGCCTGACCGAAAAACACCCGGAGCGGTTTCTGCTTTAAAGAGTTGATAAGGTTTTCTCCCTCCCACACGGCTCTGAGAAAACCTGGCAGGAGCTAATTCCCGAAAAAAACATCGAACTAGCTAACTGCATAAAGGAAAAGAGGCTTTCTCCAACGCAAAGGCCCAAGAAGAAAGATCAGCTCTTCAAACATGGA
>VXBT01009757.1:158434-232282 GCA_013400235.1 Oriolus oriolus | reverse complement strand
GCCACCTGGAGCTGTAAAAGACTTTTTAAAAATTCTGTGAAGCCGTTGTTTTTCAAGCTGGAGTTTTGCTTATCCTTAAAAAAATAATACCCCATGTAGAAGCAGTGTGAAAAACTACAATGTTTCAGAGAGAAAGAAATGTTACAGCAGCAGGGCATTCCTCCGGGCGGGACTCTGTTTTGCTGGTTGGTAGCAGTTTGGAAACCACAAAAGCAGAAAAAACCTCTTTTTTTGTCAAACATAGAAAAGGCTTTTAAAACCTGCATCTGACCGATATTATATGTTGTTGTCCTTTATGCACGTTAAGTAAAGTGGGAGGTATTAGAAGAAGAAAAAAGAGGGTTTTTGATTTAATTTCTTATTATTTCTTTTAATCTTGTTAGTAATAAACTTTATATTCTCTAAAGTTTGTGCCTGCTTTCCCTACTTCTAATTCTTATCTCACAAAAAAGTTAAAAGCTGCAAATTAAACCACTACACTTAATTGGTGTTTCTGCCCGGTTTCGAACTAAACCCGCTACAGGGATACTTCTCCTGTGGGTATCTTCAACACCTCCAAGCAACATGTATGATATCACAGAAGAAGCCTTGGAGCTGTCATAGCTGCATTAACAGGGATTTCAACAGGTTGTGTCCATAGCACTACAAGGGTGTTAATTCCCGTGCCCCAGTCAGTTGTAATCTATTTATGCTAGTGAAATACAAGTTTGACAAATAGCATTATAATGCACTTTTTAAAAAATGTAAAGGGAGGAAACTGCACAACTGCCCTCTTAAAACAGGAAACAGAGAAAACATCTCCACATGATGGCACCATTTCCTAGGAAGAGAAACGACGCTGCGCTCATCCCTTCTTCACCAGGGAACATTTTCATGTTCTACACTAAATCTGTTTCAACTGCACTCTCTTGCTCCCAGAGAGCTCATGCATGATCCTGCCAAGCCCCAGCATGGTCCAACTGTATTAACGGGCTGTAAGTTTAAGGCAGTTTGTCTTTTTAAAAACCTAGGTGCACCTATTGCTTGTTTTCCTTCCCAGTGCCAGGTGCTGTTACTCAGAGCTCATGTTTCACTGGTGGACCTGCAGCAAGAGAGTCACGGAGCAGGGAAAGGGGGAGATGGGCCAGCAATGCTACTCAAAAAGCATTCCCTACTCAAAAAAGGATTAGGGGGATGCTTCTTGGAAAAAAAAATTCTTTAGACAACGTAGGCAAACAAGGTGATTTGTTTTGCTATTCTATGGCCCTGATCAAAAGACTACTCTAGTCCTTAAGAATACCTCCACCTGCTTTAAAGGCTTTTGTTTAAATCCTAATAGTGTATTTCAGAATGAATCTCCATAAGGAAAGTGGATAAGGACAGCTTTTGGTTGTCTTGCTATGGGGGACTGTGTAAATTCATACCCTCTCTCAGAAACCTTGTTTAGGGAGGAGAAGGGGCTGGGGTTGGAGGTGGGAGCTGTGTCTGGAGAAGGAACAAATTAGAAGGATAACAGGTGCAAATGTATTAAAACATGTCTCCAAAAGAGACAATTGCTATTCCATTAAGCCCTTCATGTTCATCCTGTATTGTTAAGTTTTCCTTCAGGCAGAAAGACAAGGAGGAAAAGCTTATCAACCTGAGTGTGGTTAAATACAGTAAGCCTGAAAGCTTGTGGGCTTTGGTTAAAAGGAAAATATAGATTAAAACCCCTTAAGGTAATTACCTGTTTAGAAGGTTTCCATTCAAGCTAGAATCCTCTGCAGGGAGTGTTTTTAGCACTGTTAGGAAAAGGGTGCAGTCAGTTATGGTTGAGTTTTGTGGGAGAGCCTGTGGAAGAGCACTGCTTATTTCCTCCACGATTCCAGAGAAAAGCCTTTCAGTGTAGATTTTGTTCTGGTTACAGAACTATGGTTGATGGGAGAAACAAGGGATGGATGAAAAATTGCAAATGCCAGTCCTCAGGGCTGAGAAAAGATTCTTTTATCTCTTCCAGCGCCTCTGTCTCAGCCCTGAGTAAAGCTACCACATGAAAATGCTAGATTTTATTTGGTTATTTTTTCCACTTGTTTTTTATCTACTAGTGAAAGGGTAATTGTTAACTAGTACAGCTGGGTGCTTTGGTGAATATTTCAACTTAGAAATATCATGAGACACATATTCATACTGTTTTGGACTGTGGCTTCTTTATTTTGAGTTTATGGGACGAGTGTTGAGGCCTGCTTATAATTCAGATTTAAATATCAGTGGGAAACAGCACATGCTCATGTCTACAATACTGAAGGCCACAGGAAATGTTTCTGTCCTCAGTGAGACCCCTGCGATCTCTGGGAACAGACTTATTTCCAAAATCACCTACTTAGTTTTGATAGGAGTAGAAATGTATGGCTGAATGCTTTAAATTAATAAACAAAGGCAATAAGAACACAGCATTCCTGGGTGGCTTGATATTATCAGATGGAACTCTAGCATTAAATGTTCATTGTCAGTTCCAATGCTTCCCCCCAATCCCTGGGGAAAAGGCCCTGGAATTACATGTATACACAAGCATTCAGACACCAACAGGTGATACTAATGCAGTGCAGGAGAGTTATTTCTCAGGTCTGCCTTCAGGCACATTCCACCTTCTACTCATCCAAAACCACTAGAGATAGCATCTGGGAGTTTTACTTTTGAATACAAGGAATATGCCCTGTTTTGAAATGTAGCATAGGATCAAAGCACAAGGTGTTCTTGTTAAAATTGACATGGTTGCCCACACAGGTGTGAAACAATGAGAAGTCCCTTTCCCTGTTTTTATTTCCCGTATCATAGCCCTTTTCCACACAAAAATTGCTACTTTGTGGGGTTTTTTTCTCTATCTGTGTAACATCAATAAATTACATGTTATCACTCCTATCATCTAGTTATAAAGAGCCTTTCAAGATTTTTAATAGATGCACAATATTGCTACACTTAGATTTTCACTGGTTAAGAACGCAAAAATAGCTGTTGTGAGATTACTCTTAATTTATACTACTTCTCTCTCGTGGGCTTTCAAGAAGAAGCTTTTCGCCACATGTCACAGATTGATACAGAGTATATATTGCACATCCCAGACGGGCAGAGATCCTTTCAGTGTTTAACACGACAAACCCGAGATGAGTAGGGGTTCCAGGATTTGTTTATCTCTTTTTTCATAGGTGCAGTTAATTCCTCAAGGACTTATTTGTGCTGAGAGATTCTTGAATTCTCCTTGTACTCGCTTTCCTGAGTGGTAGATACATAAGACTGGATCTCATGTTATTTTAGCCTTGTGAATGACTCCATGGACAATGAAAACAGCCGCAGACAACATAAATGAAGAGCTGGCACAACGGCATCTCCTCTAGAAACGACAGCACCTGGTGTCCTTGGGAATTCAAATGCACAGTGCCAGCCAGAACACGCCGCTGCGGCCTCCATGCACTGTGATGCCAGGCAAACACCCTGATGCAAATGAAGTTTAGTGACATTCTGATGGCTTACAACTGACTTTCACCCATGGAGTAGATCAAACACTGCGTTTCTTGTGAACATGATTTTCCCCCACAACACCTCCCAGCACACTTTATAAACATTAGTAGGTGGTATTAAACAATCCCTCAGTTTTATGTTTCAGGTTCTCTCCCACTACCATGTTAAGGCTTCAGTTCAAAAAAAGGTTTGAATGAAAGAGCTCCCTTTGTCCAGTTGTGAACAATGCAAGAATTGTTTTGGTTTTCTCTTATTTGAATACTGGTTTGGCCATACCTTGTTCTAAAGTTACTGAGGGGGGAAATCACAGCACAAAGATTACGTGGCTACTCTACCACAGGTAAACAAAAGAGGAGAAAGCAACTATGGAAGCTTAGAGGAGATGAGCAAAAAGCTCCAGTGCTGAACAGATCACAGCGGTGAAAAGGAGCAGGAGGCGACCAAGTGTATTTTTACACCTGTAACTTTGGAGTTGTGCTGCTGAAACAAACCAGACCACTACTACACTCATGTTTCTCAATGCATGGAAGGTGTCTCCCTACAGCACACAAGGGACTAACCAAAAGAGATGCAAGCACTGAGCTACACAGCATTTTAACAACCCACAGTAGGACAAAAGGAGATGTAGATGCAGCTGCTTTAGTTTCCTTCAAGCAAGAGTCACCTGTCAAATGCTGAAGTGTTCTTCTGAAGACCATATTAGGGAAATGGCACATTTGGTTTAGTCTTCTCACCCAATTAAAACAGAGGAGATGACAGCAGTAGCATGTATGGTTAAGACATGAAATAACAATGATTGGCATGATTATGTTTGACATCCTTCAAGCAGATCACAAAGTGACAGTTTTGGTATGTGCAACTTTGAGAAGAACAACTATTGAAAGGAAAAAAAGAAGAGGAAGTTAGTCAGAAAGAGTCTGAAAGGAAAAGATAAGAAAGTAAAATCCATAAGAATGGCAGGGAGGTGGCCTTAATAATACTTTAATAGAGTCCATATGCATATCCAAGGACAACAACAGAAAAATGAGGAAGTAGAAAATGCTACAATGGTTAAATAACAAGGTATAAGAGTTCATTAAAGCTGAAAATTTATTCTTCCAAACATGGAAATCATGCCCAAGTGACATTAATAGAACTGAACATAAACTCTAGCAGACTAGATGTAAAACAAAGATTAGTTAGGATGAAGAGGAAATTTAAAGAAAAACTCACTAAAAGCATAAAGACAAATACCGTAATAAAACATTATTTAAACATATCAGACAGAGAAAGTTAACAGAACAACGGCTGGTATCTATGAAGCGCTGTAGACTATGTGGATTGATAGATTAGGTAGACAAGTAGTAGTGTCAGTGTGTTAACTAGACTACCATCTATGAAAGCAGTAAAGGTAATCACAGAGGTTACAGAAACCCTACGGTGGAATTGACATTATTGCTTCATTTTCAAGATGGAGTATGATGGAAGAAGGTAAGCTAGCTCAAGGGGAGAACAGGAAAGCACTGCTCTGGACACTTATAAAAAAACCACCAAACTGAACCAGACACAAACCCCACATACAAAAACAAACAAACAAAATCCCCAGTATTGAAAAAAGTACTGGAATATCTTGATACATTGAATAGTGATAGATATTTGTACATATTCATCAGCCCCTCATTTCATGAGTGAAGCAGTTGAAATATATATAAAAGAAGGATTTACTGAAGACTGTCAACATAAAGAACAGTAATTAAAATCTTGGAGGGGGCTGACTCTGAAGACATGAACAAGTAAACTCAGAAACAGACTGCAGACATCTTACTGGACAGTTACAGTGTGCCTCAGTGGCTGCAGCTTGACTTACAAACAGAAACACCACAGCATCACCAACTCAGTCACCTCAAGAACGGATGCTATGCAACTGTGAGGAGCAATAAGCCTTATCCTTTTCCCTGGTATTTAGAAAGAATAGATACACTGTAGAAATATCTTCAAGACGTCCCCTGAAATCATGAGAGTTAGGAACTTGCATGGCAGTTTTAAACCAAAGCTGAGACTATGTGTGTTACCACTGACAGTTCTCTAAATGGAGAACAGTAAGGAAAGCACTGAACACCACAACCTAACATCAAGACAGTATTACAGGGACATCAAATAATAGAACCAACGTTTAGGATAATTAGACAAATTTTCAAAGGCATCTATGTGTTACAAATATATGTGCTTTATGCATCAGTGAAAGCTGGGCTCCAAAGTGACACAGTTGCTTCTGAAAACATACTCACTGACTTTGTAACTGAAGCACCATATGCTATTAGTCATTTCTCAAGAGAGGAAAAGCCCGAGAGACCAACCTGACAAAACTCACTTAGTGCACTGATTAGAATACAGAGACCAGTTCCTACCAGTAATACTACATTTTACACTGCCAGCTCTTCAGTGTATTGTGATGGCTTTTTCAAGAGGCTGGGTGAGCTCAGCTTATATTTTTACATACCTGTATTTGTACTTACTTTTGCCTCTACACAATTCAAGCAACATAGGACTGTTTCTACGAAAACACAAGTTATTCCTGACTGATATTTCTTTGATAATTTTACGAACAGAAATGAAAGTGCACAGGACATAGAAATCACTTACAACTGCTAAAAAGAGAAGCAGTTACTGAACAAAATTTCAAATGCTCTGCAAGATGAAAGTATAATTAAGTGTTGTGACATCAGTATTTGAGAACTATGGATATCCTTGCTTTCAGTTTAGCTTTCTAGAGAAAAGGCCTTTATCATTATTATTATATCATCTAAAATAGATATCTAAACATACATCACTTCTTAGGCCACCAAAAACAACCTAAAAATATTCAGCATTAGCTAAGACATGCCATACATAGATTAGCAAAAATACAGCTGAAATGACTATTGACATACTGCCTGACTCTGTAAACAAGGACGCTGGCAGAATCAGGGTCCCCCATGTCTTCACTGAGAGTGGAGACCATTAGAAAGCTTCAGAGCAGTTCCTTGGGAATCACAGCCACATATTCCCAGGGGGAGGGGGAAGACCACAAGGGCATGTAACCATTCTCTTCCTGCCGCAGAACCTCAAAGAGAAACACAGGAAACCTAAAAGGTAAAGATGAGGCCAAACCACCTTCAGATCTATCCAGCCTCTATACTAGCCCCAGGCAAATCAAACTGGCAGATTCATGGGAAGGGAAGGGTGGGTCCCTCTAGCTGCTCAAGAAAATGAAAACCCAGAGTTTCCATATCCACTCTCAATGCTTTGTGGGGTTCAGGAATCTCATGAGGTTCCCACTCTGTCATTCCCTGTCATGCTGGAAGGCTATGAAGCTACAAAAATCAGAACTTAAGAAGGGAAAAAAGCAAATACTTTGCTTCAAAGTTCCCATCCTGTGAAAGCTGAAAAATGCTGGAACTGGACCAAGTCAGCCATGGTACTTGAGCATGTAGAGGCGAAGAGTTCAAATGTGGTCTATCATTGACAGTGTTTATAAAATGCACTCTATTTAATGCAAAAAAACTCCCTGATCCCTTGCTAAAATGTAAGTTTAGAAAGTCCTCCCCTATTTCAACAACTTGCCAGTGATTGTTTAACAGATTTTAAAAAAATATTCATGCCTTACTTTCCTTCTCTTCTTATTCCTTACCAGAATCTCAGGTCTCTGCAAGAATTCTGTGTTCTCTAAAATCATAAAAACTGCTTCAGAAGTTTTTCCAGTCATTGTCCAACCTGCCTCTCAGTCCCATGGAAACTCTTTGCAAAGATGTTGCTTTTGTCTTGTCTGGAACAAATTCCTTCACAGATGGACCATCCAATGTCTAAGAATAACTCTTTTAACTATCAATAGAGACAAAGAGATTCAGTTGCACTGTTCCCCGTGGGATTCCTTTGAGTTTGGACACATCTGTTAAGATGCATACATCAGAGCTTGAATGAAGTTTTTGTCTGATTGTATCTTTGAGAACTCGTGAAAGTTTCTGCCAAAATGATCTTATCTCTTGGCACTCGCAAAACATATATAGTAATAGATGCTTTCTGAAATGCTCCTGAAATAAGTGGCCTATAGAGACCAAACCAGTTTAAATACAGCCAAGTCCTGATGACCTCCTTCCTCTCAGCAAAATCTTTAGAAACTTTACCTGAGCTTGTTCAGCCTTTGAACTAAAACCTTATGCACTTTATGCATTCTCTGTCCATAAGCAAGGAAATACGTGGAAAAATGCAAATAGCACAAATCTCGTGTTTTCCTTTGATTTTTTATAACCTTTCCAGAACCCGTGCTTGTCCTTACACCTTTCTTCTGGGTAAGCATATAGATCTGTTTGTGACAGCTGAGTAGCTAGAGGTATCACTCAGTTGGAGCTCTATAAGCTCACTCTATCACTTAATTCCAAATTAATTCAAAATGGTGGTTTTTATCTGCCATGCCCTCCATGAAAGCAGTCACCTCAGGAAGCACCCCTTCCTCTAACTTGTTTCTCCAATTGTATTGCATGAGTCAGCATTTCCCAAGACTAAAAGAGATGGGACTGGACACAATGCATCCTGTGTTCTGGATCTAGCTTCAAAGATTCACCCGTGCTGGAAATACAGTGTTCAAATCAAGAAATCTAGGACCCAGTCCTACAAGTGTGAGAAATAATGCAATGTCATTTGGAATAAGTGGCACCAGAAACAGCATGTAGAACATACTATGCTACAGAATGAAACCCTAAATTATGTTGTGCATCACATATGACTCTGCCCAGGTTTTTTTTTGCTAAGTATTCATATCAGTAAGACTGGCATTCAGACTATTGCTTTAGGCTTTCTTCACCTCTGCCTTTTACAGCTGAGGAGCAGATGGCTATCACAGAGTTTTTATTTCCTATGCTTGGGAAAAAAAAATTGATCTGAATCAGTCCAAAAGCACCCTGATATTTTAAAGTAGATTGGCTTCTGAACATTTCTCATAATAATAAATATGTGGTGTTGTTTTCTGCCAAGCACTAGTGACTGTGCATGCAAAATGGTCAGTGAAGATTTCAAACTGATTTGAATAGGTGGCCCATAAAATCCAAGTATTTTTTTCCCAGATACATGAATGAGGCCTTATGAAACCATCTGTACATCTGTGCATTTTTCCAAGAATTGATATACCCTACCATGCTGACTCTTTCTGGGTGTTTCTGATATTTTCAGGGAAAATTCCTCCAAAACTTCCTGTCTAAATACATTTTTTCAGTATTTTTGTATTATTTTCCATCCACTAGAAAACTCCCCAGCAGAATGAAAAATGTCCTTTGAAAATGAAATATCTGGCCATCTGTGGGGGCACAGGTGGTAGGATGGTCTGGGCAAGGGAGGAGGAGCAATGTTGTGCTGTCTAAAGGTAGAGGGAAGGACAGGAAGTCTTGCTGGCCCAGAGAAGAAAAGCATCACCACGGGTCCAAAAGTTGAGAGGTAGAAAGATGTGGCAGCGTAGCTCTGAGAGGAAGGGAAGAGAAAGACAAAGAAAGGGATTCTAGAATGAGGGGAAAGAACTGACCCAAAAGGCAAGGCACATCAGAGGTATGGAAAAAGCATTTGTAACAATGGGGAAGCCCATTTTTAAATGTTGGGAGCCACAAAAATTAATCTCTTCTGTCCATGAACAAATTCCAGCACTAAGGATTGAGGCAATATTAAAAAAAGAATACCACAAAACACAGTAGAAAGCTATAGTAAACATGCCATAAATACTCATCATGCCTCATTTTAGTTCATGTGAGTTCTTGCTACTTTGCAAGGGCATGCCAAACACTAATTATATGCATACCACCCCTACCAAACACAGCCTGATAAAGGTCATAACCCATCATAAATAATTGTGAGCTTTTCTATTGGTTTCAAAGTACATGGAGTCAGCTAACAGAGACCAATACCACAAGAGATCTTACCATTTCCTGAATTTTTTGCAGGACTCTAGCTATATTTTGGGAACTAAATTTTAACAATTCACAAGATCGGACAATATTAATGCTGAAACTGCTATTAAACCCATATTCTGAAAACAATCCCCCATACTTTCAGTATGAAAGGAGCACCCAACCTGGGCTGGCAGTTTATTTTTATTTACAGAACAATAGAATTGTTTGGGTTGGAAAAGGCCTTTGAGATCATCTGGAAGGTGATCTGGGGACATCAAAAACTTAGGGGTCTAAAAGACTTGGTCCAGAGAACAGGTAGAGCATGAAGAGCTGCAGGCTCCACCTTCCCCTGCTGCCCTCTGCCAATATTACTCACCCTGAACTTGGCCACCTCAGAAAGCAAAAGCAGGAGTTCATTCTCCAAGTTCCCTACAATCCCTGCTGGCCTCTGTCCTAAGGTTGCTTTCATGGGTTTCCATTTGTACTGTCAAAAAAATCAGTGTGAGGTTTCAAATCCCATTTACTAATGAACTCTTTCATCTTTGTGAATGGGATAAAGGGATTCTTTGTTTGAAAATAAGGATTATTTTTTTCTTGTTGTTCTGCTCATTTTTTTGCATCTTTTCACAAGCTTTTTGTTTTCAGAAAACATTACAAGACAAAACTGCACCCCAGTTTTAACAAAGAGCCTGACATCTCCAATTTGAAGGGAATTCTTGTATATACTAAATTGCATGCTGCCTGCTGTTCAATTGTTTCACATCTCTTTCTTCTCCCCAAATCACCAGGTGAGATTTAGGAGCGTCTCCCCAATGTTTACCAGCTCTATTAAAATCAAGATCTCTAGCAGAAGCTCATAATGAATAAAGTCAGAAGCCAACAGGAATGAATTGCAGCTAAAGTGATTTTGATAGCAATGATCCCTATAACCCGACTGCTTCCAAGCCTGGCCCTGAGGCAGGATTTTTAAATTAAAAAAAGAAAAGGATACACATACTTTTTAATCTGATTTTTTATTGTCATGCCCTGATTTTTTTTTTTACAGGCTTTTGCAAAGTCAGGTTGGCTTCCAAGCTGTTGAAACCTGGTGTCATCATCTTCCTCCTTTTTCCTCCCCTTGTAAATTTTACAACATCCTAAACCAATGCAGAAGAGGTAAACTATATATTCTAAAACTAGTGAGTGATGAGATTCACATTACCCTGCACATTCCTGCCCAACAGACTTTCAGGCAGGGATCTCTGTGAAATGACAATGTTTTGAAGGGCTGGCGAGGTAAGATGACTTTCCAAAATCCAGTTTTAATAATTCCCTCCCTTATTTTTGTATTTTTTGGCAAAATGGAGAAGAACATTTTCTAAAGGCCAATTAACCCATGCTAAGCAATCTGAAAGTGAATGCCCTCAAAATAAGGGCCTTAAAGCTGGTACAACCACACGGGTCTACAAAGATTTTCCAGACTATCACAGACCAATCCTCTCCACAAAACATTCCCCTTTCTTCATGGAAATACTTTACAATCCTGGGCTCCAGAGCCAGGCACTGGTTTTCAGCACAGGCTCCCTAGTCAGGAGGTACGGTTGGGTAATGAGAAGCATGTGACTACCTGGAGAGGAGAAACAGTTCCAGCTGGACAGGGACACGCTTGAGGGGTCTTCCCTTTTTCATTTGTAATAAGCAGCAACCTGACCTAACAACACACTCTCAGCTTTCTCTGGCTGACTGCATTATCACAACCTTAACACAAAAATGTTCTCCTTCAGATGTAATTCCCAAAGAAGGGAAAAGGTAAGCCCTGAGGAGGTCCTGCTTATGACATTACGGAAAGAGCATCCAACTCCCAGGAAAACCTGGTCCACAGTAAGGGAGGTGTTTTCAAGAACCCCAGCACAGCCCAGGAGCACGTTGGTGTACTCACAATCAGATGACCCTGTGTGTGCGTGCAGGTTTGTTGGTGAATGTGGAGAGTGGATGAGGGCCGGGCTCAGAGAAGGAACAGCTTCAAGGTTCAGGCAGGGAAGGCCCGGCTTGGCGCTGCATGCACCCGTCTGAGTAATCTCATTCTCCTCAGACGCCTTCTGGTTTTCAGCTGTCTTGGGTTTCTTCCTGAAAATAAACAAAGAGACCTTTGAAGGGACTGACTGCATATTTGGGAAAAGGCATTTTTAGAATCTGTTAAAGATAACTTTCTTCCCCCACCACCACCCCCCTCTCGCCTCTCTTTTCCCTTACAGGGAAGGAGGCAGAAAAGACTTTCCTCCATACTTCATGTTTGGAAACAAGCTGCTCCTTGTTTTGACTCTGATGCAATGGCCCTGAGACTGTGTTACAGCAAATAGGCCAAGCATGAAGCTCCTTATTCTGCCCCTACTGATGACATATAAAATGAAACTCGTCCCAGTAGTTTAGACAGTCAGAGCGCCGTTTGACAAATATTAAGCAAGGCTGTAGCATTCTGAATAGAGAGAGTTACACAGAAATATAATAGAATTGTCTGAAAAGCAAACAAATATGCAAGTTTCCAGTTCAAAACGAATCAGTGCAGAGACTTGTTTTGTAGGGAAAAGCACTGAGGCAATTTTGAGATGCAGAGGTCATCTAAGTAAAGCATTAAGACTTGGAACCTGAAACAACTGTCTATGAGCACTGAGCACACAAGCTCTAAATACCTCCCTCCATCCAGGACCTCCAAGGAATTAAGGCTCAGTGGCACACCAAGCAGGTAGCTAGCCACCACCTTAGTTTCACAGATGGAGAAGGCGAGGCACTGGACGAAGTGGCAGGTTTTGAATCACACAGTGAGCACTCCGAACAGGGCGGCGAGCACCCGTCTCACTGTCCCCGCTCCGTTACTCGGGTGCAGGCGCTGCCCGAGGCAGGGAGCTGCGCCCCAGCTCGGGATGCAGCCTCCGGCCGGGGACACTGCTGCCCTGGCCCGGGATGCGGCCGGGGCACCCCGGCAAACACCCGGCTGCTCCCGCCGCATGCCGGGGGGAGAACCGTGGTCACTCTTGCGGGAGAGCAGCAGGAGCCGGGCAGGCTGGAGCCATCCCAATGGAACCCGTTATCTCCTCCGACACCCGAGGCACGAGCAGTGCCGGGCACCCCGGGAGCAGGTCCTGCCTCCCGCCTGCCGGCAGAGCCCTTTCCACAGGGCGGGACTCTCATGAAGGGCCAGGACGGGAGCCCCTTCTTCCCGCCCGCCTCTGCCCTCCTGCGTCCCACCCGGGACGGGGTTTGAGGGCTGCGCCGGCCTCTCCATCCTTAACCCGATCGCGCAGCACGGAAAGCGCCGTTCCCGCGGGGGGCGAGGAGGGGCAGAGCGGGCCTGTCGCTTACATAAAGGCCTTATATAAGGGCGGCACGCCCGGCCGGGGGCAGGGCCCGACCCGCCGCCATTGCCTGCGGCCGCCGGCGGGGGGCAGCACCGGCCCGGCCCAGCCCGGCCTGGCTCGGCTCGGCCCGGGGTGAGAAGGAGAGCGGGGAAGAAAAACTGCAATTAGAATAAAAAAATAAGTTAAACGGGCCAGAAAGAAAGAAAACAATTCCTTCCCCCGCCGCTCCTCCCGCAAAGCGCCCCCAGGAGGTGGTGGGCGCAGAAGGGATGCTCTGGACCGGCCGAGGGGCAGCAAGAGGCGCCCGGTGGCAGCCGGCCGGGGCTTCGGGGTGTGGCCGGGGAACTGAGCTCTGCAGGTGAACCACGACCAGCGAAGGGGGTCACACTGATAACCCCGCAGCTTCGGGCAGACCTGGTGCGTTTTGGATTACCGGGAGTACAAATCTCCACGCCACGGGACGGCCAGATGGTATTGCTGCTGTGAACTACAGGTCTATAATCAATATGGTCGAAATACACTGGCTGAAGTCTAATCTGATCAAAACCAATAGTACATGACTAAATGGACCTTACTTAAAGTTGTAGAGGTACAGCCAAGTGCTGAACTGATCTATTCCATTGTAAATGGAAGGACAATGAAAGCATTTTAAAGTGTGTTTTTTCATGAAGAGTAAACTGAGCATCTTGTCACTCCAAGCTTGGTCATCTTTCCTTTTGTTCCCTGTTTTGTCACCAGAATCCATCTCTTGCTACGCAGATGAGAATGCCTGAGACACAGAGCTTGTATGTGGGCACATTAAATATTTTAAAGTACATGGACTGCATATGTTTTGTTTGTAACAGTCCACACGGATTTTTGGCATAGTCCAAATGAGCTCTGGCACACCTTCACACACTTAATTTCCAGATCCCAGGACATTCCCATGTGCAGCCAGCGTGCACTGGGGACTGCAGGAAATCTGTGCATAAACCAGTGAGTTTTTACAGCATTGCTACCCAAGCAGCTTTCAAATAGCACACCTTTTTGGCCAGGGAGCAAAGGCTGTATGTAGGCTTGGACTCTGGATGCAGAGGGCAATGAAGCTCCTTTTACCTGGGAGCTGAACTGCTGTATTTAAGGTCTGTTTTCAGCTCAGAGTTAGCCCAAGTCACATGCTTGGAATACAGCCTCTGACTCCAGGTCTGTGCACACACAAAGCTGCCTACCCTGGGCAGGAGACTGCTGTTATTTGCAGAGTGGGGGCTTAGTCTGAGTAAACAAGACTTGTCAGTGAGTAGCACAGCCATAGTTCTGTTGTTAAACCAAGCACTGACTGATGTTTCATTCTGTGGCTGATCCTGCCTGTGCCTCCCAGCCCTTCAAAACTCATTAGAGGGACAGGTTAAAAAACACTATAGCAACAGGTGGTGACACCAAGGAGTTTGTGCAAAGCATCCCCTGCTTCTTCCTATCCAAACCCATACATTTTCTACTTTGCTCCTAAGGCTGACACTGTGTTACCAAGATGCTCTTGTGTCATCACTTTCCCACATTGTAGTTCGGCAGCTCGGTGACTTTAGCTCACTGGGATGGTAAGAATATAGCAGTGGTGCTGACTGGCACCGGAGACAACACCTCTCCACAGCAGTTCATTTCTCTCACTGTTCAGACATGCTCTGCATGTCACTGCCACCTGAAAGGAATGCAGGCTTCCTCAGGAGTTAGGCTGAGGGAATCAGCAATGTCAGCTAAGGATCTAAAGAAAGCTTTTCAGAAAAGAAAAATCCTGGGGACACTGTGATCAAAACTACCTATGAAGAAACCCAAAGTTCTCCAGTCTGCAATGTCCAACTACTGTTGCCAGCAAAGGCAAAGCCAGAGCAATCCTGCTGTTGCTGTAAGTATATTGCTATTCTTTTGTTCTACCTTATCATCCATACAGAAAGCTCCTATTGCCATGATCTTCACCTATATATTCTAATTAAACATTCTTAAATTCTCTTACACAGTCTACTTCTATTGCTATCTTACTGCTAGAGTCTTCACAGGGAGAGTTGTTAAGTACTCAATCAGGTTGTGGCATCTCCATCCTCGGAGATTTTCCGAACTTAATTGAACAAGGCCCTCGGTAACCTAATCCAGCTTGGAAGTCAGCTCCGCTCTGAGCAGGGAATTGGACTAGAGACCTCCAGAGGACCCTTCCAACCTAATTCTTTTTTCTAATTGCACACTACTTCTATGAACACTTCCATCATCAAGCTCTCTAACATATCGCCATGTAAAGGTAAAAGAAGGTAAAAATGGCACACTAACTTTGGAAAACTGAATTGTTATAGCTATGTCAAAAACCCTGAAAGAACAAGGGTAGGAGCAAGAATGAAACAAGTAATATTGTTTGTGGAACCTTCCCAAATTACACCAATTTATGTCCCATCTCTGGACTTCATTGATTGGCAATCCTATGTGATTATTTCAGTAGTAAGGGTCAGTCTGCCTTGCTACTTTAGTTCTTATGACTATGTTATTCTCTACATACTAATCATGGAAAAGAGCTGTTTTCTATTTACTTGTTAGTAAGGGCAATAGTTGCCATGTTGGGAATGCAAAAGACTTGGGAATGTGCTCTTGGAGCATGGGGCTCCGTTCGATCTCCAATTATCTCCTTCTCCACACATACCTGTGGTGCATTACAAGTCCCTTCCAATACTGAACTCATTCTTAACATTATCAGAGGGCCATCATCATCCTTGCTCCTTGTGAAGAATGGCAGAAGGGGATTACAGCGAAGAGATGGCACTTCTGTACATGGACTTGATGCACAGAATCCCAGGGGCTGGGAACAGAAAAGATACTGACCTTTCAAAGTCAAGAGGGTCCCTGCAGAATTTATATTTGCTACTGATTTACAAGAGATTTATCCAGTTTATTTCTATACATCCTACCTACTCTATCACTTTAAATTTTCTATCCTGTGTCCACGTACTTTCCTTTTGTTGGTATTCACTTTCAGCATTCCCTTATATTTATTGTGTTATTTTTCATTATGTTAATTTACACCACTTAAAATATATTACCTTTTTTCTTCATTGTGTGCTCTCGAGTACCTAATAGTAGGCTAGCTGCCTCCACTGTCCTCCCTGAACTGAACTGTGTGTATCAGTACTTACCAGCTCATGTGTAAAGCAAAATGTACAATCATTGCCATCATTTTATTTGTGTTTTCTGTTTTCTGTCAGCATCCTCATTGCACTGAGGCATTTGCTCCTTTCCACGTACCTTAACACTGCATCATACAACAAGATCTCAAATGGTGGGCAACTCACAATGATGCAGCGACTGCAATGATCTGGGCACTGGCTGGAAACTAGAATTGGCTCATTTCTGTTTCATTTGAAGGCAGAATGGGTAATATTTTGGATGTCCTAACCTCAAAGCTATCTAGAAACTAATTACTACCTCTGAGCTTTGAAATGCCTTTAAAACCCCTGCCACACTTCCTCTTTCTTGCTGCCACTCTTGCATACAGCTTTCTCTCCCTCAACCCTCCACTTGCTCTCCACAGTTGATTTCTTCGCATGTGTCTCCCTTGCAACCATTACTTGAGTCTGGAATGAATTTCCCCTGGATGAGTTAACACGTTCTCACAGCGGGGCCAGCAAACCAGGTCCCTGTCAAAAATAGACGGTGTATGTTGTACTTCTCACACAGCAGCTCTAACTAATGCTTGAACCTTCCCTTACAAGGGGAATAGCTCTCTGTCCTGCAGAGACGTCAGGTTAGCACTGAACAAATTAGCTCAGGTATAGGAACCAGTGTAGCTGTGCAGAGCCCACAGTAGCATCCTGGCTCTCAGGGGAAGCTATGATAATGTGACTGCATGAGAATAATACTACATAATGAACAATAATGAGGCAGTTTTCAGCCTCTGAATACAGGGAGGGCTGGGTCACCAACCAGACCTTTGTTCGTCGCATATTAAACAGCACAGAGGGAACATGCCACAGGGTTGCTGATGTTGTTGTAAGTGCTGCTGCTGGCTGAGTCTGCCCACCCATGTTCTAGGCATTATTTCGCCTCTTCACAGATATGGCATCACCTTATAGTAAGTGCCCTCAGGTCAGAGATGCCTATAATGTCCAAGCACTCCACTTAACTCACTGGTGCACAGTTTGTTTGTAACCTTAGTAATTCACAGAGGCTGTATACAATTGAAAAAAAAAACCTCCAGCTTTTCAGATCCTAAAAATAAGAGTGTGAAAATAGTTCACGTCTGATTTTAAGCAATATTTTTCCTGAGTGTTCTGCTGCACATTCTTCCTCTGCCTGTGTGCGACTAACACAGCTCCTGATATCAGTGCTTATCACTGCCAGTGTTGTGTCTCTTCCAGACATGACATTGACAATACATATTTAGAAACTGACAAAGTAAAGAGAGAGAGAGAGATGAGTACAATCACTGAATATAAAAAAATAGGCCCGAAAGAACAACAAAAACCCACTGAAATCTGCCCAGAGACCTCACCTCAAAATTCAGGGCACACTGAATGACAGAACTGAGGGTGAAGCTTCCCAAAACAAGCTCCCTTTAAACCACCTGAGCCATCACAGTTTTCCTGCCAGAAGTGTTGCTTCAGTAGTTAAAAGTCCTGCACAGGCTGACTGCCTGAATATTCACACAGCTTCTCTGATGATTTTGCAGCCACATTGATCTTCATGCTGTTGCAGCTACATGACTGGCAGTTTGTTTAAAATCTCTGATTGCAAGTTTGTGTCAAACAATGGAAAACACAAACTCCTGAAAACATCGCCATAAAATGTAATATGAAAGAGAAATCCCAGCGGAACACTGCAAAGCAAGAATGGGAGGCACGGAGAACTGACAAGAGAGACCCAATGTTCTAGTGCAATAAAAGCCTGGAAAATTTAATCAACACAGAAAAGTAAAATAAACTCCAAAATCCCTTACAGGAGACTGATTAACATAATTAAATTAAACTCAGAGATTAAGTTAAAGTAAGATTGAAATTTGCTGGGTCCTTTTCAGGCCTGAAGTAGGATTTATATGGCCCAAAATTTGTCCATTTATTCCATCTAAACCACAGGTCTCATGAGAACTGGGTCCTGACTACAGAGCTTGCCTGAGTTGTAACATCAGAGCATCTCAGCTACACTAACACTGTGACAATTACTGAGAATTGATCAAAAGAATTCAAAACTATTATATTTACAGGGGGAAAAGTACAAATACCAGACAAATGGTCATTTCAGACCATAATAAAAGCACAATGCAAAGTCAAAATTCTCTCAGGCAACTTTACCTATGTAATCCAGCCAAATCTACCAAATCATAAAGGCCTTAAGTCATAAATGACTCAAGGTCTGGAAAGAACAGTGTAAACCTTTAAGAAGTTGCAGTAGATTCCATCTGTATTGCCTGAAACATCAACGAGAGGAAAGGTGTCTCATTAAAAAGTAGTGAGAATAAAAAAGAAGATAAACACTGCAAAGACAAACATGGATGAACCAAGTAGAAGAAGCACGAACTAGAGCAATAAGTAGGGAGAACCTGCCAAACTAAAAGATACAAGCAGATCAAACCATCCATTGCTGAACTATGCTGTGAGGCTATGACTTAAATATTTAACAGATTTTTATTGACATACTTTTTGCCCACGTATTTCCTTGCAGATTTCAAAAGCAAAACTTAGTTTACCCTCATCAGTAAGGCTCACAGGTGCTGCAGTTTGTTTTTGTTTTTTTAAGATGTCTCTTTTTTTGCTGAACAAGAAGTCTTTTATAAGAGATAAAATATACTTACAGTGGTTTCCAAATGGTATCACTCTTCAGGTAAATTACTCCAAGCCTTGGACCTAGTGCAGACGTTCATTGGGCCAGGGAACAGAGAGAGGCTGTGTCTGTACCAGGAAGAATCAAAAGGAAAGGTCAGGGGGAAATAATAATTATTTACTGAGAGCACGAAAACTTGCTACAACTCTAACTGGCATTCTGTGCTGTGAGCACAGCTGGCTGCAGCCTGGTAGTGCCGAATTCTTCCTGCTTCAGTCCCTCCAGCCCTGGCTGCAAACGGCCACAGAGTCAGTCCCCAGTTATCCCAGTCTGCCCATGCAGCCTGACCTGGTGAAGCAAGGAGGACAGGGAGGATTAGCTACCAAAAGTGCTGTCAGTAGGATTCCTTCTGAGAGGTTGCTCACTCCAATGACACGAGCACAGAGCACTGATGGAGAGCTAGCACAAACTTGGCACTCAAGTGCACCTCATAAGAACAACAAGGCCAGTCCTGTTCCGAGCAGCAACAAACACTTCCTCAGGACTGAAAGGCAGGAAAAGGAAGGGGAAAATCCTCCTTCGTGTCTTTTGCTGTCTTTACACCACAAAAAGCATGGCTTATATCAAAGTAGAAACCCCACTTTCTCCCATCAGCCACCTGGTCCCCTGTAGTGACACCAGGGAAGTAACTTATTGTCCGCCTTGCAGGAAAGGTTCAGCTCAGCAACAGTTTTATCTCTGAAATCTTCTGATCTAAAGAGACACTTGGAATCAATGGACTAGGATGGAAAGGGATCCACAGAAAAACTTCAGCTCCAATATTTATTAGATGGTGATTTCACCATCCAGATCTAAGTTTTTGGGAGTATTTACATTTTTGGGGGACTTCAATCCCTCTCTAGACTAAGAGAACTCCGCCTTTGCTAGCTTCTTATAATCCTTGGGTGGCTCACTGTGGATGTTGGGAGTATGTCTGAAGTTGGCATCCAGGGACAGAATTAAATCCTGCTCACTTCACTTATGCAAAGAACTCTTGACACATCAGGATATTCAGTCCTGTCCACAGTAAAGCCACTGGTGCCACTTTCATGAAAAAATGATTTTGCCTACTCTCAGCAGACCAGAAAAGCAAATATTTGTTTTATCAAAGAAATCAAGAAGGTGAACGAAAAATGTAAGAGATGTAATTGTTATTTCACAGGTAGCTAGTGTCACTGTGCAAGTTGAAATTTGTGTCCGAAAATGCAACACGAAAAACCCCACTGTTTGTGCAGCAGGAACACTGCAATGAGCACCAACAGACACAATGAAGGATTTTAGATAACTCTGTAAAAATGCACTTCACAAAACATACATTCAGTTTTATGTTCAATTCACACATTTTGTAATGATGATGTTCCTTAGTGACTGGGATATATACTAAATTCTGATTTCAACAGGCTACATGAAAACTGGCAGCTACATTTTACAGGGGCTCAAGCAAACATTTTCTCTGATTCCAATTTTTTTAGGTTCTCCCCTCTTGGAGTCTGCTTTGAATTGCAAATTAAGTAAATTCAAACACACACACAAAAAATCTACAACTTAGTCAGAACCTCTGAGTTTCACCAGGGCTTGGGAGAGGAACCACATGCATCAGGTTAGCTCAAAAGAATTACATAAAACAGTGACACCTTTGACCAGAACCAAGGATTGAATTTCAAAGGTGCAGTAACACCCAAGGATTCTGTAGATTTAAGTCCTTGCTAACACTCAGCATGGCTGACTTTCAAGCTCTCCTTCCCACCTCCATATACGCCCCACCTGTTCTGTTAACGCTGACCTTGCTTCTTATACCCACTTTGCAGACATCACTCTGTCTTTTATCTGGCTATTGCTCACCTTTTTAAGGCATAAATCCCACGTGCCTTAAAGACTGCCTAGTACTTCAGATAACGTGCATTTTTAACTTGTAATAGAAGCAGAAAAATCACAGGATCGGGCCTTTCGTCTTTACTTCGGCAGAACTCCTGCTCACTTCACTCCTAATTTCACACAAGAGAAGCCTAAGAACTGCATGTACTAATCCTGCATATTTTGTCACCTCTCTTTTTGTGTCATTATTGCTGTTCCAATCTCTGGGATCCCAATCCAAGTGGCTCTCTCTTGTAGCACTGCCTAGCACTCAATCTGGCTTCACATCAAGGGTCAGGCAGACAAGTTGTTAGAGATGGGCTGTTGGAAGTCTTCTACAAAATCTGGGCGCAAAAATCTCTGTGAAAGGCAATACTTAAAATATCTTCATTTTTCTCCATATTTTTTGTTATGGCCTGGGAAGATATATCTCTTTCCTCCAGTGTGATGAGCATGAAGCACTGAGATCCTCAGCAGTTGTTAGGTACTTTTTAAGTACATAAAATCAACAAAGCTGATGGTACTTCTTAAGACATGGGGAGTGCAACAGAGAATGAAATACTCTGAATTTTCATAGAAGACTTAATCTAGCTTTGGAAAAATTAGAGGAAAAGGATCTTTGACCATAAGAAGATTGGGCAAAAAGAGAGACAAGCAGGACAACAGAGGAATGGGATGAGTGACATTGGGTTAAGTAACTTCTCCCCTGCCTACCTGGGCTCCTCTATCCAGAAAAGGAAAGCATTCTATTTCTGTTCCGTGGGGTACTGTGTGCTTAATTAAGATTTTGGAGGATAAATTTTCTGCATGAATGCATTCCAGAAATGCAGACTTTTATTACTTAAATATTCCCACTAATGATAGTAACTTGGGCATTTTATATATGCTCACTTTTATTCCACCTTGCTCTTTCCAAGTTTTATCTGGTAATTTAGAGGGTGTGAAGAACATTAATCGTATCAGTGTTTTTATTAAGGAAGGTCCATTTTATGAGAGTACTGATGTACTACAGATTGTGATTTAAGATGTACGCTTTAGGTCAGTTTTATACTGACTTCAGTGCAGTTGCAGTGGGCATAAAGTCAGGAGAAAATGTGGTGCTTTACATAATAACGCTGATGATTAATGGGCTTCTGGACCATAGCTCTATATTCTGAGGCACTGATCCTCCTTCTCCCTCCTGAAATTTGAGTCTTGACCCTTTCGTCTCTTGTTAGCTACCTTTCCAGAGCTGTTCATTAATCAGAACCATTGATCTGATGTGGTCTGTCATATTGTATTACCTGAAACGCACAGAAGAAAGCTTTGGCCTGACTCTGCTCTTTACACAACACACCATCATATTTCCTTTACAGACTACTTAAATATTATAAACATCAACTTACTGCTGTTGCTTGGTCCTGAAATTGGCTTTTTCTAGATTAGCTCCCTGCAGGGTATTTCTGTCTCTCCCCCTGGACATACTTCTGTCTGTTCAGAGACACCATCAAACACATTCAGTACTCCCTGCTTGTTAGGGGCACTCCTATGTCTGACCAGCAAGGGACAATCAGCAAAATAGCTCCTTCTCTTTTCTTGAGACCTGATACCACAATCTTCTGTTACTTTTTTTTAGTGATTCCTAGATTTTTTAGACTCAATTGTTTAGTTAACTGCTATTTATTTTATTCCTGCAATAGTCTTTTCTCTGATATCTTCAGAATGCTTCCTTCTGCATTTCCTCTGATCCCTAGTAATGAAAAAATTAAAAGACGAGCTTCTTGTGAGCTCATTTCTGATTATTCTTATTTGCTGTGCTGGAACAGTGCTGTCTATCATGAGGCAATGGAAAGTAACTCACTAGTGCCTCAGAAGTTAGCATGTCTGATCTTAACCCACATATTGTACAGATCTCTTGAGTCAGGTGGGGTCAGTTTTAATTGATGCTTTCACAGTCATGATATGCTTTCAGACTGGGCTATCTACGCTAAATTCAATTCTTTTTTGGTCACTTTTTCTCTCTGGGAGTAGCATTTCGGATTAAATTCTTAAAGCCACAACAAGAAGGAGGAGATGAGAACATCAGTGTCAGCCATCAACAAATATGATTCAAGAATCAACTTTCTGCATGAAGTAGGTTATTCCAGATATATTTTACTGCTTCTTTGTAGGGAGAAAATATATCCTCTGACTAGGACTGACTATGGCATTCACGTTGCATGAACAAGGTTAGGCCATCGGCTACCTATAGGGTAGGTACCCAACCCCAATGTCTTAAACAGAGGTCAAGATAGACTGAGATATAAAAACCACCATTCCAACAGAACGGTTTTATGGCCAGAACTTGTGCCATAAAACCCACAAAAATTTAGCAGCATAGGACATGTTATGAGAAGGCCATAAGCATGACTTTTTCACAGTAGTCAAGGCTTCTTTTAGGAGAGGAAACTGCTCTTTTCTGTATTCTACTGGGTACGCTGTATGTCCACTATCAGTATGGCCTAAAGATCAGAAATTAATTTGTTAATGGATTAGACATTTACAGAAAGACTGTTTAAAGAGGCTGGACTGCTCTAGCCTGGTAAAGGCCAATTTCCCACAAGGACATGTCTGCAATAGCACTAGAGAAAAAAATCTCTCCCTGAAGTCCCAGAGGTATTTACTGAAATCCAGAATACCAATGTAGTTTGTAGAAAAAGTCTACATTATGTTCTCCCTTTTTTGTCTCACAGGCCCTCTATTACTTGTCTGCAGCTGTTTCTTTTTCCCTACTTTCAGTGCCTTTTATCTGATACTATAGAATTTCACTGCTCTTAAGCTGCAATTCTTAAGTTTGATTTTGGCACTTGGACGAGGAATTTTCAAGGTCTCACTTTTGTCAGTTGATTCTTCTGATATTTCTTTGTATTTGCAAGCAGTACTCTCAATGCAACAGCTAACTGTGCCTAAGAGTTCAGGTCAAAAAGGACAACTCTTCTCCTTCTGACTTCCCTTTCCACTTCCCGTGCTGAATGGCCTCTCCTACCTGGGGCAGTGGTACAAGGCCTCAACCCAGAACATTCTCTCACATTTAAGGTCCAACTCTGAGTGCTGCCTATTTCCCACTCATGAAGACCTCATCATGCTCAGTGTGTTGGGTGTATAAACTCTACAGCTGCAGGTGTGGCAGGTGCCCAAGCAGAATGCGTGCTGCTCTCTTGGCTGCTCCTTGCGGCAGGAGGAGCAGGATAAAGCCATGCTTGGCAATGTTAAGCAACTGTTTGGACTTTGCACGCCTGGTTTGAAATGAAGATAACTGCTACTTGGAAGAGGAAACGAAATGTCAGTAGTTGGTAGGCCTAATCGGAGCAGGAGCAGGTCACCAAAACCCCTAACATAACATTCAGCTAATGGTTTAAATGAATACAAAAATCTGTGATGCCAGACTGAACCACGGCAGTGTGTCAGGCCGCTTTTCACAAGCGGTAACACAAGAAACAGTATTGTACACATACACAGATATATACATATAAGCAACCATATATATACATGTATGTATGTGGAGTTACATACATGATCATTATTTTAAAATTATCTTATTTTGGCAAAACACTGCTGGGTATAAAACACAGAATTCTGTGTATTCCTACTATGGAGCCTTCACAGTTGTACCTGAATGCTGAGTGAAACCACATAATTTTCAAAGCAGTTCATTAAAGGGGGGTGTGACTGAGGCAAACAGATAAAGTCCTAATTTTATTGATGTTGGTGTCAAATGTGGAGTAAATCATCTGCGCTCAGTGGAACTGCACCTACATAACCTTTCCCAGGGACAGACTGATTTGTGGGTAGTGCTTGTTTACTGTGAGCGTTGTTGAATCTTGAGTGCTACTTTTCTTCAGATACTTAGTATTAATAGAAGCAGTTTGAGGGTATAAATGACCTCAGGCATTTATGTGCTGATGCTGTAGGTTACAAGGCATCAGCATTATGGCCTGAAACTGAAAAGGTTTGTGGGAGGGGAACAAGTAAGAGGTTAAGGATTTGAAGCCATGAACACTGAAGATGGCCAGTGAAATCAGAGTATTGGCTTGTTAAAAAGAAGCCGGCACTCGGACAACATGACGCTGCCTTGCTACCTTAAGCAAGATTCTCACAAAACTAAAGGTATAGTTGTGCTGCAATTAATACCTATGTTTCTGAAACTGGTATATGAGTTGCCATCACTGCAATCACCAGAGACGAAGAAAATGTGTAGAAATTAAATTGTTGCAGTAATATATCCGCCTAAGCTACTGCTTTGGCTAGATGAGCCAGATTAGCTCATGACAGATGAGCTTCATGAACATTTCATTGCCAAGGAACCCTGTCAAAATATTGGTGATTTCTCCGAATCTGTTCAACATCATGGAGATGTCAAACGAAATCTGAAAGGACATTATTTTTCAGGAAGAACAAAAACAATAAAAGCATACGAAGAAAACGAGCTGAGTTTCTTCCTCCTCCCCTACACGTTGCTTTGGTTTCATTAAATGCTGTCCTTGCAAATACTTTGGCATAAACCCTGAAACCTTTAGTCCCATAGATGCTGGTGAATTGCAGAAAGTACTGAATGTCCTCAAAGAATAGATCTCCCTGCTTCAGTAACCAGGTTTTCAAACTGACAGCGCATTTTCACTGAGGCGCAGGGACTGTATAATCTCAGCACATAACAATTTAATCAAGATTTACACCACTGACACTGGTTCTGCCATATCCCCTCCCTCCTGGTCGCAGTGGTACAGCACTTGAGGCATCAATATCTGGCCACCAAGCTTGTGGTTCTTCTGCTGAAAGATGATCTCAATCACAAGTCGGAAGTAGCCTTTCCTGAGTATGGAACATGATACAAAATGGTAGGTGATAAAAGTAATTAAATACTGTTTTTTCATGGCTTGTTGCTTGTGGAAACGATGAGATACTGTTTACATTAATTAAAGGTAGAATTAGGACATGTCCACGTAGGACAGGGGAATAAATTTCAGCTATAAATTTTAATGGATTTGATTCATTTGTCACCGAACTACCCCCTTCAAGGCAAACTAAGAAATTAAAGTTTCACTGATACATCTAGTTTTCTCAAGCACCAAGAGCCAGGTTATCAAACAGATAAACAGAAAAATTGAACACCCTCCTTCCCCCCAAAAACCCCTTAGTATTTTCTTGACAGAATTCCTTCCTCTCCCTGAGCTTTCATTATGTGACTTGATTTATAAGGAGATGAAAATGCTTGCATGATTTTTATCTGCCTTTACTAGAGCAGGATTTATATTAAAAATCACATTTTCTTGGATTCTGAGGGGAAAAGTTTGAGACATGGAATCTTTTCCTTAAATTTTAACATTTTTACCACAACTGCCTGAATGCTGAGCTTAACAACTGTATTACCGTCAGGTACAAAAAAATTAAAATTATTTAAATTTTTTTTTTGTTGTTTTGGATGACTGTCTCTGTCTCTGAAGATTTCCCTTGCCAGTCATTCATTAAAGAGTTGGTAACCAACACAGTGAAAAGACAAGGTAAAAGCACCACGAACATGTTTTCCCATACCATTCTTCCTGTGTGTTTGCTGCCTCTGGCCTCAAACTGTACAAATGAAAGCTTGTTTGATTTATGTCAAAAACTATATATAAAATATCACACGGGATCCACAGAGAAACCGAGTCACTCTGGGCTTTAGTTTCATTATCCATTGAGGAATAACTGACTACAGCCTTGGAGTACTTAGAACTGATCAAAGCGCTTGCTTCCTCACAAGCAAAGAGAAAACCACTGTAGATTTCCTGTTTCATGCTTCAGTGCCAAAACACAATGAAAAAAGTTCTAGATGAGCATGTGAATTATTCTAAAACATTGTTCAATCAAATCTGATGGTTATGCGCATTTGTGAAACTCATCATTTGAAATGTCAAGTCACTGACAGCAGTGTGTCCTGAGGTGTGATGTATATTTGTGATAATTATTTGCTTTTTAAAGTTATGTATCATCTGCATCGAACCAGGATTTTTCTTAAGTGTGCCTGAAATGTAGAGATGTCAGTGCCAGCTGCGTTATTCAGTTCTGGGTTTTAAACACCCTGTGCCAGGAAAACACAGAGTCAGGATATGACTACAATGCCATTTTTAAGGCACTCTGAGTTATTTTTCACTATTAAAACTGTATGCGGTGTGGCTGATGGAGAATGATTACTAACATTAATAGTAGCTGAAGTGATTTCTGTGCAGTATATGCAGCATGATGCATTAAGGAAAATAACATAGCAATAATTGTTGTTATTCTTACTTCAGTATTAGCAAATGATACTCTTGGGATTTATTGTAATTCAGTATTCAGCTCTCTTCTGTGGCTCTTAGAGGCCTCTTCTCTGGTCATTTCAAAACTTTTTTGAATGAAACTGAAGGCAGTTGGCTCTGTTGTTGGATAAGTTCTGCTAACGTAGGAGGGCTGTCTCCTGAGTGCTAAAAAGACCATTTGCAAATCTTCAGTATCTTCTTCCTTGACAGCAGAAGTTACTATGCAGAATGGTTTAGATGATGCTGAAATGAAATTTTACAGGAGATCCACAATCTTCCAAGACAAGGCATAGTAGGGAATGGCAGTGACTTGAGGGGACCTGATAGCAACTCCGCCCCCCTTTTATTTTTGGAGAGTGACACTGTAAATAAGCACCCCACCAGTGTCTGAACTCAACATTTTTCCTTATCAGGAAAGAAATTCTGTGAGGAGGGGATTGAATTTTTGACTATAGACAATCTGGCAGCTACCTTACTCCTGCTATTTTGTGACAGAAAATCTTATAAGAAATGGCCCAGATGAACAAAATTATCAGCGCGCTTGCAGATATTCTGATTTCTGCCACGACCGGCAAGAAGTACCATAGGAGATGGATCAGGAATCTTAGCTGTAGGGGAGCTTAGAGCTATTCTAGTTCAATCAGATTTCACAATTTGCTCTAATGAAGAGCGCTGGCAGAAGTTCAAAGCTACTCCAGGTCTCGACTCTCCCTCCACATTACTATAAAAATGTCTGTAGAAGTGTTAACTGCAGAGGAGCCAAAAGTTGTTTTGGTTCCAGTCTTTCCCAGCAGGAGTAACTGAGAAAATAGAGTAGGAGTGCTAGTTCTGCTCACAGCTCCCTCAGCCTCCTGCAGAACACCAGAGACGTTGCCGGGAACATGGCAAAGTATGCCCAATGCTGTCACCCCTCACAGCTCCTGCAAACACCACGCCCTGCAAACACCACCAATACAGATGTACCAGCTCAGTAACTCCAGAAGTCTTTGGAATTAGCATCAACCTCCACTGCTGATAACCTGAAGTCTGTTTGCAAGCAGAAGGTATCAGGAAGATGGCTGTGTTCAGCCAGCATTGATTTCTTCAGCCTTTTGTCTGTGTCTGCTTTCTGTCTGGTTTGGAGGTGGTTACTGTTACTACAAGTAGCATGAATCACGTCTCTGTTAAAAAACAGAGATCCAATTGTCTTACATAACCCCTGGTAACTGCATGTCTAATAATAGAAAGCCGTTCCCAGGTAGGGATTCTGTCCGTGCCCCAGACCCAGGCACATCCACATGCACGCACACACACATATTCATATTACTTTTTACACCTCATTTCTGGGAAGGAGTGAGCTTTTCACATGCAATATGACAGTTCTGAGCTGCAGGACATGGCAACTATTATTTTAAAATGCCATTTTCACTTATTGCCTTGAGAAGCCAGTCTGGTATGTGCAATTTGCTTCTCAGCCCAAGCATCAAGAAGGAGTGAAAAAAAACCCCAACTGCACTGTTTGGTTTTGAGAGAACATCGAATGGTGAAGGCTATGGTTGGATCCTGTCCTGAAAGCTCGAGTCTTTCTAGGTGTTAACTCTCCTTCTGTCTCTTAGGGAAGGCCCACATTTTAATAAGATATTTCTGATAGTTCTGACAAACCCTTATTTTTACACCTCTCATCTTCCCCCTTGGAAAAGTAAATGACAATATGCAACTCCCTCATTACTGCAAGGCTAATAGATAATGCTGTAAATCAGTAATGAGGTCTTCAGATGAAACTTCTCTATAAATTGAAAATATTATTCTTTTTGTAATTCATGAGTGGTCTACAAAAGGAAGGAGTTTCTGAAGATTACTCTGGTGTCACAAAAGTCTGAACTTTCGTTCAGTAGGAGGTCATCCTTGCATGACTACCTACAACTAAATCATATAACTGAGTACTGTCCACACACTTCCTGAACTCTGATGGGATTGATGTCAGGACCACTTCCCTTGGGAGCCTGTTTGCAAATGGAGTGGTTCTAGACTATTTCACAAGGTTTTCCAAAGAAACCAGTTCCTTCTGACCTCTCTTATCATCAATCACCATTTCTGGGCATCTAAACTTGAATTATATGCTATTACCAACATAAGAGCCAGATTTCAGTCATCCCAAACCTCTGCATTCTCTCATTTTAAGAGATGTCTTGGAGCCAGGGATTTGCAAAGCCAGTTTCACTTCTAAATTTGTTCAGCTTTGAGAGTTCAGTTTAAGTTCATCTCTTCACATTGTGTGAATAAAACACGTGTGAAGAAACACATGTGAAAAAACGTAGGTGATAACATAATAAAAAATGTTCTCCTTCAGCTTTTATTTCTAAATCTATTATCTTTCTTAGCTCAGATAATCTTTCTTGAAAGTTTATTTGGAGTACTTGAAAACAACAAAACTTAGTGGATCAGATGTCAAACTCTGGTTCTATGCCTACCTCTGACCAAGGCATGCCATACTGCATGCCAAGCAGTATCTTTGAAGAAATCCTACTTTCTGGTTTCTTGGGTCTATGGACAACAACAAACAATTTGGTATTGTTACCATGGGATCAAGTGTCTTACTTCTTATGAGTCCCTGGATCTACAAATCACCTTACAGTAAAGTCAGACCTGAACTAAACCTAGACCTTGTTTGAACTCACGAAGTGACTGGTCTGGCCAACAATTGCAGACCGACTTTCATGGATGCCCTCCCACTAAGTTAGTCTACAATACTCATATGATCTCCCACAGATTTCTGTGGGTGCAACAGGGAAAAAATTGGACTGATACTTTTATTTGTTATCAAATAAAAGCCTACAGTTCAGCAGCAATAAGCCTACTGTGAAAAGTCCAAAGACCCAAGCAAGTGAAAAAACCAAATCAAACAAGAAACCTACTGAGCTGTAAACTGTAGTTTATCAGTATCATGCAGTCATGAGCTGACTGTGTTACTGCCCTAGGGTAAGAAGTTCTTACCTTCTCTGTAGGAAGTCAAATTAATTTGCCTTCACTATCTAGTAATCCCTTTGTCAAGCAGTAAGAAATTCATATATTGGCCCCTCTGTGTTACTGTATTCTTTGGAAGGTTGAAAGAGAGGAACAAATGGAAACCATAGAACATGCATCAGTTGCTGAACTTGCAGCATTCTTGCTAGAAGAGCAGTAGTAATATTTTAACTGATGATTATAACACTGTCCCAGATTCCAGTTAAGCATCTAAGAACATAATGGATCTTGTGCATTCAGGCTGTTTTTATTCGAACTGAAACTCCTGTAGGAAAAACTTTAACTGGGGACCCAGTAAAGGGTTAAACAAAAGTTACACTCAAGTTTCCAAAGCCATCTGAACTGGCTTCAAGAAGACCTGAAACATCTATGCATCTGGAAAATGGAACTTGCAATTGACTTTTCTGTACCATCTGCTCTCAAGAACATTTTCTGCTTGGGAGTTGCATAAGCAATGAAAAAAAGCACACAAACAACTTCCTGTACCGTGTTTTCGGTCACTTGTAATGACGCATTACAAAGCAAACCAGCTAAATATGCACAACTGTGCCTCACTCCAGATGACAACATGTATTATATAAGAGCAACGCCTGACAGAAAGACGCTTATTTTAAGATATCATGACACAAAGAGCACTCAAGGGGAAATATTCACTACATGTGAGAGTTGGGGGCAAGAGGCAGGGAGAGTTTTGCCTCCATCTCAAAAGGCCAAGAGTAGTTCAGAAAAATCAAAAAGCAGACATTTTTCGGTTTACAAAGTAAAATGACGGAACTTGTTGTGCCTCCTTCTGTAAAGAGGAGTTGAACTTGGAATGAATGTAAGCTTTTTGTTGTTATTTAATGTCATTTTAATGCATTTTAGATTCAAAATTATTCTTATCCCAAAAGCTTTCAAAAATATAATTTGTTTAGACTCGCTTCGTTTGTCTGTTGGGAAGCCATGGCCTGATTTAATCTTGTATTGTGGCATAAATAAAACAATATCCCCAGGAATTAAGAGCAGTTTAACCAGAATAAAAATATCTACCTCTCCAAATGAGTCCCAAGCCTTTAAAACTGTGTATGTATGTGTGTGTTGGCCTTTCTCTTTCCAGTGACTGCACTAATGGAATTGGATGGAGACATATGGGGAGATCCCGGTACCTGTGCAAATGCAGGGAACTGCTGAAGAGGGGCTGAAGCCTCGACTGAAGCAGGGTGTGCAGCTAAAGGAGGTGGCTTGCTTCCACTTGGGGGTGTTTTTGAAACTGAAGTCGAGATGAGTTTGCCCACTAACGAACAGACTCAGCTCAGTCGTCAGTGTAGATCTGACCTGGTTTCGGCACGGGCACATGATCACATTACTGTTAAATTAGCGAGAGTTTGTGTTGCTGCAGGAAAGCAGACGATACCTAATCTAGCCTGAAGTCACAGTGGCGCAGACAGGTGATACCTGATCTGACATCCAGCCTGCCACATAAAGATAATCCATTTGTTCTGAAAACATTCAAATCAGTGTGTGAATTTATCCTAGATCAACATTTTTTGCTACACAGCTACAGTGGTTTTGATACGGTTTTATGACCGAGATCCACTATGCAGTGAAACTATATCTTCAGAAACTGATTTTGCATGGAAACAACCAATTCTATTAATCTACAGGGTAAATCTCAGGGTGCAAACAGCTCCAGGGGAGACAAAATCCCCCACCTGAGAAACACACGGTCTTTGTAAAGACTAGCCATGGAAGAATAAAGGGGTTCACTTCCAAATCAGTATCTATTGCTTTCTGTGGGCCAAAAGGACTTAGACCACCAAATTTTCTTCCTGCCTTCAAAATACAGTGGTTTAATTGCTAACACAGGGTTTTCCTAGATAATGAACCCTGTAGTCTAGAATCTGCAAGATTAGGTAATTCTCAGGAGTCATGTCTGTCTATAAGAAAGTATCTCAGCCTGTGGCAACAAATTCTCAGGTTAATGAAAACTGTTTTAAGATTTCAGCTGATTTAAGGAGGTGCACAGCTCATACAGGTCACCTCTGCATGGGAGGGAACATCAATATGTTTTCCGTACCTACAATTCATTAACAGCAAAACCTGGTTCACATCTCCTCTTTGCTACAGCATCCTTCCTTTCCTGCCTAGCCCCCTTCCTGACTCTAATGCCTTACACCTCCATCCATCAGAAGGACACCATATAAAATTTTGTTCATAATTACCCTGGCAAGTCTCCTCTGGTTTTCATGGAAGTTACATCCTCATAAATGAGAGCAGAATTTGGCCCTCTGTCTTTTCAAAAGGAAGACTAACGATCAAATAATTTTCTCACATCTCTGTTTGCACTTTCACAGTCTGGTTACATTGATTTGTGTCTCATAAGTAGACATTTCCTTTGTTGGTTACAAATCAATGTTATAGACCTAGCCTGCCTGCACATTTTTCCCTTCCCTCTTACAGTGAGAAAAACAAAGTGCAGCTTCAATTCCCCTTGCTTTATAAATGTGAACTTCCTTGATGAAGCATGAGAGAAAAGCAGATAAAATTCCAGCTCTCTCTCAAAAAACAGGAAACGTCTGTGCTTAAATTTCTAATTACCAAGATTCTTTATGGTATGATAAACACCTTTATCATTCCAGTCCTGCCACTGCTTTGTTAACCTAGCTATAATCCTCTCCTTCAGATATCACAAGACTTCCCAGGGCAGCCCACTGTGATATCAGAGACAGCTATGACTTCATGGCATGAGTAAGGAAAAAAGAGGCAAAGGTTTTAGTCTGCAGCAGGACTGAGCTGCCACACAAATCTCCAGGAAAGGACAGAAAAGAACAGGGTTTGCAATTGGTGCCTGAGAGGCAATGAGGTTTTTGACTGCAGTGTGAAAATACAACAGTGAAGATAGATGGGTATTTCACTGCAAATGGATACGTGTGATAATAGAAAAGGAGTAGTAAGAAACAGAGCCATCAATCATAATATACCAAGTAAAAGAAGGTACAGGTGTAAATGTGGAACATATCAGTTTGATTTTCCTTTACTAAAAGAGAAAAAAATAAAGTTAAAAAGAAGAGTCAAAGCAGCCTCAACTCAATCTCAATTTTAATACTATGAAGAAGTTTAGTAAGTGATGGTTCCACCAATTTGATGGAAAACTCGTGACCGCCAAAATGAAAATAAAAATTGTTTTGAGCTGGCAGCAATAATAATAAAAATATTAATATTAACAACAACAATAACAATAATAACAACATTTAAAGAATGTGAGATCAAAAAGGAAAAGAAAAATTTTACAAATTTGAACATGGCTGTCGCCACCATCAAAGAACATCCTCACAGCTCAAAAGGGAATTCTATTTATTTTAAAGAACAGCATTAGGAATCAGGAAATCTGGGTCCTACTTACACCTCTTGTGGGGAATCTATGCTTGGCCTTGAGAAAGATATTTCAGTGCTCTGTGCTTCAGCTTCTCTGTAAGACCAATCAAGATAATAATAGATCAACTTCATAGGCATCCTAATTCATGGGTGTTGAGCAAATACTTTAAGTTTTTTATGTAGAAACTGTTAAAAGGCAGGAAAGACTAAAGGGAATGTGAAGATTTGAGAAACATTTGAAAAAGAAATTCCACAACTCAACCACCTCCTCAAATCACAGGAAGAGAACAAATAACATTCTTTTTTGTATTTTATTTCCAAAGGAAGTATAAAGCTTCCCAGCCAAATGGGCACAGAAGTTGCCCCTGCAAACATAACCACGTACATGGTAAGAGGGAGCCCTGGCTGGCTGCAGCCTTGCAACGCTGTGTACATGTGCCCATTCCCTGCGAGGTAACACCATGCTGCTGGCCCGATGGAAGGCGAGATGGGGAGATGTTATGACTACTTGGAGAGCTGTCTGTTTTCACAGACTCTTGACATAGCAGTTCAGGCAAGAAACCACATCACTCTAAGACTTTGGGGACCAACCATTCGGACTCCCTGTTCCACCAATCCACAACCTTAGGCACCTACCTGTTTTGCTTGTGTTTAAAATAGGCCTGGCTTTCTAAAAAACTTTGAGTTTTGTGGTAGTAGATATGGTGGAATAGGCCTTGATAGAATAAACTAGACATTAGAAAGAAAGAAGGAGAGATACAAAATAAGAACACTGAAATTAACAGAATTACAAAAGTGAAACAATTATTCTGACTTGATACAACTTCGATATAACTTTTCCAGGTGCTTTTACTGAGACATAAATGACAAACACAAAATACCAAGATGCCATGGGTCAGACCTTCAGAATCAAATATGTTCATCAATGTCTGTTGCAACTTTTGTCTCTAGTAACAGTTAAGGAAGAACTCAAAAGAGAGAACTGCCCAAATCAGTTTACTGATTAGGAATATATCTACCAAAACCCCTAAGCAGTGATGTGGTACCAGCCCAAGAGGACTAGCACAACCATGTTCAGCAATAGAACAGAGAGAACTCAATATGCATTTCAACACAAATATATTTATAGCAGCTTGTTTACAGCTTATGGTGCCTTCCACTGTATTCTGCGTATTTTTCTTATCTTGCACTATCAAAGTTAGCAGACAGTGGAGAGGTATGCATCTTTTTCTTATCTTATCCTGAACAGGCTTCACTAGCAAGGACATAAATTCTGTCTTTTCAATACCAAGCTACAATTAGCACAGAGGTCATGACATCACAGTGAGCACAAAGGTCACAAGGAGTGCTGCTACTGCCCAGGGGGTTCCAGAGCTAAACACGAACCCAAAGCACTCTGGGCATATGGAAACACAATAGCTTTTTTTTTAATATCTGCATATATGTATGTCAAGAGTAAATACTTAAGGAATGAGCAACATGATAACAAAAAAGCACCCCCATGTTTGTAAGCATAACAGGGATCAAAATATGCAACTGACAGGTGGACAAAGTACGTTTACCTGGTGCAGAGCATCGGAAAGAAATGAAGCCTCGCCTTTTACATTTAATGCATTTTAAGAAGCTGCTCAGATTATTTGTTTACTTTAACCTGACGTCCGTTCTTTTGACAGTAAGCACCAAAGCAAAATTTGTACTGGAATACAAACACCTTCAAAAATTCAAGAGTATCTCAACATGACATTTCTGTTTGGTTCTTTCTATAGAGTTGTATAGGTAAAAATCAAAAGGTGAAATATTTGGGCTCAAGTCACCCAAAGACTGGGAAGTTTCCAGACTGAGTGCGCATGTTACATTAAAACCTAGTCTCATGAAAAGTCATTACTGACCTGAACATTTTCAAAGAAGCCTTGGCTAGACTTAGCTAGCCAAAGGTAAGTGCCAGTACTTCCTACACATTGGAGCAAGTAGCCTCAGAAATCCTGGCCCTCAGGACTGGCTCCAAAAGCAGGTGGAGCTGAACTGTTAACTGAAATATTCGAAACACACCAACTCTGAGAGGATTATATTGAGCTTTGTGACAGTTACACTTGAGGAAAAAGAGGGAAGAAAGGGGCTGAAAGAGCCTGAAAGGAAAATGAACAATTCAGATCAATGGAACAGGCCTGGAGGCTTCTAAAGAGAATCTTTTAAAGAACCACAGACAATGGCCACAGTCTAGACTGAACACACAGAGAAAAGTCAAGACAAATCATCACCATTAAAAGCTAAGTAATCACATCACATAACAGCAAGATACAGCAATAGTCTCTCTGTCTCTGCTCTGACGTGAAATCACCTGGAATGTGACATTTGTTTCTGGGCACCTCCTCATCAGAGTGTTTGGAGACAGTTCAGAGAAGAGCCTCATAAGCAACCAGCGTGGTGGAAAGACTGAGCTATTAGGGAAAGAAATTAAAAGCTACATCTGCAATAGCCTGGTTACATGCCAGTGACTATGAGATGAGGGCAAAGGCAGGAAAACAAGCTGCATATAATTGAAAGGTGCAAATGACAAAAAAAGAAAAGAAGGAAAAAAAAGTAAGAAAAGAGGTTAGCTAATAATATAAAGGCATATGGATGAAATCAAGACCAGTAACATAAAGCTGAAATTCCAAGGAGCAAATATTGTAAACCTGAAAAGTAGTCTCCTTAGGGAAGGAACTGAAGTTTGACTGTGTATTTAAAACTGACCTAGACAAAACACTAGATATGCAATGAACACATCATTCATTGGCCCTGGGGAGATGGGCTGAGCAGGTCTTGGTTGTTTTTCCAGTTTGATGATGATGACTCCAAAGTACACTGTGTTTTTCTGGTCTAAAAACCATCTTTAAAAATATGGAAACCCATGAAACACACTTTGGTAGGTTAGAAGATGATTAACCAGAAGACTAAATTCATGTGAATTAGGCAGAGTGTACATGAAGAAAGAAGTAAACCAGCAAGGAGTAAAACCTACCAGGTTAAGGAAATGGCTTTCAGCATCAGGTTCCCAAAGAGGAATAGCCACACAGCAGAGTGGTTAATCCATTGCATAAAAAGAGAGCAGTATGTATGGATCAGGTAACAAGATGTGAGAATGGAGTTAGGGAGATGACTTTAAAGCATATGTGACCTCCTGAATCACAAGTTGGCTAGTCTATGGAAAGGTTAAATGCTTGTGTCACAAATCCAGAAAGCTGAGTGTGCAAAAAGGGAACTTTTCTCTCTCTAGAAAGTATCCTGAGAAAGTAAATGACAGACAGAGTGAGCCTTGCACCCTTCTGTACTATTGAACCATGGATATAAACCTATAAAAGAAAAAAATAATACTCCACTTACCTGAATATTGAAACACTGTAAAAAGCTGCACACACAGACAGAAAGTATGACAGAGACATGCGGGAGGTGGCAGTGAAGGGAGTGCAAGTGTCTGGACACAGTGAGATGAAACATTGCTGTCACTTCCTATCCATAACCTCCCCAGGCAGCAAGGAGTGCAGACAGGAAAACCACTAAACCTGAGACACAGAAATTACTACATAAAACAAACCAGATCCTGACTGATTTCAGCCTGTACTGGAAATAATCCTTAGTTTTTTTAACTGGAAAGTAAAGACCTTATGGGTGAGAAGCAAGGGGAAGGTGGAGACAGAGAAATAAACTTTTTATTGACAGTTTTCAACAAGAAGAAAAAAGTCTGTCTTTAAAGCACTCATGTTATCAAAGAGAAAAATTAGGTTAGTGGTATCTTCATTTGAGTGGCATCTGGTTTTATATTTTTTGGAAGCAAGGGTTAAAAAGACAACCTTCTTTGAACCAGAGGCCCTAAGTGATTTAACTCCTGTGTCCTTACATAGGAGGGGCTACTTCAGATTTTATGCTGCCATGTAGCCCTGACAATGCAGCTCCTTCCTGACACTGCAGCATCTTCCTGACACTTCACTCAGCCTGAGGTCTTACGACTACAGCATTGCTGACTGTTGGCTCCTTCCATGGTGTGAAGGGAGAACATCTCACAAAGTTTCAGGTGACATTATACAAAGATCATATTGGCTTCTGAGTTATACTTCTGCTAACCTTCCTCATTGGTCAAGTATGTCAAGTATGACATTCAGGGGCCCAACTCCAAATTCAGCATTAAGATACATCTTTGAAGAAGCTGAGGTGGTTGTATCAGCAATGGTGCTTCTTGCACAAAATGGTAAACATAAATGCAGTACTGATTACTTTGCAAATCATGCCCCGAGGCTAGAGGTCCAATGAAATAGTGATTTCAGAAGCAGTATCAGATAAGGTATTCTCATTACTCCCCAGGCCACTGCAAAAAATTTCTCCCCGATCCCTGCAAAAATTCACCATTTAAAGAAAGATTGGTGGTCTCTGTTTGTAGCTTGACTCTACAAACATCCGTGCTGAGATGAGTGGGAGAGTTGTGCAGTATGTTGGCAGATCTGAGCAGCCAAAGAGGGGAATTTACTCAACTGGTTTGGTCCCTGAGGCCCATGTATTGACCGACCACAGCCTGTGCTCCTTCTTAGCTTTCTGCAGGTCTCTCTAACTAATGGTATGTACCTGTCCATCTGCAGAGCCAAATATAGCTTCTTTTAAAGAACAGAAAGGAATTCATGCTGAGCCTGACAGAAGACAAGCCCACCATGTGTCTGCGTGGTGCCGAGGAGTCTTGTGACAAAGGTGGCAGGAGGCTGTGTGTTTATTTTCCAGCTGATGTGCACTGATAACCTGACCTCTACACTTACAAGATTCATGTAATATTTCATGGCTTACTCCAGATTCCACAGGGCCTGCATCCTAAAGCCCCACGTATGTCACAGAGGACCTTCCAAGCAGCTGACAGACAAAACACTTCTGACACCCATTCTGGCTAGGATAACACTTAAATATGAGGAAGAAATACAATGCTGCTTACTCACCCAAGTGCAAGCTAATTTTAAAGTTCATCCTGTGAGTCCTTATAGAGGGGATGCTTTAAATTACCTTCAGCCTGTCCAAACCAGCACTCCTACCCCACTATATGTACTGCTGATATGACTGACAGCTGAGAGCTTTTCTAAACACCAAGCATAACACTGCAGTCACTAGCAACTCAAACTGCCTAAAGTGGTGTGATTTTTATCACTTTGACAATACTTATGACAACCTTCTTTAAGTGTAAAGGGATTTTCAAAATTTACTAAGATTTATAAAACAAGCCTACCTAGAAGTTTCATGTGTGTATGCAAATGTTGCCTAGAATCATATACAAAGAAGTCTGACTTTGCCTCACACCAACATTAAAAAAAGGCATCTCAGCTCATAGAAACAAACTTGGCCCTTCTTTCCTCAGTTTACACAGCCTTCCACTCAAGCCTGGGAAAATAGATAGGGCTCTTCCCCCCAGTAAAATAATACTGGACTTTCCGCATGGAAGGGTACACCAATGTAACCAGTGAGACAAGGCATGGAAGAGAATCAATGGCAGAGCTAATCAGGCTAATTCAGCTGTTAAGAAAGCAATCAAACCTCATAAAGCCCCACAAAGGTCAAAAAGTATTTCCGAGATCACGCCTGAGAATGACCTAGAAGTCAGAGTCATCCAGAGAGTGCTAAAATATTAAATTCTGTGCAAACAAGAACTTGCTCTGTATATGAGCTGAAGTTTTCAAACCATCCCCCACAGAGATAATCATAGTAGGATCCACAATAAGAAAAGATCTTGTTACGATACCTCCCAAATACTAATGCAAACAACAGCATGCTTCTGTATTCAGAAAGCGTCTACATCTCTGACAAGTCTAAGATTTCTGAGACCAGAGCAATAAAAGACAGTCAAATGCAAGTAGATCTTAATTTCAAAATACAGGTATCTTGACATCTGAAGGGTACAAGGGGTTTTTTTTCTGGCTCATAATGTATTAGGTATTAGAAACCTAACCTCTATTTTATGTCTGACTCAGCTCCTGCTAAAATAGGAGATGCTGGTGGACCCAAATGGGAGTCTAGGACATTTTAAAAAAACATCAGCCATTGTTTGGCTTGGCTGGAACATAAAGATGATTTTTCAGGCAGAAGCAATGAGCATGGCTATGCCCAATACGAACTATGGTTCTGCTAGAACAGTCCCTTCAGTAGAGATCTGCAGACCCTCCCCTGTGTACCTGACCGACTGCATACTGTCAGTGTAGGTGCACCTACTGCTGATGCAACAGATGTTAAAGCAGGAAACCCTGACTCCCAGAGCAGAGGGATTAATGGGGCATTAACATCAAGGCCCCAGTCGTGGCCATTTCAACGCTAACAGCTTTAGGTAAGTTATCCAAATCTTGAGCTTACTGTGTGAGCCACCAGCACTTAATTATAGAACATTTGGGGCCCAAACTTGCCCCAGGGTATGCATGAAGTCATCTCAATGATGCTAAGGGAAATCCATGTGGTACATATTAGGAACGCAACTGGTTCTAAATAGGGCTAATTTAAAGCAGAATGTAACAGGTTATCTTTTTCTGAACATCCTTTTATTACTTACATTTACAGGAACTAATCACATGACAGTTGCCCAGATTCATCAGCTGGGCTTCAATTTGCATTCTTCACTAACATTCCCACAAAATCGATTAAAGGAAAGCTTGGTTTTAAAGCCTAGCAGTTTGAATTAATGTTCTGTTAAATCGGACAGATTTTGTCCATGGCTCTTTATTGACCCTTGTGCCTTTTTTGACACCCTTGTGATGCACCTTTTCCCAACCAAAGTGTATTTCATGGTCCAGGGATGGTTTCTGACTGAGGGAAGAGTATTTTCACCTCCTCTTCACCTCCCAGAGCAGTATTTCAGGGCTCATCAAGAGGTGTGCCATTAAACCTAAAGCACGCTCATGGCTCCTCTCGCATTGCAGCAAACAGATCTGTCAGACTTCAAATCTACTGAGCAGCAGCAGGTAAACACAGCTTTTGTTTTAGCAGCTCAGTTACAGCTAAGTGAGCATCTGCCCTGCCTGTACACAATAAACCTTCTATTTCAGAGGAGTATAATTGCCATTGTATTTCCCTGTCCTTTGAAACTTAGAGCAGGAGGCTTCAGCCTGAGGGGCCACTGCAGTCTTTAGGACATCAAAACCCCCACATTCTTCACCACTTACTATAACATGCAATTATAGATACCTGTGTAAAATGAAAGGAAAATATCATACTATGTAAAGCCTCAAATGATCACTTGGCTTGGGATTCATCTACAAGAGGCAAAGCCATACAAGTTCAGTATGGTTACATGGCTGTGGTACTTGCTATGAGCAATATACCGAGTAAAACTCTTTGAAGTCGCTTTAAAGGTTTTCCTATTCCTGTTAACAGGTTAGGGGGCTCTAGAGAAGTGTCTTATCAGATGCTACTTTTCAGCTCTAATGAAACTTTCTGCTAAGTGGGAGCTGAGCTGAACCCTTTTGCCACATCTCTTGAAAAACATCACTTGTGGAAGTTATGGGCCTGTTTTCTTACACGCAGCTCTTCGCTTCCTCCAAAAACGACTTTTATGTTCATGATTTCTTCAAGAAATGCACCAGAACTTCTTTCTGGTTTAAGTCTCAAGGAATGGCAACTTTGCAACCAACTTTGAAAGCAAATCTGTGGTGAAACTCAGGACAGGAATGCGGTGTGTATGTGTTCAGAACAGTGTTTCCATGGTATGAAGACTGTAAAGTAATTGGCAACTCACCCAAAATCTGAGAATGAGTAATTTGTGGCAATTTCATCTATGTACAGTTATCTATAGCATGTAGGGAACAAACACATACATGCTTTTGAGAAAAAAATACCCAACCTCTTGCTACACACTGGCATTGCATAGTATATGCATAAGAGTTTAATGAAGTGTTTCGGGCCCATGCTAACTTTGATTTGTAGGGCTCTAAGTCATGCAGTTCATGCTGATGTTACTGTATGCAGCTATGAATAGAGAAGAATTAAGACCAGCTTGTGAGTGTTGTGTTACACTCACAACCCTCATTTTATTTTAATGTAAATTGTGTGTTTAATCTCTTTTGAAGGTTTCAAAGATCCTATCACCTCTGTTTTTTTGGGCACAGAATCTCATGAGAGGATGCAGTCTAAATGATACCCATCCATTCCATTGTGTTTCTTCCTTTTCCACACTTTCTTTTCTGCCTGGCCCTTTATCTGCCTTTTCGGGTCTCTCTTTACTCATTTCTAGTCAGTCCTTTTAGCCTGCCACTTGTTCTCCACTTTCACATATATAGTTTGTATTACTCTGTAGTATACACCGTTTTTCTGTTTCTCCTACTTACCTCTCCTGGCACCATCAATGTTCCATGCCATCACAGTACCTGGGCTTTAGTGTGTGTGTTTACCTTTGTCTTGCATTTAGTAGGATAACTCTCTCTCGTCTGACACTCTCACCTTTCATTAACCTGGTTTCCTGTCATCTTCAGTGCCTACCACCCCAGAGACGGCAGGAGGGGGAATGAAGTGCTTGTGGAGGCAGTGCTGGCTGTCACAGACTGACAGTGAGCATGGTGCCTCCAAGTGCCGAGATGCTGCAGTTTGTGGAGTGAAGTGAGACCTCGGTGCCCAGTACACCCTCCTTGACTGAACAGACATTTTGAGTGCGGCTGCCGATCACTGTTAGCCCAGTGACTCCCTGCATTCTCCTCACTTCCTTCTCCCAAGCTGTCAGACTGGCAAGGCTCAGGAGAAATCACAGGTTTCCTAATTGCATTTGTGCCTGCACAGAGAGAAAACTTAAAATACAGCCTGGTCAGATCTGTACAGATAATGGAGAATGTTTCGCTCCATTCTGTGCTAGTGTGGGCTCTTCAGTTTGTGCCTGGCAGCTTCCTTGTTCCTGAGAACAGAAAGATAAACTGTGGCTTTATATGGATGGGGAATATGACAAAGCAAAAGGAGAGAAAAGGAAATGCATTACATTTATCTGTGCAAACATTTTCTCAAATGATTCCTGCAATTTTACATATCGAGCCCCCTCCGTGAGCACATCTATCCTGGATGGCTGTATCTTGGATTTATAGAAAAAGCTTGTTCCTGTATCTACTCAGTCAGACTGGAGCTCTTTATTGGTGCTGATCAGTCTATTCAGACTCTTCTGACTGTTCCTTGCTCAGAGGCAAGACATCATGCACTGTTTTCAATGGCTATTTAAGCACTGAGTGGGCTCTGGTAAGTAGGTAATCCAGAGAGAAAAGCACAGGAGCAGCCAGTCTGGACTGTGACTGACTCAAAAGTGGTCAGTTTTCCTCTGACTGCCCAGGATAGGCTCATTTTTAGGAGGTCATTTTCTAGTCAAACCAAACACAAAAGCTGACTAAATCAAGATGGCCCAGTGACTCTTGGGAGTCCCAGTGCCTTGAGTGATGGAAGAGAAAGCAGGAGCCACAGACAGTCCTTCCCCCAGGTTAAGGGTGGCTCTATGGGCAGCCTTAGTTTATTTGGCTCAGTGGCTCATGATTACTGAAATAACAAGAAGCTTTCTTCTGTTTTATCGCAAAGTCTCATGGGAGGCTTCATTTGCATACAGTGACTCAGAAGGCTGCCTGCTGAGCTGCACGTACTGGGTGTCTGTCTGGAACAAGTCAGAGTAATTTGTCCTCTTGTTTACAGCAGCCTATTTATAACAGCACGGAGATGACCCATGGATACACCAAGTCTACCCTCCAAACACTCAGAAAGGGGCTTTTCACACTCATCACAAAGCCCCAAATACTATAGCTCCCTCAACTCCTACTTCCAGTGAAGATGATCTCCAAGGGCTACAGGCAGCAGAGTGGATTACAGTAGGTTTTGATGAAACACAACAGCAGGAACCTTTGTTGCATCATGGTCACAGTAAGAATCCATCTGCTTCAAGATGATACAAGGCCCAAAGGATTGAGGACAAGTGTCCTTGAATACCTGTGGACTGTGGTATCCACTATTACTATTTTCCTCGGAAATAAGTTGTTTGCAGCCACTCCAAGGTGACCTGCGGCTTTCAGGATTTTTGTTCAATGGCTTCCAATGCTCAAAACTCCTAGAATGAAATCTATAAAGCTACAACCTTTCTCAATCAGATAATTTCAGCTCTTAACAAGACCAAGTTTCAGAAAGCAATATATATGTCATGTATGTAAAAGCGATAGACGTGTAATGAATGATATACATGTATTCTTAATTAATTTCTCACAGGAGTAATTTTAATGTCCTACGTTAGCATCTCCTGCTAGCTAAGATTTCCCCCTAAGAATTAGATAAGCAATTCTCCAACCCATGCACATTCAAACAACTGCTTCTTCCCAGACAAGGAAACAGGTTTTTCCTCTCTGTTACAGATACAATATTCTTCATTAGAACCGCAGAAACCTAAGGTCCAGTCTTCATCCAAAATTCTGTCTCATGTGCAATTTCTGTTTTGCATTAGAAGAAGGTCAATGTCACTGCTTTGGAAAAGAGAGCAGGTTTCTTAATCAGACATGCCATGCTTATTTTTGACCCTGTTACTAGACTGAAATTAGTGACTATATGAATATATCTCACATATTTAACATACAAATGTAAGTATATATATCTGCACACACACACACACACCAAACTTCAACAGTTATACATATTCATGCATGCATATGTGCAAGCAACTATTTCATTTTTACACATATATATTTACAGGCATGTTTGCATATGTACTTATACATACACTCACATATGTAACTTGTAAGCATTTGACAGTCATTGAGCACTGCTTGAGCTTTGTGATGTCTCTTTTGTGATATCTGAAGTATTTGGTTGAAGATGAAGGGATAAGGCCAATGACTCCTGTACTTACAGAAAAGAGACCCACTATGCCCAAAGCTTACCTAAAACACTTTTCTGTTATATATATATATATATGTATGTATACTCCATTAAAGGACTCCAAAACTTTTCCCTGCATCCTCCTTTATTTGGGCTGAGCAGCACCACTTGGAATTGGAGAGTATGTGAATCCCAAGCTCATGTCAGCAAAACTATATGTATCTTATCATGAGTATGTCTGCCATTCCTACCCCAGCACTCTCCCTAAGCAGAGCTACAGCAGATAGAGATTCTTATGCCTTTGCTCACAAGCTTCTCCTCCACAGACCAATTTCTAATATCTCAAGACTTTTAATGCTTACTGAGAAAACAACCTCTTCTCCTGCTCCCTAATTAATTTTTCTTCTTTCTTTCCTTATTTATATCTTACCAATTGCACAGGTCATAAACTAAAATGGTCCAGAGTTCCTTAATGGCAATTCTGAATCCTGAAGCAAGGACAAATACAAGGTGTGAATTTTGCAATTCATGATGAAAAGAAATAAAAGCATTCTGTATTGAAGCAATACAATTCCTTTGATTTTCAATGAGGATATGCAGAACGGGGTTAAAGGTGGCTTGTAAGGTCCTGAGAGATCAGCAATGCTATTTATAGCAACACTATGTACAGAAAAGACATATATGCAATTATTCAATTATTCTGACATATGTTTACAGCTGTTCCCTATCTCCAAGGCTGGTCAGGAAGGATTAGTAGAGTTGACTGTACAACTGATTCAGAATGGAAAAATCTACCCCCCTTTTATTTTTGGTACAAGCCTTAATTTTTCAAGTGATGTTTTTGTTGAGTTGCATGAGCTGAGCAGTCTGGATAGATGGTATATATCCCTTTGGCAGTATATGAAGGATTCTTTTTTTACCATTTGTTATTTATACCATGAGTCTGGTCATCTAAGTCATATGCTTCCTGTTTTTAACTGAATGACAAACTTTTCAAGCAGGAGGACAGATTCCAAATGATGCATAAGTACTCATAACCACAAAAATCTTCACCTGAACATTTTGAAAATGTTCATTAGAAGAGAAATAGGGCAGAATAAAATAGAATCTGGACAAGTATGCACAGATGCCATTTTGTGGTGTTTTGCCAGGCCTGAGATTAAAGACTCAAAATACAAATAGGTGAAATAAGGAACTCTTAATATTTTTGCAAATGGTTTTACTTCACAAAGAATTGCATGTCACAAGTTAGATAGTAAAATAGGGTGGGATTAAGGCTTTCTGACACTAATATGGGAAGACTTACATTACTAACTGATCAGAGACCTTACTTTCCAGGAAAATTTCCCAAAATTTAAACATGTTATGCCAGATGTCAAATACTCTCTAGCTACATCACTGCAGTGAGAACAGAAGCCTTCCTACTAATCACTCAATTTTACCTGTGACTGCATTTTGTTGTTTTCTGGCAATCCCACTTCACATCCTTGAGCCTTCTCCATACAGAAGGAGTGGGAGAGAAGTGGAGATTGGTTGAAAGCAATATACAGCTCTCCCCAGAGAAAAGATGTCTACAGCAGTATGTGACAGTAGTGTCACCAGGGAAATACATCTTGGAGTGCAGGGAGTTTAAATGATTATTCCTTGGCCTTGTAAGAAGCAGCCTTTGGGCCCATTTGTGCTATACTCCCTGAGCATTTCAAAGAGCTGTTTTCCCCTAAAGACCTTAGCAGGATTAAAAAGAGCAGCTCGTGGGGAAAACACTGCCCAGACTGGGCATGGGAGGGGTGGGCAGAGGCAGCTGGCTCTGGTGCTTTGGACAGAAGAGTCAGAAGGGTTTCTGCTGGGGGGAAGGAACACTGCTGCATCCATCATAAATGAAACCTGTTTCTTCATAGTCACATAGAGTGACAAGATTATTTCCTTGTGCCACTAATGCATTGATGGGCATTCTCAACAGAGGCTGTCTTAGACACTATGGCTTGGAAGGAAGATTAGGGAGAAAAATAAAAAACATAAAGTCCAACCTGTCAACCATGATTTCCTCTGATTACAAGCAGTGCTGAGATCACATGCTACTGACATCAACAGAATTTTGCTTGTGTCTCAATATCCATTAGATTCCAACACTCAGTTGTGTGTCTAATGCATTCTGATATGAGTCAAATCCTTTGAAAACCATGCCTGAGACTGGGAGTATAGCTGGACATCACCATACACCTTATCACCCTTCTTTTATGATGGAAGAGCATTTTGCACAACCAAATCTACATTGCACTGCTCTCAGGTTCGGTCTTACTCATGATGTGCATTCCCAGTATTTCTTTCTTCTTTAGATACTTATGCAAACCATACAGCTGAAGCATCATCTCAGTGCATGACCTTCAAAATAGTTTGTCTCATAAAGTCCTTGTAGATTACTGAAGTGCAGACATTCCTAACTTCCAGGCTAGAAATTATGGCTTGGAGATGATGTTACTTGCCAGAGTCACAGAAGAAAGTAATAAGCAAAAATCTGAAAATTGGCCTTTACAATTCCAACTCTTGGAATAGTTTCACGGTCCACTTTGTAATTTAAGACCCTGAAGACCCTTTTCCTCCTGCCCTCCCACATAATTAAATTGGTCTGTGAAGCTTTTCGGTATCTCATTAGATTTGTCCTGTGCTTTTACTTAACAAACATTTTGCTTTGAATGCTTCTTTTTTTCCTCCCTGTCACTTCCATTATTCCTGTTCCACCTTTGCTTTTCCCTCTGCATCCACTTGTTGCAACTGAGATCAGTAGAAGCTGCTGTGTTAGAAGTCCCAAGAGCCAGAAAAACCACACACAGGATTTTTAAACTTCTGACCCTATCTTCTCCCTTTGCTTCACTGAGTTGCTTAAAATTTCATGCACCATGCAAAGCAAGTCTAGTTTCTCTGTAGGCAGCATAGACTATAGTCTGTTACGGCAACATTTTCTGGGGCTCTTAAGGGGGGATGCACATTTCTTCCTATTGCATTGTGTATTTCTGATTTCCTTCTGAATGCTCTGAGGGCACTGGATATTTACCGAGTCTTTCATAAAACCAAACTCTTTGTCTACATCAAGATTCACTTCCACAGACCAGTGTGGAACATGGCTATTCCCAGTCCTGTGTGTCCTTTTCTCTCTTCTCTGCCATTCAGTCTTCAAGAGGTCTCACTACGTTGTGTTTTCCCCTCTGCTCTACTTTCTTGTGCTTGGTGGCAGACTGTCACATGCAGCTGAGATCACTCTGACCCCATAACTGAGCAATCTTGTCTGCCGGCAGCAAGAGTAGACTGGGAACATCTCAGTCACGTGTTATAAAATGTAAAGTGTATCTGGCAGCCGCAAACTTCATTACACCCCTAGCAAAGGCCTTACACAAAAAGGCTCCTGATGCAAGAACCTAGACTTCCCATATTTCTTTACAACTTCAAGTACAGTCCTAGAGCCAAATTCATAGCAGTGAAAAGTAGGCTGAAGGCTCTTTTCCTGATGGAGAGAACTTGTGAATGCTAGCTACTTTCAATACCATGCTCACTGTGCTTTGGCATTTGGAAACATCCTTAAGCATGGATTTCTTGGTTTCTGTTGTTTGTATGTTCTGCCCCAATGCTATTTCAGTGTATGTTTTAATGAGTGAATTTATTATATAGCTCACTGCACAAAAATTTCAGTTACATTATTAAAAACTCCCCAGTACTGATTTTTGGATCAGATATTTCCTGCATGTATTCTGAATCCACTCTTGGTTATTGAATAGCTCTTCCCCCTGCCTTTTTTTTTTTTTTTTTTTTTTTTTGTTCTTGGTCCTGTCTGGGAATAAAACCTAATATGGGTCTGCCCTCAGTACTACTACCTTTTTTCCTCCCCTGTATCCCAGACTACAGCATAGACCTCTCTTAAACCCAGTGAGACAAGATAAGCCTTTTCTGCCTGGCAGCATTTCAGAGACATTAAGTGTAAGAGAGAAGGTAAGTAATTCACCATGCCTCCCCATTTCTGTAATGGGGGAGGACATCTTGATACATTTACAATGCTCCTCTGGGGATATTTCATCAGTTATACCTAACTCTAATGGACAAGAATTGATTTGAACTTTCTACTTAGCACAGAGCTGTAAACAGCTTCACTCCAGGTCACAGCCATGAACTGGTGTTTTGTAAAATTGAGAGAAATTTGGAAAACTTCTGTGTCAATCTATTAAGTAAGCTAGCAGTTGAATGATCCAGGGTTTACTAACTTGTCTTTTCAATTTTTTTAAAAACAGAAAGAGCAATTACTAACCTAGATTATACATTTTTTCATTCTAACATTTCTCCTCCATTTTTGTCAGTGTATTGGCATTTGAGCTATCTCATTTACTTTCAGTTGAGATTTGTCAAACCAGGATACAGCTTGGGAAGGTATTTTTTATTGTTCTATTTAATGTCAGATGCTTATTTTTGTAGTTCTCAGAGCAAAAAGTCCAGCGAACTCTTTGTCCTGCTGTAGTAATATCTGCTAAGGTCTAAACATCTGCTAATGTCTAAATTCTGTCAAAAAATAGCATACAAGGCTCTTGGGGTATTCCCCCCACTGTCAAGTTTTCTATTGGTTGGTACCTTAGGCAGTTTTAATCCTGGGCATGAAAGCAAAATTCCATCATTTTTAAAAAATTGGCATATACAGTATTATATCTTTGCCAAGGTTTGCAAAGTGAAAACACAGATTTCTTCATAGCTCTGCTAGGGAGCAAATAAGCAGCTCCTGTTATCACATGCTGTATTTTTTAATGCCTGTTGTATTGGAGATTATCTAGAAAGGTTGAAGCTGGGGCAAATGATCACATCAGAAATCCATATTTTAGGATCCCTATTTCCAACATACTGATCATCATGGTGAGCTATGAAAACATTTTGTAAAGCGTTAACAATTCTTTACTGATAATACAAATAGTCACAGAAAACAGACCAGCAAAGGCAATATGTTTTATATTAATTCTAAAGTTAGAAATCAGGCAAGCATAAGCAAGAAAAGACAAAACAATGACCTTCCCAGCTCAGCCTTTTATTTCTCTTAACTAAAGGTGTCATCCTGCAAGACTGTGTTCCGGCGCTGTTCCTTTGCGCTGAAGACAGAGAGAACTGCCTTTTTTTTTGTGGATCATCATCTGGAACGGGTGCTGGAACAAGACACTAGCCCTGAAAGCTTTGCTGTGGGGCCACAGAATCGCCTCTAACACAGGCAGGGCAGAAGATGTCAGGTTTCAAAATCAAGCAGCACTAGCTGCCACCACCATCTGACATTTGAATGGGATCCCAACCTATTTCCAGCTGGTATGAACACTGAGAGCCTAATCCTCACAAGAGCTTTTTATTTTGGTACTCTCACTGACCTCAGTGAAATTTGCCTTTTGTTAACAACTTTTCTAGTTTCCAGCAAGAGATGACTTGGAGATAAATTGAAACAAAATGGCAAAAGGCAAGACTGTCACCAAACTACTGTAAGTTTGATATTGATTGGAATCAATAATGAAAAACAGCCTGTGTGCCTTCAGGAAGTTGAGAACCACAGTACTGGATGTGCAACTTCTAGATCTCTGGCATTTTAAGAGAGGAAACCTTTTAATTTCCTGTTGGTGCCATGTTTGAGCAGAGCTTTTGGTGTTCATCCAGCACAAATTCAAGGAGTTAGCAGCAAAACCTAGGTGCAAGTCTAAAGTTTATTCCCTGGTTTGTACTGGTGGTACCAACACGGCCGTAGGGAAACTGGACTGCTGCTGTTAACAGGTTGTGCTCTCGTCTTCAGTTTTCAAATAACTGACTAATTTAGGTATTTCCATATTATGAGGGTCAGGTGAACTAATGTTGAATGCCACTATGTTTCTGCTTATTACTTTGGTGCTTTTGTTCTCTTATAATTTTTTAATAGTTCAGTTTAATTTGATTTTATAACAAGAGGCACAGCTGTATTTTAAGTGTTTTGTAATGAGTTGCTCTAAGAGACACATTTCTTGACCCAATACCTCAATTTAGCATCTTTCTTGAGACAAATTTGCAATTTGGGAATGGCAGAAGATGAAGAGAGAGAGGTGCTAGCACAAAGGATTTCATCTGAACACTTCTCATTCCAGCACATTTCAGGGAGAAACTGCTAAAAGGAACTGGCTCTTCTAATACACTCCTTATCGTAAAACCACAAAGACAGACTGGAATGAATTTTTAACTTCTGTAGTGATAACATTTGCCCCATCTCTTCTATCCTCATGGATATCCTGGGAAATGGATCCTGGATGCAATACACAATATTGGCTGCCAATTACTGCTTCACAGACCAGCACCGAGCTGGTAGCGGGAAGCGACAGAACCTCCTGGCATTTACTGCTTCAAAAGGTGCCCATCCGCAGAGATGACACCTGGGACCAGAGGGATGGGCTGCTCAGCACAGGAGGCATTAGGCATGGAGGCACTCAGGCATGGACAGATTCTTCCAGCCAAGTGGAAAGAGTCACTAAAGACTAACCAGCCTACAAGAAATTCTTTATGGTTTTAACTATAATGGTAAACAATTTATAAGCTACCGAAACAAGGTTTGCCAAATTAATTCATAAGACAACCACTTGGTCTTTCAAAGTAATTGAGAAATTTTTGAATATCTTTGTTTCTCCAGCTAACTTTCAGAACAGATCGCATTATTTAGTTTGTTTGGTTTTTTGTGGTTTTTTGTTAGGAGCACCAACACCACCCATCCCAGTTCCCTGCATGCTCCAGGATTCATACACAACATGATCCTAGACAATATGCCACTACACCCTCTGTGGCAGGTGTCTATAAAGGATCCTAATTGGCTGAAAATTATTAAGTTCTTCAATACAAACAATGATGTCAAATGAAAATAAATTCTTTACAATGCCTCGGTATTCCTATCCTTATATCCTTCTTCTTTTCTTTGATAATGTCATCATCTATTCCCCCTCAAACTCAAGTTAAAGTATAGAACCTTTTCTTTCTACAGGTTTGTTCTTTGCTTTTTCAACCACTGTTGCACCCTTTTCTCTGCACCTTTTATTGGAGATTTATAAACCTTTCTTATGGATCTACTTGTCCTGGACTTGTGCTTAGAGAAAAGTGCTTTTTTGACTTGAACAGCCTCTTCCACTCTTGCCCATTTAGGCACACTCACCTTCCTGCTTTCCTTCCAGCACTTTGCAATACCATGTCTCTGGTATGTGTAAGAAGTCTTTGTAAACCTTTCAATTTTGTCACCTGAATTGTATGGTCTTCCTTGAATTATTTTTATTTTCTTGATTTCTTTTCTTTAAGCCAAAATAAAATAGGCTACCATTATGAATCTGTTCTGGTTTCCAGCAACATCAGAAGTGTTCTTGAAGCAATTCTTAAACACTGCAGTACAGCCAGGGCCAAAGAGCAGATCTTTAAAGGCATATTATAACTGAAAACACTCTCCATAATAAATGCTATTTGCACAACCGCTTGACTTCTTCCTTCCAGCCATTCACTAATGAAAACAATAATATTTCTAATTTAACTAAATAAATAAATAAATATAGGTACAATTTCTAGTTTCTGGCAATATTCTCATTCTTACTAAATCATATTAAAGGAATGTACTGAAACGCAGTGTGATGAATTCATTTTCATGAAAACACGGATGAAGACAATGAATCTGGTAAGAGAAGATGCCAGCATCTTTATACACAACATCCTTGAAAATCTATGCCTTTGCATTCTATATCAGATACAAATTCTGCATTGAAGCAGCTTAACCCAAGGTGCTATAAACTTTGGAATTCAAGCTAGATGACTACCTTTTCAAATAATACTTAGAAACAAAAAATATTACATATGGTTCCTAATCATGGACTCCAAAATAACACTGCTAAAGAAAGGTATAATTTTTATTGCTCACCCCTTCAAACCTTTCCCCAAGAGGCAGCCCACACATCCAGTCCTGATATTTTTCACTCGTGATTCTGGTGCAACAATTGTCTGGGAAATATTGCAAGGTCCCTTTACACAGGGTGAATTGGGTAAAGACTCAAAATAAGTGGTGCCAATCCCTTATCCATCTGGTTTATGACTGTTCCAGATGGAAAGAAGCTATTAGAACACCACTCTTAACTCCCAGCAAAGGCGGAATATAGTCTCCAAATTAATGATTTACCATATGAGTGACCTAAGCTTCGTCAGAAGGCCAAGAAAGTATTTGGCCCACTCAAAAATGTTCACATCTATCTTGAAACAGAAAAGACCAGATTAACAGTTCCTGAAATTTAGTAGCAAAAGGAGCTAGGACACCTTGACAATGGCTAACAAAAGCAGGACAGAAGTCAGCCCTTCCACTCTTATGCAAGCTAAAAATGCAGGTCTTCAGCCCACAACATATTGTAGGACAACCTTCCTCTCCTGTAGCAGAGTTTCCAATTCAGGTGCAGCCTCTGACATCCAGCTTTGCTGGAAATGAGAAAAGCTACCAAAATGAATTACTTTCATTTTCATTCAACCTAATGTTGCAACTTGTGTGGACAAGCAATGCAACCACAAAGCGAGGGAAGCAGTCACTGGGGGGTGACCAGGGGGCCCCCAAGCTGCTGGGGCAGCTGAATGGCAGGGCCGGGCTCAGCACACAAAGGGACGGATGAACAGGAGGAACCCAAAGCTTCGAGTGACACCTAAAGGCAGCTGGAATAATAGAGACCTTTAAAGAGGTCTTTGAAAGTGGAATGTGGAGCCGGGATAGCAGGGGTACAGAAAAGGCACTGCTGAGGATTTTTCTCTTCGTTAAGTGAAGTAAAATACAGCCCTGCCTCATTATGGAGGCAGGCAGCCTCGCCAGGCTGATACATCTCATCAGCCTATTAATAAAGCTCTGCTCGAATCTAGTTTCACAAGGCAACCCATCAGAGCCCGTGCTTCCAACGCGTGCTACAGACACAGGGCTATGGAAAATCTCACCCTCCAGAGAGACCTGAGTGAGGCAGTCTTTTTCATTAATACCAAGTCTGCACAATGAATCAACAACAGATTCAATAAGGCCAGGAAGAGCAAAAATAGAGCTTCTGACCAAATAAAAGACATGTAATGAGATCAGAGTGAATTTAATGGGAACCTCTATTCCACTGAATAGGCAAGGTCCCAGACATCCTCCTTCCTGGGTCTCAGGAGCTAAGCCAGTAGACTTCAAGTTGCATCATTAAGTTCAAAATCAGACGAACTGTAATTGAAATAAAAGTCTTATTTTTGGCTTGTTGATCAAAATGGAGCTCAGATGTGCCTGAGGGCATGATTTTCATCAGGACCTCAATGCAATCCTTGATTTCCCAAGCACTGCACCTGCAATGAATCATGGCCTCAACTAGTAGCATATTAATACCCAGTTACCTGGTGTGCAGGTGGAAATAGAAAATGCAATATTTAAATGCTTTAAAAGCACCTGCCATTTATAATGAACACAATTCTTTCCAGGCACAAAATTGCATCTTAACACACATATGCCATTACTGAAAATCATGCCCAGTGATTTTGAAATACTATATTCGCATTTGTGCCTACATCCTGATAGCCTTTTATTTCCCTTCCCTCCAATAATTAGTCTAAAAGACCCTCTTCCTGCCTGAGGAAGTTAGTAGAGTCTCCATATCGTGTTCATAGCAGATCCCTTAACCTTGTGGGAGAGTATCACAAAGCACACACCAACCGAGAGCCAAGCAACGATCCTACACTGCAGCTCATCGTCAAAGACCACTAGTTAAAACCAGCATGTGGGCCCTCCTTTAATATGTGATACAGCAGGTGATGGAGGACTGAGAGAAATGAAAAATCTCCTTCTCATGGGTGAAGGGACAGCCTGTCATCTGTCCAATTTTCCCCACACATGAGTAGGTAATAAATACCAATTAGCATCCATTGTCCTAATGTCTTGAAGCTTGGCCTCTAACTTGGTGTCACACACAGATTCAGTAAATCCTGTGGGATATTGTGGTACCTAGGCAGAAGAGAAGATAATTTGGGAGTTTGGAGATCTGGGGCAGACAAATGAAAGAAATAAATGGCTTCTGTGTTTCGCTTGTTTCCTGCAGAAGAAAGCATCTGCATCAAAATGAGTTTAAACATAAGGGAATACATTCTCAATGTGTTGCACAGGGATTTAGCCACATGACTCCCATTGATGTTTATGGGAAATGAGTGGCTAAATCCCCATGTAATAGGTTGAAATTTTAGCCCAAGGAGACTGGCTGTGGAGGAACTCGTCAAGGTCTCTGCTTACAAAAATTGCGAGCATATCAACCATTCTCAAATACCATCTCTTTTTACTGATATATAATCAAGAGGACCCCTTGAAAGGGACCAGTGAAATTAAGTCTGTAAAAGGTTACTGAGAAACCTATAAAACTGCTGTACTAGCGAGCGCATGAACATGATCTGTGGGTGCAAGGGCATGTCAGACAATGACTTTTGTGTTGATCATGTCACTTTTTACAAGCTGATACTCTCCTGGAAGACAACAAGAGGTTATTGAATAATTTAATGCTTCGGACTTCAGCAACAAAAGGTATCTAGCAGCATGGACATCCTGCTACAAAATGCATCAAGAAGAGCTTCTAACCATAGTTAATCCCAGTAGGTTGCAAGAAAACAAGGAAGATGCTAAATCCTTTGGCTTTTCTCCTGCCTTAAGGAGGATGGAGATAAGCGTCAGATTAAAGTGAGAGAATCTTTTCTGTCTTCCAATTACACAGATACGGGCCTACCGCAAGCCAGAAAATTTTCAGTAGCCAAAATTTACAACCAAATTGGCTATATGAATATCAGATTAGAGGTTTAACCAGGAAATACATGTCTAATTCTTTCCTCAACCGCATGACAGCTACTGCTCAGGGTAAATTAGCAAAAGACTAGCCTATTTCTGACTTAAATATGAAGTCTGGGTAAGAGTGCTCTGTGAGACCTGCATCCTTTCCGCAGCAATGCCAATCGGATTCTGTAGACATTTCCCCTGCCTGCCCTCCTGTCTGCCCCCATCCAGCAGGGTTTTATGGAGATAGTATGGATAAAAATGAAATGCTTTAACGTAGCAGATCAATAGATTTTATTCTATCACCCAAGTGCAGGTTTAAAGGAAAACTAGTTCAAGTACTAGTTCAAGTTATTGCAGAAAGCAGGTTCTTCGCAGATGTGCAGACAGCAAAATGATTGTTGCATGTCTTCAATTTTTTTAATATAGCAGCCAAAAAACCCCTTCCTGGAGAGGTTACTATTCATGGTTATTACATAGACTTGAGAAATCTCTGAAGGTTGTGATTATGGCAAAAGATTTTTTTTTTTTTTTTTTACAATTATAAGCCATCAGCCAGTATCATTCCATGAAGTTTGAGCAATGCATACGTATTCTTCTTTGGCCATCACACTACAATTTCGAAAGATAAACTGCATTCCTCTGTGCGTCTCAACTCTGAAATACTCTATATGTGAAAATTAATCTGGCAGACTCTTCCGAAATCACAGGCTTCTGAGATGAGCAAATGGGTACAGTTTTCTTTTAACTGTTTTTTGAACCCCATGTGTTGAGAGAAAACAACAGAATGGAAATTGCTCATCAAAATGTTAACTTGTGGCACGGCAGAGCCCCAAGCAGGTGTGTGGCATGCCGTTCCCTCCGCTGACATGCCTACCACATGGCACCCAGTTCTGCCACCTCCGTCCCTTCCCTTTGGAATTCCTCCTCCTGCAAGAGCTGAAATGTGGCTTGACTCCGAGTCGCACAGAAGTGATGTGACCTTTCAGAATGCAGGCGGTGTGGGAAAACCTTCATTCAGGATAATCTGTCATGGAATAATCCTTTGGATTATCTGAGGTGACCATGGTCCTTCCAGCCCAAACAGAACTGTCTCAGCTAATGCGTTTGCTATGAGGAGCATATCTAATCAGGGAAAGAATACGATCTCGCTAATTCAAGGGAACAGCGAGGATGCTGACCTATCACAAACATCTGAATTTTTCAAATTAACAAACAGTTGAACAGACAATACGAGATATAAATAAATAAAGGATAAAGTGTCACAGAGCATACTTCGTTCATTTATTTTGACAACTCCTTAGGTTTAAATTGTGAAAATACTTCACAGTGTAGAAGTAAATGAGCTGTGATGAACTTTCTAAAAATAATGAAGGCTTCATCATATTTGAATGAATGTCTATCCCTGTAGCTTGTAGCTGGAACTGAAAGCTAATGGAGAAATTACCATACAAAGGTAGCTTTTTCAGAGAAATGATGGGAAATGTTCTTTTTGACTTGTTTTTCATTCTTCACAGTGTTGTGTGTATTCCAACATCACAGACTGCAAGAAGCCAAAAACTATTCTGTGTCTCCTGGATTCTTTAGCCCTCTGCTAAACCTTGGGGAAGGCTCACTCAGATTTCCCCAATATGTCTAATGAAGAACACAGAATTGTGTCTGGTACCCAACCCCATTTGCCTTGTGTAGAGTCTTGCCAGACTTTCACAATCTGATATGCTAAATTTCAGATACATGCTCACAATCAGGTTTTGGATAAAGAGATGGATTTGAAATAAAGCTCCCCACTGGCCTAGAATAAAATTTCACTTGCTCCAGAATTCCACATTTCTAAACACACTACCCAGAATTTTAGAAGTCACTTTTGAAATATAATCTTAAGGGTATAAAATGTTTATCTTCACAACTTTTTCACCCCTCTTAAAATGCAAGAAAATGTTCTATTTTTCTAAGACATAAACTAAAGAGCAGTATTCTTCTTCCAGCCACATCTTTGTCTTTTTCTCCCACAAAATACAGTGGAAGCATAGAATAACTCATTAACGTTATTTGAAAAGACGTTATTAAACCTGTGCTACGTGAGTAGTTGTCTCAGGGCTTAAACTATCACTCTCTTCCTGGCCAAAACAGCAAACTAACAGTTTCGTTATTGCTTTGGTTCAATGTGGCCTGGAGGTGCCAGAGATCACTGTGCCACTCTCTCCTGAAAGAGCAGAGGATGTCCTAACACACTCAGCAGCCTCTGCATCCCCACACAGGGAATGCATCTGCCATCTGCTTCCCATTTTCATACAACAGTGTTCTCCCATGGGTTTACATTTCCCTTTCCCAGCTAGAGAGAGTATCACCTGAATGGGGAACTTGAGAGGTTTCAGAACAGAGGAAATCTCCCTGTGAAAAGGTAACAGCACACAGGAAGTTTAAGAAAATCCTGATAATGTCAACAGGCTGCAAGAAAGTCTGTGGGCTACAGCAGTCCTTCTTTGGTGGCCCTGGTATATTTGCTGAATTCATGTTTCCTCTTAGAAATGTCAGTATGAACAACTACTGTTTCAGGTTGCAAAGAAGAGTTACCACACCAGAGCACGTGTGGCACTGCTTCCAAATCTTCAGGAGGAAAAAAAAACCAAACAAACAATTGAAGCAAAAATCCTCACCCTCACAGATTCTGTCTCTAAAGAAATACGAACTCTCAACTATTTCAGCCACTGGGTTCCAGCAGCTGCTGTTTATTCCTTTCACCCCCAGAGTGAGAGCTGAAGAATAAAAGGCTAAGAACAGAGTATTGTGAGCGAGTTGGTTCGAGTCAAAGAATTACACTGGATGTAAACAGACTAGAGATGAAGAGGGGAGTTGGTATGGACACCTTATGCTGATAACACATTTATTTGGCACAGTACAGGGCAGACTGAACAGGCAGCTGTCAGGGGAAGCATTCATCGATGGGACTGGGCTGGAGAATGGTAGAGGGACTGATCCAAATTTACTACGAAAAGCATTCCTAGTAAAATATAACGCAGCAGTAACCATTGTTATAATATTTATTACAGAGTTAGTGCAGTTTGCTACTCAGATGTGACAGTATTCAGAGGTGAAAAAAGGGCAGCTCTTGCTACATGGACAGCACTGATGGGATTTTCAGTTTTGCCATTTTCCTGTGGCCAGAGAGGTAGATAACTCAGAGACATAGTTTGATTTCAGCCATGGGATGGCAAAGGGAAAACCAAGTCATAGCTCTGTAGATACTCGGTTGCTCCACTGGCGGCCTCAGCCTTTCCTTTCTTCTCAGAATGGAATTTTTTATGATAGCTCTGAGCTTTGACTTCATTCTTAGTGGCTGAATTTATGTCCAAATGTCTCTTTGCTGGCTGCTTAGACTAGGTGTGGGGGGGTATTGCCCTAGAGGATCATGCTGTTTGAGGACAATAAACAGCTCTAAAAATTCATTACTTTCTTTAACCCCCAACTTCTCATTATCATTTTGCAGTGATAAATACAAAGTGCAGATAAGCAGAGAAAATAGAAGATGTGAAATACCCATGACAAAATACAGAAGCATTAAAGCGATACTTCCTCTGCCTTTACTTGGAACAGTAGTTAACTGACAGGACAGAAATGATAAAACCAAACAGCAAAAGTATTTTCAGCAAAAAAAGTGATTCGATCATTTCTAAAGATTATTCATAAGCCTACATTTCACTGGAGAACCAAAGTTCCCAGGATTTGTTGGGATACATCCTGTGTGGCTTTCAGGATGGGTACCAACATCATGCTATCAGCTGAGCTGCAGTAAGAGCCATGTGATGCCCTGCAGTCTAACAGCAGGGTATGCAATGCAGATCAACCGTTCCTAAATTTGGTGGGCATGATCTTCCCAGTGCAAAGCTCACTCACATCCTCAGCATTATCAAGACAAAGCTCAAGAGCCTTTTCTTCCCTATGACTTTTTTAAGAGAGATGTGTCCTTAGAGGAAATGTTTCAGTATTATTCAGTACGTTCCTGAAATTTTCCAGTGCTGCTCTTATTCAGGATTAAGTTCTACTTTATTGTGTTGTACCAACAAACAAACAACAAATCCAACCCCAAGGCATTTAGTCTAAATCCACTGGATTTTTACTGCACTACTGCTTAAGTGGGAACAGACCTCAAATGCTGCTACTCCTTTTCTGAAGGCAGAAGACCGTAGCACTTGAGCTCAGAAGCTTGACTATTAATTGTTTGTATTGCAGAGCCTATGACATACTTAAGTAGCTGAGCACAACAATAAACACAATAGCCAGTTCATTAAATCATTCTTTGTTAAGACTTTCCAAAGCTTTGGGCTTAAGCCTCTTAAAATTGAAATCATTATGCTATTTTTTTTAAAACAAATGAGCAAACATAACTCACATAGAAAGGGGAAAACACAACAGAGTCTTTGATGTATGCATCATCACTGTGATGTCTTACTGAGATTAAACTACATGTCTAACACCGCTAAGAGGTTTCAACAGCTCTTTCCAAGGAGAAGCTGAAATCAGGAAGGGCTATAAAGTGCTGCCGTTGCTGTCACCTCTCCTGCAACAGCTTTCCTTGGCCTGTCACATCATGAGAGAGGCTATCAATAAACTTTGTAGAGTGGTGTTTGTGGTCCCTCTTGTGTCTGTAAGTTCCTGTCAAAACCCTGACTTGTTGACGCACCCTGACAGGCTCTGAGGATGACTGGAAGTGACAAAAGGTGGAAGCAGGAATGGAGGTTTGCTGCCTTGGGCGAGTTTGTTCTTTTAACACCATGTACTAATATTCTGGCTTAGAAAAACTATTCACAGCCCTGAGGTATTAGGCAAGCATTTTACACAAGGCTATTCAGATATGGATAAAATACCTTAATAAAATGCTACTGTGATGAGTGCACCAAGTTATGCTGCTTTTCAAATAAAATCATAAACCTTACCCTTTCTTTTGCTACACAGCTCTGGCTGCCTACAGCTTGTTTCTTCTCTCCGTGCCAACATTGCAGCCACACTGAAAAAGAACTTGGTTTCTCTTTCTCCATAAAACAATCCTGCACCTTTACTCACATCATATGCCACAGGCAGAATCTCTGCCTTTCCAGTTCTGTAAACACCATTAGTATGTGAAATCACACATTATTTGCATGAGAACATATTCTAAGGAAAGCAGAAGAGATATGCAGAGCTAAGCAAAGACTTAAAAGAAGAAATTACCATCTTTTTCCCCACTGTTGCTACTATCTGCTTTTTCTCTTCCCTCACTTGTTATGGTTATGACCTTTGTTGTTAGGACCATGTCAGACTAAGGGCCAGCTTCTGATGGTGCCAAGTGCTCCCTGGTTTTGATGGGTTACTGAAAGCTGCCAGGGCCCAGTTTCCTTTCCATAGGTTTCCCCTAGACTCTAAGCAGTTTAGGGCTGGGGAGTGTTGCTTACAGGCTTGTGACGTGGCATGTTCTTCTCTGGGAACAACAAATACAAACAATAATGGGTGTGTCGAACAGCCTACTCTATCAGACCATTTAATTGCTTTCTCACAGTTTTTACCATTTCTTACAATTGTTGCTACTATAAATTTCAGAGCTTACCCTGATATGGAAGTCACAGGATCATAGCCAAGGATTCCTTCTCTGTGACATATCAGCCTCCAAGGCAGTTCTCCCTGACAAGAGGACGGTAAAGAAAAAAGGTGGGAGGGGGAGAAGGAGGCAAAGCCCAACTTCTTTTTGCCCATGTAAGGTACCTCAGCCTGAGCATAGGGCTGCAAACTACCTGCCTAGGACAGTTGTGGCCACAGATGTAAGACTAGGCTCTCCTTTCTGTGCAGACACAAAGCACTTACAGCTTTAAAATACATGTATAAATGAATTGAGAGTTAAAAACTACTAGAGAATACTCCACGGGATTATCTGTACTATCAAGACAGGAAAACTTTGCAGATGCTACTGTCTCTCTAGAGGAATAAATGCTTGCATTTTAATATTCTCAGCAGCTGGTTCCTGTTGAATGCCATCAGGATGATTCAGCCACCCACCAGGAACACCAGTAGCAAGTGCACACACAGACAAATCTGCAAAACTTTCTGCTCCTGATGCCACTGTCGTTACTTTGGCAGAGTCTGATCTGTATTAGCTATTCTTCATTACTACCAGTAGCAGGTTTAACTTCACCCCAGGATGGTGAAAGAAAAACAACTAGTCCCTAGGGCTGCCCTAATCAATCCAACTGTCTGCTTCCTATCAGTAGTGCTTCCCACAATCCACATCATTAGCAGCTTACTCTGTGGTTACCTCATTCACTTTCAGCCTCGCCACAAGTAACATATGTCCTGCGAGCTCTCTCTTCAAAGTGATGGCCCAGGCAGTCTGCAGTCCTTCCCCCTACTGCGGTCAACATCTGACAGAAGGGGCATTGCCTTATAACATGCTTGGTTTCTGCATGAGACTCAGCTGCAATGGATTACTTCCTCACCCCAGCTGATGAACAATTTATGTCTAAAAATACAAGGTCTGCTATCTCTCCCCATTTAAAAAAAAAAAAAAAAAAAATCAACCTCAGTGATGTTCTGTCTGTGGTCTGTGGACCACTTCCAGGTGTTTTATGGAGGTGCATCTGTCTAGCAGCTATAATGAGGCATTTATTTTTCCTCAAGCGGCAATGCTTCCTGACAGTTGTTGACTGGGTCAAATCACTCAAGGCTTCCTCTAACCCTACTGGGACAAATTTCTGCCTCACTTTTGCCTGGCACTTCTTGGAAGTACAGTAAAGTGTGATGCCAATATGCAGAACCCTACCTGGAGAGGCAAAACAGTAGAGAAGACAGAACTAAACAGCACAGTCACTCCTGCATACCAGTGGACCCATGACTATAGATCCCATAGCAGTAGTGAAGGAGTCTTTCAATGGTAATTCATGTGATGACTGGCAGGCAGAGGCTGAAAATAAACAGCTCAAATGCAAAATGGTGGGAATGTAACAGAACTGCTGCATCCATCTGGGCAATAACACCCACTTAAGTTTTCTTCCTTAATACTACTGCCATTTCACTTGGCTTAATGGGAAAGATGCTACAGGTGGACTGCAATGTTGTGTCAACATCTATCCTAAAATTATGGGGTTTAATTCCATCATTACAGAGCATCTTAATTTCAGCATTATTCAATGTTTTAAAAACAAATCATGCCTTCAACATGGAGATAAATTTCAGCACTGACCAAATCAGCGGTGTTGGCCTTCCAACAGGAACAACCTCAAATACTGGTGCCATACATATGGATAACTCCCCAAGCAGTCTGTCAGACAAATGTAAGAAATTTTGGTTTATCACCTGTGCCAAGTTGTCCTGATGTGGAAAACAAGCCAAAATAGATAAGTCAGAAACTGTGCATTGGGTAAGTGACAGAAACATTATGAACACAAGTGTTCTCGTGTCAGATCCCTGATGTACCCATACAGCTTGTGACACCTACTGCTGACTGCAGTGATATTCACCCTGATTAGAAGAGATGCTATCACATTCGTTACTTGCTTTGCAAAGAATATCTTCAAGAATTAGTATCATTTCCAGAATCCAGAGTTGTCCCTACCATGATCTCACCTCAAATCAACAAAGTTACAGAACCACCACTTGCTCTCTCTAATGAGTGAAACAGTTAAGTGCCATTCAGAGTCAGCCAGGAGTGTGCATGAATATGGAAAAGAGAGACAGGAGGGCAGCAGAAACTGAGAGAATAATCTTTCATAACTAATTAAAAACAACAAAAAAAATTAACGAAAATTTTAACTGCATGCCCAGTTTCCTGTTATTTCATCTCACGTAAAAAACAAGAATTAAAAATCACAGAAAGCAAAATCACTGAAAAACAGGGATTTAATTTAACTAAATAATAAAAAACAGTGCTTTGCTTTTCTTTACGTTTTGAAAAAAGAACGAGAGGAAGGAGAAAAAGAACATTTTGATTTCTTCTACGTTTTTTATTTCAATCAATATTGAGGTTTTTTTGCCCAGTTCTTCCAGTAAGCTATCTCACTGGATGTGATGTGGCAACAAGGATCTGTAACCGATTGTGGTTTCAGGGCTGAGAATGCATTGGATTGTCTTCTCTGTTTTTTTAGCCCCAAAGTATATTTTAAATAGCCTTAAAGAGAATGAAAATTCTTCTCATACCAGTGACAGGGAGAAATGGCTTTAGAAAGGACTTTCATGTTTCTAACAGTTTTTGATTTTTTGTGCTTTTGAATATTTTTTTCTTTCTTGCACAAATGCAACAGGATAGCCTTTTAAAAAAATATTTTGGAATATGACACTCAGTAATCCATCCATCAACAAGAATATCCAGATATGCGTTTCTTGCAAGCAGTGAGTGTCATGGCATTTACTTCCATGCACTTCATTCACATTGGAGACAAGTCAGCCACAGAAAACCAGTTTGAAGTGATGGCTTTTTTTTGTTTTGTTTTTAAATCTTTTTAAAAGCATGTTATCATCTTAAAAGTAAGTCTGAATGATCCAGAATGGCCCCATTTCAGTGCTTGGCCTACAATGGCAACTTTGAAATTATCATTTCTCTTAATCTATTTTGCCAGATTGGTTAGGACCAGTCATGTATTTTCACGAGCAAACCAATGTCCTTCAGAAAAATATTTTTTCTATCTTAATAAAAACCACCCAGACTTTTATCTTGGCCAGAGGCTTTTATCAAGTTTTAAGAGGAAAACACTAATACCTTCAAAGCACAAAAACCTTGTTACACTCACAGTCAATGATGAGCATTACCAGAGATGTTTCACAGGTGAAGGAGGACAGGAGAGATATGAGACAATATTTGAAGATGCAAGAGTTCTTCATACTGAACTGTGTGAAATCCAAAGACAAAGGCAACCAACATTTGCCAATTGCACCTAATTATTTTGTAAGCATTTCACAGGCCATGTTGATGCCATCTTCTCAGCTGCCCCTGAGACAGGAAACCACTGGCTGGGTTTTAGAGTTGGTTGGAGTAATTTGAAGCCAGGGGTTAAGTGACCCATTCCAGGCTGCACCATGAGTGGGCAGCAGGTGAGGAACGAGTCCATTTTGTGATGTCCCAGCCACCAGAGGAAAGAGAGGTGTTGCTCCAGAGAGGGCTAGAAGACAAACAACTGGAGAAAACTAACAGTACACTTACCGTAATAAAGTTTTACCCTGTTCTTTGTTCCTTTGTTGGTAGGGAAAAGAAAAAAAAAAAAAAAGCAAAAGCTATGTGTGTCAGAAGAGCTTTCTCTCACCTAATTAGGCCCCCCTTTCGTTATGCCCTGAACATTGGAGTTTTAATCCTGAGCACAGAGAGGCCTTGGGCAGAAAATTTGGCCAGTCTTTTTCACAAAGTTTGAATGTGTTCAGACCTTTCAAAACTGTACCAACCCCTCTCTAACCTTCAGATTAAGCAGTGCATTTTCAATGCCATAATGAGCTAAGCCCGCTGGCCTCCTGTGAGATGGGAAAGTACCCGCTGCCTGAGAAGTCCTAGTCCAAGGTGAATTATTGCTACTTTTTGTTACATTCTTAACATACTCTGATATGTCACCATTTGTTTTGACCTTATTGACAACTGCAGATCAAATTTGTTTCTTTTTCCTTTCTTTAATAGCTTTACAATGCTTTTCTTTTCACATTACTTTCTGTCTATTCGCAAGACCTTTTCTCTTTTGTTCCCATCTCTTTCCCTTTTTATAACTGGATCTTTGACTTTAGCCACATATTTCTTTCATTTCTGTCTTATATATTCAAGTAGAAAAAGAAACCTACTTTCTCTGCATACTGTTTCTCTTCTCTATTCACCCACTTCTTCTGCCACCAGCAACTCCTCACCTCTCACTTCAAATTCCATTACTCACCTCCCCATCCCCTCTAACTCTATTCTGGGTGTCAAAAAATTTACCATCAGTCATCCAGACCAGCAAAGTTTATAAATACCAACCATGGGGAGAAGATTTCTGACAGTAGAGGGCTCCTTAATACATCAGACGAAGGCATAGCTGAAGTTAAGTCAAATTCAGACTCAAAACAAGTAGAACAGACTTTAAAATCTTCAGAATAATTGTCTTAAATATGTGGTCATTCCTGATGACCACATATCCTGATTACTTAAAGACTTTAGGATTATTTGTCTGCCTGAAAGACATGTTCTAGCTCAGCAGAACAAAAGTGCTTTCAGAAAGTCAGTAGGCTTTACCTTGTAAAAGAAACTAGTTAGGACTACTGGAAATGCCCTTCCTGCTTGACCATCTTCAGAGAAGAAAAGGTATCAGTGTCCAGTCTTTCTCGGACTCTGCCTGGCAGTGTCCCTGCTGTTCCACCTGCTAGCAGTTGTTAGATAGTTCGGGAAAATTCCTCCCCTCTTCAGCTACAAGTCTATTTCTCTCTGTTTGCAGGGGTTACCCTTTCTCAAGCCTGGGCTTCACAGCTCCTTTAAAAATGGTGACTTTGAGGATCTAAATGGACGTATTCCCCAGCATCCATCTGTACGCTGAGAGAAAAACAGAGCAACTTCTACTTTTCAAGGGCCTTTTCTCATTTTACAGCTCCAGTCCCTGCCCCAGCTCCTGCTCAGGGCTTTTCCAGACTGCTTCCAGTAAGCCTGACCTAGTTCTCCTTGGCTCACTGAGGTCCCCAGAAGCATCACTAAGAGCTCAAGATTAATACGTTTTTCCAACTACATGTTCAAAGGACCGTAGCAGCCACAGAGCTGTTAGGCCCAAGACACATGAAGTTATCAATGACTCAATTTACATTAAATTACCATTTGGATATTTATGTTCTTAATCATATCTATGAGAATATACAGTCATGTCTTAACTGAAGTACAGCTGACAGATATGGAACCAATCAGCATTGAATACATGGATTTTTCAAGGTCTGTTTAAATTCAGTCTAAACTGTGGGTTTATGGCATCGCAAAAATTTGCTGAAAAAACATGAGTTAATATTTGTCCAGTTCTTTCACATGAGAAGTGCTGTTACTGTTGTCAAAAAGTCTACTGTGGGCTTAAGTAGCTGTGAGAATGCAAAACAGTTTAAAATTTGAATAGCTTTCGTAACTAATAGCAAGTAGGCAATATAACAGATGGCGACTCACATGAAAGATAAACCACATCTTAATAACAATAACTTACATTCAGAGGGGTAGTGTTTCCTAGTGCTTAGAGCATGAGACAGAGAACCAAGTTATCCTCCTGGCTCTGCCACTGATTTGCTGTGTGCATTTAGAAAAGTCACTCAAACATTCCTGTGCCTCAGTTTCCTCATCTGCAAAATAGAGATAGTTCGTACAAATATCAGCAGACCACTGAGGGGAAGAGGCCCAAGCTGTCAGATTTCATAATAAGCATTTTACACAAATGAAGGTATGGAAGGGAGATGTTGTTTGTTGTCATTGCTGAGTCAGTCATTGATCAAATTGCAAAGTGGTTACTTTGAGCTGAGCTGATACAGCCATCCCAAGAGTGGGAGGTGGCAGCTGCTTAACTATGCTCCATACCCTTACGGTGTGGTTCAGGCCAGGAACTGAATATTGCCCTGCACAACTGACACTTCAGAGGGAATTCAAGGAGGCCAAATACAATTACCTTCACTGAAATTTAGCCAGGACATTATGCAATCTTTAACAGCAGTCTGAATCTCTATTTTTACATGTCTGATAAAAAAGAGCCCCTAGAGCTCTCCAGGTTTCTATCATCAGTAGTTGGCACATTACTTCATTTTGATCAGAAACAAGATTGCTTCTCACTCACTGACTTTGCTTGGTGCAGTTCTACAGAGTTTCACAAAGGTTCTCCAAAGCAAGCACCAGAAAAGTCTTATGGTGCCTGATATGAGCATAATACAAAATCAATAGGCTGAAAATCAATGTTCCCCTTTACTTTCTACTGTATATGTTCTTTTGATGTCGCTGTCGTCGTTATTTTTGTTGTTTATGAGGGATGGAATTTCTAACTGTATGAATGGCCGAGACTACTTAGAGAGGGTCCATTTTTGCCATGCTTGCCAGACTTTATTGAGAATTTAATGAAAATAGAAGTTAAAGAATGGGATCAGGATGTTTAAAATGATTACAGAGAGGAAGATTCCTTGTAGGGTACACCGTGGTGCTTCAGCAATGTGCAGGCAATGGCACAAACTAAAGCTTGAAACCAACTTGGTGGCTTCTCTCATTGGCATGGAAGTCTTCCTCAGATCTGCTCTGCTTAGCACTCTCCAGATGTACAAGGTTATTGTGGCACTGATAATTTTCTGTGGCTACTGAAAATTGTGGAGATATATTTCAACAAGAAAAAATAAGATTATCAATCTATATATCTATGTATGTATCTATCTATGTATCTATGTATCTATCAAGAACAGTTGATCTCACTGAAGAAGACCCTGGCATCTTCGTTTCAAAGAGCTTTCACTGGTATTTCCTGATTCTCCAGCCAAAGAAATCATCACTAAACCCTTTTCTCTGGGAGGACGGAACAAAAATTATTTCTCACGCTGGCTTGATGGGATATGTAGTTGAGATTAACAGGTCAAAGAGTTTCAGGAGTCCTCTTCAGAGGACTGCCTAAAGAATATTCTACATAACTAACTTAACTGCTCTCCAGATGGTCAAAACTGAAAAGGCCATCTGAGCAAAAATCAAGTTCTGGAAAGTGCTGTGAGAAATTTTAGCCAGAGGATGTGGATTCTGCTTGCACTGGCTTCGGTGGAGACAGACTCATGCTAAATATTAATTTTGTTTTTTTTAAAAAACCCCTTAATTTCTTACAAAGAAATGTCTGGAAATTCCATGTTGTTATTTTCAAAAGTGATGAGCTCAAATCACAAAATCTGGATCTGGATGCCTAGCAGTGCCAGAAGTTCAGGAGAGTTTGGACCAAGAAGGCTGGCTCAGGCAAGTGTTGAGTGTTTTCCCAGGATTTTCTGAAGGCCAATACAAGGGTTTCAAAGAGGAGAGAGGCATGTGCAACATGGCAGAGTTACAAAAAAACATCGCTTGGAATTTCCTGGGTTTTGCGAGATTAAAATTGTAAGTCTAATTAGTTTAAGGAAATTAGCTCTTTATAATTTTCATTTTGTATTGAAGAAGTAAGAAAAATTAAAAATAGAATGAGAATGGAAAAATTAATGGGTTTCAGTAATTAGTTAATCAGAAAATGCTCCTGTCTTAGTGTGGCTGCCCAACACATTAAAAAAGAAAAAAGAGAAAAAAAGTAACCATGACTTTCCTCATACTTTCCAAAACAATATAAGCTTCACCTCTGAGCTTGGAACAGCTGCTTGACATTTCAACTCAGCTCATTTTTTAGCGGTAAGCCACTGAAATTGGTGTTTAGGTTGAAATACCATCTCACCATAACATTAGTACAGACACAGAATAAATACATACATCCTGGCAAAAATAAACCAGAATTTGTTGCTCCTACTGGCCACATCACATTTACATGAGTTGCATGCACTAATGAAATGTTAAATGGAAGGGAAACCTCTTCTGAGAGCAGACCTTTTCGCCAAGTGCTGAACTGGGGATCTCTGACATCTGAAAGCAGCAGGACAACTTATTACACTGTAGGAAAACACATTTCTCTTGACAGTGGTTATCCAGTCTGAGGCCTCACAAGCTACACACTGGTGCACTAAAGAGACATGTGTTAGACAAGCTGTTTTGTCCCTTGGCTATCACCCTCCCGAGCGCTGAACAGATCTGGATTGGGCTGGCTTAGAAAAAAAGTCAGATGAAAGCAGTGAAGTTAAGCCAAGTCAAAACACAACTTTGGTGCAATACCACCAAGTCCAAGTTATGCTAACAAAACTTCAGCAGCAGCGAGCCTGTCCTTCTCTGCCCAGCCCAGAGCCACCCTTGAAGGCATTAGCTGTAGCACTTGGCCTTCAGCTTTCTGCACCTCTTTGCTATATTTATTTCGTGAGGTAGCTAAATACGTCTTTTATAATTATTTGAGCTTGTAACATCCTTGAAACAAAAGAATCTACTCTGCACAGATAAAGCTGAAGAAGTCTGAAGAGCATGGTTTTTTTCCTATAAATAAAGATGCTGAGCACCAATCCATCGAAATGGACAAAAACTTGAAAGAAGCCTTTTAATTCCCACTTACATTGCTCTCAAACTTCAGCCTTATCGTGGAGCTGTTTACTGATTGTCAAGTCAACTAAATTCATGGGCGGCTACCAGAACGAGCTGACAAATAAATACAATACCCGCAGCTAGGACTGCTCAGAGCACTGGAGCATGCGTAGAGTACCAGGGAACATCATGTACTGTGCACGCAGAGCACACAATTCTTAAACATTCGTAACACTTACTCCAAAACCAGATTTCTTCCAACAAAGTCTGTAATTGCTTCCTCAGGAGCATGAATGTGCCTAAGCACAAAATATTAAAGTAAAGCTGGTTTTAAGTTGGTCGAGGAAGAGAGAAAAGGAAGGAAGCCTGAAAATGTCTTTGGTCAAAGAGTCTCTTACTCCTCATTGGAACAACTGGCAAAAATGAAATAAAAAGAAACGGTTTGCTGTTGAGAGCGAAGCAGACACTGGTACTTATCTGGAGGAACTGGAGGCATACACGAATCAAGTTTCAGACTGCAGGAGTCATCTCAACTCAGCTCTAGCATCTCCACTAAAGCGAGTGCACCCTGCAGGCTCCAGAGGGATGCCATGCTGTGCAAGCGCACACTCTGGGCTGTCTGGTTTCCAACACTGCTTCAAGGGGACCACCCTAAATCCTGATGTTCTAGCTCTGTTTTTCATTACCTTTTCTCAGGAAAACCTGCACTGACTTCAGTGGGAAGGTGTCTTAGATGAGAGGTAAGAAACACCACCAACTAGCAGGGTGACCTCAATTCAGTTCAACACACCTACAGTACGGCTGAAATGCAGTTGTTTCTGGACTCTTTACAAAAAAACCTCTGGTTTGTATTTGCCTCACTTACAAGATTGCTTTTGTACACTGGCCTAAGTATACATTGGAGAGGAAAGGCTAAAACTTATAGTTCTTCAGCTGTGCTAGTAGGAATATCAGCCCAAAATGTATATAAATCACACACGAAAATCTGTCTATACTTTCCCCCGGAGCGTGGCGATCGGCCCGCACGCAGTCACTGCTGAACAGCACAACTTGGTAGAAGGACTGGCTGGCCAAAGCATCTACCTCTGACAGAAAGTATCAGTAACTCCTTTGTGTCTCTACAGTGCAAACAGGATTTCGGCTTTGCTGATCTTACCAAATTCGGACAAATAAAACACCAAGTTCCATAAAAATACAGCAGTAATTACAGAGAGAGCAAAGTTGTGTAAAAAGCTCATTTACTGGTTTGCTTGACAACGTATATTACGATTCACGTTGCAAAAACTGAAGCAAATGAACAAAAACCCAAACACTTTAAATTCCTCTGAAAAAACCTAAATCTCCTCCCTTCAAAACCTCTCATTTTGGAATGTTTTAAGGATTTTCCTCCCCCCCACCTTTAAAAATCAATTCTTAACAATTCTCCACAGAAATCCTTAGTTCACAAAGATAAATTAAAACATTGCATAGGAAAGTATCAAAACAAAACATTACCTCTCTTTTGGAAAGACAGACCTTTTTCCTTGCAACAATTTAGTAAATCTGATTTCAATTCAGTGTTTCTGTTGACGTGACTTAGCATTTTCAAGCAAAAAAGTTTTGCAGCGGTGTTTATCTAAATAATGTAATACTAAAGGCAGCACAAACAGGGAAAAATATCATCTCCCTTAACTAAAATGTGACTGAGTATCAGAAACGCTGCTGCCATAAGGCTACTTTGCTACACACCTCCAATTGTTAGCTGCTGTCTGGCTCCCCCCATCCTATTATTAGGCACCAGCGTTCTGGTGCAGGAAACTTTTATGGGCGGCGTACACAAAGCGTGTCTAATTTCTGTCTTGCACTTCATCCTCTTTTCCTTCAGCACAACGTTTCATTTTCTTACAGCCTTAACTTCCCCCATTTGCTCACCTAAATGCAGAAAAGCCCAGCACAGGGATTGCTGCCTGACAGCTTTTCAAACTCAGTGTGGAGAAGGTGCCCAAATGAAATAAATAAATAAACAGAAGGAAGTTTATGAAAGTGAAAGGAACGGCACGGAGCAGCAGGAGCGGCAGCAGGCAGCTCTGTACTCCTCCTTAGACTGACACAGGTGTATCCCAACTTCACCCACTCAGGCAGGAGAGACAGGGAGACACGCACAATATATGGACACACCGAGAAGTGCCAGAAAGGGCACAGGAAGAAGCAAAAGAGAGAAATAAAGCTGAAAGGTGTTATTTATTTTTACAACTCGACAATGAACTTCAATTTTGGCAAAGGATTAAAAACAGCGCTGGGAAATGATTAAGTTTTTTTTTTTTTCTTTTCTATAAAGCTTCAGCACAAAAAGAGAGATTATAAAGGGGATACGCTCACACGGGCACACATAAAATAGGGGGGAACTAAGGAGAAGGAAATGAAAGGAAAAGAAAACAAACAGCCTCCTAACAGGCCCATACTGCTAACGGGAGTCCAAATAAAGAGTCATATGATATCTGATAGTGCAGGACACGTCGCCAGGAGCTGGAGCGGATTGCCTGCAGGAAGAAAGAGCCAGTGTGTTACTGCTCAAAGAGCTTTTCTTTCCCCTTTTTTTAGTTTTTTTTCCTCCTCTCTCTCTTTTCTCCTGTACTGTGAATGTGTTACTCTCAGGTCAGGTCCACGGAGTCCCCAAAAGACAGCTATCGTCTTTCTCCCTACTTCTGGATGCAGTTGACAGCCACTGGAAGATGCCTTGTAGTTAAGACTGAGGGGGCTAAATCTAGGTTTCAGCTCTGTTCTGACCTCTCTCTTATATCACCACTGCCAGGGTTGCAGATACAAAATTCTCACAAAAAACATGTCAGATTTAAAAAAAAATAAAGGGGCAACAGAGAAGTTGGGTGGAGAGAGAAGAAAAAAGATTCAGGCAGAAAAAAATGAGACTGCTTATCCTATGGAAAACTTCAAAGGCCAAGTCCCATTTCTGGTCTCTTTTGCTTACTTTTCCTGTGATTTCTTTTTTTTTTTTCCTTTTTGGAGAGAGCAAGAGAGGAAAGTCACAGAAAATATTCAGACCATGAAAAACATCAGGATTCAGGAAAATTCTCTGAAGGAATGAGGAAAGCAAGGATTTTAGGTAAAAGAAAGGCATTTGTAATTTGCCAAAAGTTTTTCTGTTTGTTATAGTGGTCCATCCCTCACGGGCAAGCATTTCACATTGAACTGGGGAGCCCGCTAAGCAGTTTTGATTTGGCACCACTATTGCTGTTGCCCATGGAAAGGCAGAACACCTGGGTCACCTGCAGCAAAGGAACCTGTACTCAGAGCAGGGGACTTCAGCCCATGATGACTCCCCAACTTCTGCTGGAAGAGCTGTGCCCACTGCAGCTTTGGAGAGGGAGGAGTCCCAGCTAATGAAGCTGGGGGGGGGGGGGGTAAGCCCCCAGTCTAGATACTGGTATGAAAACAAAACTGTGTTTTAACTGGTGGTTTCACTTGTCATGGACAGTTTCCCTTCACTTCTGCAAGGGACAGGCTCTATCCTGCAGGATGTTTTGCCACATCTCAGGGTACTGAGATTTCTAAAGCGGTGCAAGCAGAGTCCAAGGATGGATTTTTTCTTTCCCTTCATCATATGAGGAGATGCAAATGGACTAATTCTCTGTGTGCACTTACACAATACATAGGTGTTGCTTAAAAACAGTGTTACAATACATATGCGATACCTACGTAGCTGTAACAGACAACCTCTTCTGAGGAAAGCCTGCAGCACGAAAATAAAAATCAAGGTATTGTAGTAGTAGTGCAGCCAGAAACAATCATCGTTAACTCTGTAATAATTTGATCTAGTTTTGGGTATTTTGTGCTGATGATTTTTAGGGGGGATATAATATACAGTTTCCTCTCTTGTTTCCTGTACCTCTGCTATATGATGCTGTTCTTAGGTTGGCAATTTGTCAAAGCCAGGAAAATACAAATCAATATAGGAAGGAAGGCAGAATTTGGCTAAAGAAAGCACTTCCTTAAGCTACTGAATTTGCAACAGTATATATTCTCAAACATCCTAACCACTGCACAGGAGACGCTGTAGAGAAGACGTCCTGCGTGCTATACACTATATGCAATAAAATTCAAATCAAACATCTCCTTAAACGTGATGGGCTATTCCCTTCTATATTACACGTGCCTTTTTCACATACAGATAGACAAAGAGTATATCTATAAGAAACACATTCAGAGGAACAAAAAATCTACAGTGCAAGGAAGTCTATCCTGAAACCCTCAGTCTGGGGCTCGATTCAAGAACTAAACTGAGAAGGTGAAATGGAGCCATTTAAAAGAGGGTCCCACTGAACAGGAGGAACAAGCAAACAAACAAATAAACAAAAAAAATCCCTGAGCTCCAACTAATCATTTGAGCTGCCAGTGAGAGGTGACTTTTAGACAGATGGTCAGGGAAAAGCTGGGTCCGTGGACACAGACGTTAGTGCCCCATCTGTATTTTAGGATCCTAGCTTCAACAAGCCATTACCAACTTTTTTTCTAAGTGACAGAAAGTGAAAGATTTCTGTTCCCACTAATTTGCTTCTTTTTTACCAAAACCACCCCATTTCCCTCTTTTTTTTTTCCAGTAAAAATTTGTTGTTTGATTTTTTAAGTAAACAGAAACTGTTTGCAGTATAACTTTTCTTAAAAAAAAAAAAAAAAAAGCTAGGTAAGTTGGCAAAACAGCAATTCGAATTTAAAGAGAAAGTTTGAAAAAAAGGGAGAAAAGAACGACATACCAAACTCACTTCTTCTTGTCTCCCTTCCATTCCTGTTCTTTTTAATTCCAAATTATAATTTGGAGGTAAGGGAACTGCATTTCCTTTCAATCTTATTTGTTGCTGCCACACATTCTGTGCTTTGCTTCTCTCTCTTTCTTTTTAGGAGGGGGGAAAAAAATCCCTAATAAAAATAGAAAAACATATCTCAGGCGTTAAGCTCGCTCTCCCCCTTCCTTTGTAAAGAACTCTTTGTTCTCTAGTGAAAATGCTGAAAAAAATCCCCGGGCTCCCTGAAACAAGTGCAAAACACTTAGAGGCTTTTGGGCTGGCGAGGAGCCAGAAACCCTCCCGCTGTCTGGTTAGGAAGAGAGGAAAGAGAGAGAGAGGAGAGAGAG